>JAXIVJ010000218.1:297892-332306 GCA_036785665.1 Chirona hameri | reverse complement strand
AACGAGCTGGGCGGCATGGTGCGCGCGCTCGAGTTTCCCTCGTACAACAGCCGGCCGCGGCTACTGGAGGCGGTCGACCCGCTGGGCGGCGGCCCCCGGCGCGAGTCGCGCTCCCTGCACCCCGGCGGCCCGGACCGCGTCCGGGTCAAGCGGCAGGGCATCGTGTACGAGTGCTGCTTCAACGCCTGCTCTATACAGGTGCTGCAAACCTACTGCAACTCGTAGTGGGCGCAGCGGCGGCGCCGCGCGCTGTGTGATACCATGTGTTCAGTGGCGGCCCGCCGTCCCGGAGGCCCGGCTCGCGGCCATCGGCGACCGGGTGCGACTCCGGTTCTCGTGTCCACGCCACCCGTCAAACCGTCACCCGTCACCCGTCACCTGTCACCCGTCACCCGTCACCCGTCACCCGTCACCCGTCACCTGTCACCTGTCACCTGTCACCTGTCACCCGTCACTGTCACCCGTCACCCGCCACCCGACCTCCTTCCGCAAGCCTTGAGTAAACAGGCGCTGCACTGCACGCAGCGCAGCGATTCGTCCTCGGCCCAGTCCCCGCCCGGGGGCCCCACCAGTACGTCACCGATTCCAGGACCTGGGCCGCTTCCACGACACCCTACGTCACTACTGGCCGACGACCCCAACTGGGTCCTCTAGTTCCGCGAACCGAGTGCCCAATCCGTCAATGTCGGACGAGCCGTGGAGGCCCGTCCCGTTCTGTGAATCCAGTGCGCAGCTGCCTCTGACGCTGCGTGTAAACAAAGCCATCAGCGACTGTATGTACACCAAAGCACCACACAAGTTAACCCTCTGGCCAAGCTGAGCAGTTCTGTTGCCGACAGCGTTAGACTTAAAGGAAATAGTTCATCTTCAGCATTAGTTTTAAACTGAGATAGCAGTTTTGTAGCCCGTGTTGGGAAACCCTATCTGCAAGTTTTATTGACTGAAAAGACTCTCCAGCCGAATATATTTGAGTTTTTGACGAAGGAATGCGGTGCTGGCGAAAGAATGTTGTACTGGTTCTAACCCGGGCAGAGGCTATACTATCAGCCAATCAGCTTGCAGCTGATGCTAGCAAGCGAATCGCCGGCCGCCGGTTGGCACATCTCCAATGCACGTCTAGCTTTACGCGACTACTTTCGAATCTGATTGGCTGAACCATTTTTTACATTCGCGTGACGTCAGGACTCTGACGAGAGTGCATATAGTTTTTGATACACGATACAAATTTACGGCCTTCTGTCCTGAATCGGCGCGATATAAGACCACTTTTGACAATATAAAAGAAATTGTATTACAAAATATCATCAAATCGTGTTGGGGTAAAAATTTCCCAAGGTGAACTATTTCCTTTAACCACGGTCACGTCTCCTGTAGTATCCCCGCTTTGTTTCGGTCGTCTCCAGCTCCCAGTATAAATGACTGCACCATTCACGTTGCATGACCCTAGCCAGAGTTGATTGACTGCTACTGTGGCTGGTAATCAGCCGCGTGTCAGGCTGGTGTAGCACGAGGGTACGGGTGTCCGGGGCAGCGAGGCCACCCTCCGGCGGCGCTGCAGGGCCCCCAGCGGCCTGCCCTCATGTGCCACCTCCCCGCTCGCTGTTCGTCGTCATGCACTCTCACTTCACACACGCCTGTGCCAACTCCATCTTAACCTGTCCAGTGTCCACTGTCTGAATGGTCCTTTTGACGTATGCGTCTCGCGGTCCGAAGATGTGCCATCTACCGAGCCGCGAGCAGAGACATCTAGCGGTTATCGCCGAACTGCGCCAGGGCTACGGATTGCCGGCCAAGACTGTTTCCTATATTTGTTCCATGTCTGTGATCTGTTCGTGTGCCACTGTGTTGTAATTTAAATGCGTACGTTGTACATTATATATTTTCATTGAAAATACAAGGCTGTACGGGACGAGGTCGGGTGAGCGCACCAGGGACAGGGGAGGAAGGGGTCAGTGACGGGGGCGGAACAGGGACAGGGGCAGGCCAGGGGCTGACCACGCGTCCCCTGATGAGCCAGTATGGCGAATTTCTAAACGAAGCTGCGCCGGCCCATGTCGTAATGCACCGGCGATCACCGATCATGACAGTGATGGCTGTGTATGCCACAAATGTGCACACAGCTCAGAAATACAGGGGTGTCAAGCGCTGCGGGGTTGTTTGAGGGCTCGTGTCGGGAGCAGCGCAGTTTCGCAAGGCGACGTCATACACCATGTACACTAGCGTCTAGCATATCACAGAGAATGTCAAGGCCAAGACAGATTCCACATAACAATAAATATATCACTGACAGCATAGCAACATATGTCCTAAGAGACTACAGTGGAAGTTCGTAGGACAGTTCTAGGCATATAATGTTCAATGACACCTTTGGGTGAATCATCAGCCTGGTAAAGTTTCGGTTCTAATCTGTCGATTAGATAAAACAGCCCACCTTTCGGCTTACCAACGTGGCGACTATTTCATCAAATACATATACCTTGGAAATCGAACGATTTAATAATCTTGGAATGAATAATACCTACGAATTTATCAATGTAGGTCGGTCATTGATGTGACTTGCCGTACCATTCCGTGATATCACGGCCCTGAGTTGCGATATTGTTCCGAGTCGACTGAATTCAGGACTCCATCTTTACGGCGATGCTGCAGGCCGGCGGCCACGGGACACCTGGCCACCGAACACTCCGCATGTTGGCGAGACGAGACGTCCGGTGCCCATACACGGGCAGTAGGTGGCACTAGTGTATCTCGGGGAGAGGGCGCAGCACAGGCGGCATCTACTGTCGTCGAAACAAAGCTCAGAACGTAAAGTTCTTTTCTGTTGTTATCGTTTTCTCCGAGTTGATACATTATATCGGTTAATGTTATTGAGCAAGCATTTATTTTGGCCTTGCTCTAAACAATAAACAATAAATCCTGTTGGTAATCCCACCAATCATTGTAATGACATCGGCAAACGAATAAACTCAGCAATGGGTAGAGACAGGTACCTATTGCGCGGTATATTCCCAGCTCTACCTATACCAATCTATGGATATACTATAGCAGCGGCGTGGGGTGGACACCAGAACTGCAGAACTGTGACTTCAGCCATCGAGTCAGCGCCGAATGCCGAGCATTCTGACCTGCTGAGCCTGGTGCTGGGCCTCCGTTGTCTGGTCGTCACACGTCTGTATTACTACTGCTCACGTGCGACGCTCGATATAATTTAGCAGAAATCAGGTGGAGAGAAAAAGAGAAGCTCTTGATTGGGTACGTTTTCCAGAAACCTTACACTACGCCCATTCCTTGAGTGTTTAAAGGGCAGAAATAACACACTAGTTCTGATCTAATACAAAGTAATCATTGACGTCAAGGTTTCCAACCCACCACTAAGCCCTACGTTCCGTTCATTCCGCCATGTGCGTTATAAACAGATCATTTGACGCTACAGCAGTAGTTCTCAGCGTCAACGGTTTGGTTACCCCCTTTTGATGACCAGAATGACTCATTACCCGCTCCCCCATCGCGCAGACCGCAGTTCTGGACTTCAAGCTATGCGGTACAGCATAACTTCAGGCGTTTACTACTAGTGACATCTAGGGAGAGGAATAAAAGTAGACATTATTCTCGTTCCCGTAAGATCACGGGCTCATAACTCACAACCCGTTGGCGCCGGAGTTAAGCCCCGTTAGAAGGGATCTGTGGTGGCTTGATATGTGCTGGTGAAGTAAGTGGTAATTCACTGGAGAAACGGTCCACCTGGCACTGTTGTGGCGCAGTGGTGTGCGACACGTATGCACAAGACCCCTCCAGGTTCCTGTTTGGCTAAACGTCCTGGGTCAAAGTTGTCTGCTGAGCTGGTATTGGTGGTGGGATCAGGGTACACGCAACAAGTTCGGCTTAACAGTGTACTCTCAACTCTCCCATGCAAACAATTCTGCTAAATTTATATAAAAAACATGAGTATATGCTGCTACTTTAAGTCGAAACCAGTGGTTCTCAGCCTATAACAACACGTAAACCGTAACGCAACGCTGAACATCCTTAATTGTTTATTAGTTTTGGCAGGCACGTATCCAGGATTTGGTCCAGGGGGTGCGGCGCCTCGAAAGGGCCCCTTCCCGAGCGCTGAAAGTCCCTTCCCAAGCGTTGAAAGGTCCAAACAAAACGGATAAAAAAGCACGTTACAAGGATGGAAAATGGAGTATGGCAGGTGTGGCAAGGGCTATACCAACTTTTAGGACCTGGAGTTAGCAAACTGCCATATCAACCTTAGAACCAGCGACACCAATTTGGAATCAGCTATATCTACTTGGAATATTTGTTTTAAGCTCAAGACCTGGAACCCTTAAACAAATTGCGCCGCAGAGCGGCGCGAAAATTTTGAGTCTTCTGCCCTAGATATGCACTTTCATCAATGCGTCACCTTGCTTATGGTGCGTATCTCTAAAAATGCTATTGTGCGTTTGGAGTTTGTTAACAAAATATAAAGTGAACTATTTTGCCCAATTATATAGGCAAGTAGCAACATAACACATAAATGCGACGAGAAACGGCCCGTGTTTTGTTTAATCTAACCCGCAGATGATTCAATTTGTAGTTAAATTGCGCCGCGGCGCGGCGCAAAATTTTTGCGTTTTTTCCCTGGACAACTGCATTCTTACTGTTGATTGTTGCAAGGCCCAGGGTCCCTTCAGATCGTCTAGGGGACCCTCCGACCTTTTCAACGCCCTTTTGACTGGTTCAGGGACTCATCTGGGATCCGCGAATAGACATGATGTGGAGTAGGTGATAATGTGATATATATGAAATACAATGAGGTCTCACTCTACAATACAAATTAAAATAGGAGTTTGCGAGTATATTGTAACACCTTTTGTTAGCAATTAAGAGGCTTAACTTGTAACTTGTCATTGCTCATCCTAAAGACGAACAATTAGCTGTTACTGAATGCCTCTTAATCGCTGACGATGGGTGTTACAATATTCCCGAAAGTTCCGATTTTAATATTTGCCTTGTGGAGTAAGTCCGTTTTGTATTTAATCTTTATCTGGGATCTCTTCGTCCTTTGGGCCCTTCCAGTCTGACCAGGGACTCCTCTGAACTTCCAAGAAGCCCCTCGTGTGTGTCAAGGGGCCATTCGGCCTGTTAAGAGGTCCTTCTGACCTGGCCAGAGACTGAACTGGCTGCTTTGCCACCCTGCCGACATGCTCAGGGGCCCCTACGAGCAGCCCAGGGGCCCCTCCAGTCTGGCTAGGAACTTATCCGGCATGTTCAAGGGACCTTCCGATCGGCCCAGGGACCGTTTCGGTCTAGCCAGTGGCCCTCGGACTTGCCCAGGAGCCCCTCCGATCTGCCCAGCGACTCTTTTGGTCGGACTGCGTTGGCTGTTTTGTCACCCTGCCAACATTCTCATGGGGCCCTCCTACCTGCCTCGTGGCCCCTCCGTGCTGGCTAGGGGCCAATTCGGCATGTTCCGGGGCCCTTCTTACTGGCCCAGGGCCCTTTCGGTCTGGTTAGGGGCCCCTCCGATCTACACAGAGGCATTTTGAACTTTCCAGGGCCCCTCTGGTCTGTCCAGGGACCCTCCAGCCTTCTAAGGGGCCCTTCGGATTTGGCAAGGGACTGCGCTGGCTGCTTTGTCGCCTTGCGACATGATCCGAGGGTCCTCCAACCTGCCCTGGTCCCCCTCCGTATTGACTAGGGGCCAATTCGGCATGTGCAGGGGCCGTCCTGACCCACCTGGGGAGCCCTTTCGGTGTAGTCATGGGCCCCTCAGACCGGCGGCAGTGCCACCGGGAGGTCAGGAGGGGCAGTCGCCCCCCTCTCCTGTCGTCGGGCGGGGGGGGGGGGGCAAACATATCTTTTTGCCCCTCCTGTCATTTAAGGAGGCCCTCCATGCTTCAAACATGCCCATCTCGCAGGCCCATGGCGGAGGTCACAGGTGCCCCTGGAAGCCAGAGGGGGTCCTATGGAGGTCAGAGGAGGCCTTTGAAGGCCAGAAGAGGCCATATGTAAGTCAGAGGTGGTGTCAGAGGTGGCCCCTGGGGGTCAGAGGGGGTCATTTGGAGGTCAGAAAGGCCACCGAAGGCCAGATGGAGCCCTCTGGAAGCCAGAAAGGCCATCTGGAGGTCAAAGGCCAGGGGGGCGTAGGCAAGGGGAGGGGGGCAAGGAGGCCATGGCCCCCCTGGAGGCCAGGCAGGCTCTCTGGTGACTGAGCGAGGGCCCCCTGGGGCCGAAGGCCCCAGTGTTTTGAATGTGACATTGTTTTAGACTGCCGCACCGCTCACTGTAATTATAGCCCCCATAACTTTATCCGTGTCAGCATGAACATTCCCCGTGTTCGCCGTAAACCGACCGTCACCCGCTCTCGCTGTCTCAACCGGATCGATGGTGGGGCCTTTCTTCGCGACCTACAAACCACTGATTGGGGGGGGGAGTTTTTATCTCTACGACCGTTGCCGACAAGTGGTGCTCCTTCATGTCAAATTTTCTACCGATTCTCGACGCACACGCCCTGCTGCGGGATGTCAGGATTCGCAACCCCACCGCGCCTCCAGTCTCCGACCAGACTCGGTCGCTCATGGCCCAGCGCCGCGCAACCCTGCGCCAGGCAGGCAGAGGGTCCCCTGAGTACCGAGAACTCAATCGAGCCGCTCGGTCCGCCATTCGCCGGGACACACGTTTAGCAATAGGCCAGCGCATATGCGAGCAAGGCGCGCACACAGTCTGGCGGAACATGCGAGCCGTCATAGGCGACAAAAAGGCGGCGCAAAAGGTTCAGCCACAGGTACCTGCCGAAGACCTGAACACGTTTTTTGTGTCTGTGGGTCCCCGAGTCGCGGCAGAAATAGCCGCTGGTGGCGCGGCCCCGGCCCTTGCCTGCCGCCTTCCGCGAGTCGGTGCCTGCACATTATTCTTATCCCCTATTGACCTAGTCTCACTTACTCGAACCATCGCCACCATGCGGAATTCTCCAGCACGCGGTGCGGACGGAATCTGTATCCGAGTCATCAAAGCCGTCCTCCCTGCTATCGGTGAAGTCATCCTTCACATCGTCAACCTGGACGCATCACTTACCCTGGCCGAATTCCCCGACTTCTGGAAACATTCCATCATTCACCCGATCCACAAGTCCGGCGACCCATCTGACCCATCAAACTTCCGTCCAATCTCAATCATACCTGTCATCTCCAAAGTGGTAGAGCGGGTGGTGCAGAAGCAGCTCTACTCCTACCTATCCGACAATCATCTCCTCTCTCCTTCCCAGCACGGTTTCCGACCCCATCACTCCACAGAAACCGCGCTACTGTCCATCACCGATCGCATGCTTTCCGCCACCGATAGCTGGGAGATATCACTACTTTGCCTCCTCGACCTAAGTAAAGCTTTTGACGTCATCGACCACGACCTACTCCTGAACAAATTGCAGCAGCATGGAGTTGACACCACATGGTTCCATTCTTACCTCTACGGACACACCCAAAGCGTGTCATCAGGCGCCGTGACCTCTCGACCACTCGCTAACACCATGGGCGTTTTTCAGGGGTCGGCCCTGGGGCCTTTGTTGTTCAGCATCTTTGCTAACGACATGGCGTCGCTTTCTGAAGGCGGCGTGGTGCAGTACGCGGACGACACCCAGGTGCTTATCACCGGCAAAAAGGGCGACCTACCAGTGCTCATCTCCCGCTTGGAGCTAACTCTCGTCACACTGGATTCTTGGTTTCGCGCGAACGGCCTCAAAGTAAACACGGCAAAAACTCAGCTCATCGCTTTCGGTAGCCGCCAAAATTTGCGCAATCTGCCAAATTTTCAGGTCACCTTCCGTGACGCAGCCCTCCAACCCGTGAAGGAAGTCAAAAATCTGGGCATCACTTTTGATCAAACACTGTCGTGGGACGCTCATGTGTCCCACGTCAGCCGCAGCTGCATAGGCATCTTAGCCGGCCTCTCCCATGCGCGCCACCTCTTACCTGATGGCATCATCACCACACTGGTCACAGCGCTGGTCCTCCCGCACGTCAGATACTGCATATCCGTATACGGAAATGGCACCCAGAAGAACCTGGACAAAATTCAAAAGATCTTAAACTATGCTGCTCGCACCATTTTCGGACGTCGCAAATTTGATCACGTGTCTGACCTGCGGGAAGGGCTAGGCTGGCTGACTGCCCACCAACTCGCTGACGCGGCCACGCTCAGCATGGCACACAAAATCATGGCGAATGGCGAACCGGACGCGCTCGCAGGCGCCTTCCGCACAAACAGCTCTGTCCGCGCCAGATCCACCAGGCAGGACCAGCAGCTGCACGTCCCCCACTCCAGAACTGAGGCCGGAAAGCGGAGGTTCTCCTGCAGGGCACCCGCCCTGTACAACGGACTCCCACCTGACATCTCGCAGCTGGGGCCGCCAGCTTTCACGCGCGCGGTGAAACGACACCTCGTGTCCGCTACGACGGACGACGGACACCAACAAGACGACTGATCTCAGTGACCCGTGTGTGTCGTGACATATGTGAATGTTTGTGGTTTTAGGATTTAGGCTGTGCGACTGTGTGCTCTCTTCCCCTGCATGTTTTACTCCCCCACTCGACCCGGGGATTAATAGCCACACCAACTTGTGGATGCCCCGTGAAGTAAATACATACATACATACATGGTGTCAGGCGCCCGCGAAAAGCCTTACGTCGCATAAAGGAACGCCCACCAACCTAAACAAATCGTAACACGAATACATAACAACATTTGCTTGTCTGTTAAAGGCATGTATATGCAAATACGTACAAAAGGGCCCATACAGTGTGGAGAGGGCCCTCTACCAACTTTCAAAGGGCCTTGCCAATCTGCAGATGGCCTCTGCCGGCATTTAGAGGGCCCCTGTCGGTTGAAGAAGGTCTTCTGCCGGCATTTATATGGCCCTGCCTGTGGTATCCTGGTATGGCCCCTCCTTGCTTTGGCCCTGGAGCCGCCCTTGCTCGCGCATGCGCATCTCAGAGATGCCCTCGTACCCGGACTGGCGGGAAAAAGGGCCAGTCGGCCGGGAGCCGTGGCCTTGCGTGTGCGTGTGCGATTGATCACAGCGCGTTGTCGTGGGACTCGCAATACAGGGATCACCTAGATTCGGGGATAGAATACCTGGCGACGAGGACGAGATCGTCTGTGAGTCGAGGAGAACTGGTTCGACTCAGGCAACGGAAACAGACTGGCACAGCAGGCGGTAAGATGGCGGTTCACCACGGAGTTCGGTCGGTGTGAGAAATGTAATTTTTCTCAGGACAAGTGCCGCAGGTGCAGGACGAGTTCAGGGACTCTCTGTGACTGATTTTTGTGTGTTTTGAGCCGGGTTAGTGGCTTGTGAGGCTGCATACACACGGGTGCTGGTCGGGGGTTTCGACCACGTGTTGTATGGCGGCGGCTGGCGCGAGCGGCCATTGTGAACGTGTTTCTGTGGCGGGCCGCTAGGGGCGCTGGGAGCGAGGCGGCGGCGGTGACCTTGAGGGTATTTCGCCGGCGGGCCGCCATAGGCGCTGTGCGCAGGGCAGCCGGTGTCCTTGGGATCAGCTGATCGGGACGGCACGGCGCTGAGAGACAGCCGGTGACTATGGAGATTCCGGGTATGGCATTGCCGGCAGTGTCGCCGTTCCGTTCAGGCGAGGACTTCGGCAAGTGGCTGCGCGGGGTCGAGCGATACCTGCGCGCAGTCAGTATCCTGGATGCCGACCGGAAGTGTGCGGTGCTTCTCCACCTGGTCGGGCCGGACATCGCCGACCTGAGTGAAACGCTGCCGGAGGAGGCCAGCGAGATAGCAGACCGCTTCGAGCTGCTGAAGCAGAAGCTGACAACTTACCTGTCGCCGGTGCGGAACGCGGTGGCGGAAAGATCGCTCTTCCACCAAATGAAGATGGAGCCGGCGGAGGACCTGGAGCGGTTCCTGGGCCGTCTCCGAGCGCAGGTCGGGCGCTGTAGCTACCCAGCCACGGAGGTGGACCGCGAGCTGCGCGACCGGTGCGTGCTGGGGAGCCGAGCCGGTCTGCAGGAGAAGCTCGTGCAGCTGGCGGCTTCGAAGGGCGACAGACTGACTCTCGTCGAGGTCCGTCAGACGGCCCGCGCACACCGGGACATGCAGCAGCTCGGCGCCCAGCTGGCTGGTACGCGCGTGGCGGAGGCACCGGCAGTCGACACTGAGAGCACCGCCGTCAACGCGGTGAGGACGCCTCAGCCACGACGCGGGCCCTGTTTTCGGTGCGGGGCGACCGGCCACTGGCAGCGAGACTGTCCAGCTGCTGGAGCTGTGCCGCGTGCGCGCGACAGCCCCCGTCCGGCTGGCCAGGCGGCCAGCGGCGGACGCAGCGGAACGGCCGGTGGACGAGGACAGGGCGGCGCGCAGGACAGGAGCAGCAGTGACGGTC
The DNA here is from genome assembly GCA_036785665.1 of Chirona hameri. Classification (NCBI taxonomy): domain Eukaryota; kingdom Metazoa; phylum Arthropoda; class Thecostraca; order Balanomorpha; family Balanidae; genus Chirona; species Chirona hameri. The sequence goes on along the minus strand of JAXIVJ010000218.1, from coordinate 321,915 downwards.
CGCCCAGACAGAGGCGCTGCTACAAGTGTGGCACTGCCGGGCACCTGAAGGCGGCGTGTCCGCAGCGGCGGGTGCGGCTGGTGACTGCGGAGGAGGCGCAGACGGACGGCGACTCCTGGCTGGTGCATTCCGTCAGCACCAGCACCGCGGAATCGACGACGGTGGTGGTGGAAGGCCAGCGGCTGGCCATGGTCGTGGACACGGGGAGCCCAGTCTCGCTGGTGAGCTCGGAGACAGCGCGACAGCGGGGGCTACTGCAGCTGCTGGACCCGTGTGACCTGCGTCTGACGTCATTCACGGGTCAGGTGATTCCCCTGAGGGGGGAGGCGCTGGTCACGGTCACGGCGGCGGCAGGCAGACCTGTGACCCGTCTACGACTGGTGGTGACTGACTTCGGCCCACACCGTCCGCTGATGGGCCGTGACTGGATCAAGGCGCTGGATGTCCTCCCTTCACCGTTGAGGGTGCACCAGGTGAAGGACAAGGAGGCGCTGACGCTGCAGAGCGTGCTGGATAAACACGCGGCGGTGTTCCAAGAGGAGCTGGGACGCATCCCGATCCAAGTCGGTCTCCGACTGAAACCTGACGCTAAACCAGTGTACCGGCGGGCACGCCCGGTGCCGTTCGCGCTTCAGGATGCGGTGGACAGAGAGCTGGACAAGTGGGAAGAGCAGGGAGTGGCGGAGAAGGTGCCGCCAGGGAGCGGCTGGGGGACCCCACTAGTGGTCATCCCGACGCAGAGCGGGGTTCGTATCTGTGCGGATTACCGTCTGACCGTCAACCCGCAGCTCGAACCGCTGAAGTACCCGATGCGGACGGCGGAGGAGCTGTTCTCCGGCATCCGAGGGAAACGGTTCGCAAAGCTAGACTGCAGGAGCGCCTACCTGCAGGTCGAGCTGGATGAAGAAAGCAGGAACGCGACGACAGTGACGACGCACCGAGGAGACTACCGGATGAATCGGCTACCCTACGGTATCTCCGTCTGTGGAGCACTGTTCCAGTCCGTGATGGATCAGATCACGGCAGGGCTCCCCGGTACGGTCAGCTACCTCGATGACGTGCTGGTGTGGGGCGACACCGAGGAAGAGCTGCTGCAGCGGCTGGATGCGAATCTGGCGAGAATGGAAGAGCACGGCATCCGTCTGAGGCGGGAAAAGTGCAGCTTTAACGTCCCAGAGGTGACCTACCTGGGATGGCGCCTGTCAGCAGACTCTCTTCAACCGCTGGCGGGGAAGACGGAGGCGATCCTGAGCGCACCAGACCCGAAGAATCCGCAGGAACTGAAGTCGCTGATAGGCACCGTCAGCTATTACCAGCGGATTCTGCCGGACCTCGCTTCTGTGCTCTCGCCTCTGTACACGCTCTTGAAGAAAGGCGAGAAGTGGCGATGGACAGACCAGTGCACGTCAGCGGTGGCAAAGGTGAAGAAGATGCTGGCGTCAGCCCCCGTGCTGATACGGTTCGACCCAGCCCGTCCGGTAAAGCTGGTGACGGACGCTAGTGAGACGGGACTGGGCGCGGTGCTCATGCAGGTGACGGCTGAAGGCCTGGAGAAACCGGTGCAGTACGCATCACGGACTCTAACACAAACCGAGCGCAAGTACGCACAGGTGGAAAAAGAAGCAGCCGCAGTGTCGTTCGGAGTGCGGCGCTTCCATCAGTTTCTGATGGGCCGATCCTTCACCCTGGTGGTGGACAATCGCACGCTGTCGCGTATCATCAGCCCGGACAAGGAGCTTCCCACACTCGCAGCAGCGCGTATGCAGCGCTACGCTCTTCAGCTAGCAGCGTACCAGTACGACGTGGAGTTGCGGCGCACTCAGGACATGCGAGCGGCAGACACGCTGTCGCGCATGCCGGTGAGGAGTCCCGCGGAGGAGCGAGCGGCAGCGGACGAAGAGGCTGATTACGGTGGAGGAGGCATCATGTTCGTGACGGAGGAGCAGGGACCCTGTCTCACGGCCAGAGCGGTCGCCGCGGCGACACGCACGGACCCGGTGCTGGGGCGCGTGCTGGCGGCAGTGCGGTCAGGCTGGCCGGGTACGGTGGATGCAGAACTCACACCGTACAAACACAGGTCCGATGAACTGTCAACAGACGCGGACTGTGTGCTGTGGGGCGGTCGCGTTGTGGTTCCGAGGGCCCTCCGCGACCGCGTGAAGCGACAGCTACACGAGGGGCATGTCGGCTGCACAAAAATGAAACAGCTGGCGCGTCGCTTCGTCTGGTGGCCGGGGCTGGATGCCGAACTGGAGGCACTCGCCCGAGACTGCCCAGCCTGCGAGTCGAAGCGAGCAGCTCCACCGCACGCGGAGCGCCACCCCTGGGAGCCTGTCCAAGGGCCGTGGCAGCGCGTGCATGCGGACTTCGCCGGACCGATGCAGGGTATGACATTCCTCATACTGGTCGACAGCTACAGCAAGTGGGCGGAAATGATCCCGATGAAGTCCACCACCTCGGAGCGAACGATCGCGGTCATGCGGGCCTCCTTCGCGCGTTTGGGCCTGCCTCTGGTCCTGGTGACGGACAATGGACCACAGTTCGTCAGCCAAGAGTTCTCCCAGTTCGCGACGTCGAACGGCATCCGTCACATTCGAGTCGCGCCGTACCATCCGTCCTCTAACGGAATGGCAGAGCGCACGGTCGGCACGCTGAAAAATGCGTTGAAGGCAACCCTGACAGCCGGCGGTGGCATCGAGCTGGCGTTAGCTCGGGTGCTGATGACGTACCGCTCAACCCCGCACGCCAGCACGGGACGGGCGCCGGCGGAGATCATGTTCGGCCGCAATATCCGGACACGGCTGAATCTTCTTATCCCGACCGCTGAGGACGCGCTGCGGGACAGTGCTCAGCGCCAGAGGACAGCGGCTGGTGGCCGCTCACGGTCATTCAGTGTAAACACTGAAATATGGGCCCGGTGCTACTCGGGACCTCAGAAGTGGATCCGGGGCCGCATTGTCGCTCAGACAGGCCCCGTGTCGTACGAGGTCGACGTCGGAAGAGGAGGGATCTGGTCGCGACACAGCGATCAGCTCCTGTCGGCGGATCGCGGCGGCACAGTTGACACCGGTCAGGCCCGTGGAGCTGCGGACGCCGTGACTCCCGGACTTCCCGCCGGAGCCGCCGGCGACAGGAGTCCCGGCGTGGTCGGCGGCGACACCACGGCGAGCGGTGTCGGTGCCACGGCCAGCGGCATCGGTGGTGCCGCGGCGAGCGGCGTCGGTGGTGCAGTGGCGAGCGGCGTCGGTGGTGCCGTGGCGAGCGGCGGCGGTGGTGCCGCGGCGAGCGTCGTCGGTGGTGCCGTGGCGAGCGGTGGCGGTGGTGCCACGGCGAGCGGCATCGGTGGTGCCGCGGCAAGCGGCGTTGGTGGTGCCGCGGCGAGCGGCATTGGTGGTGCCGCGGCGAGCGGCGGCGGTGGTGCCGGGGCGAGCGGCGGTGGTGCCGTGGCGAGCGGCGGTGGTGCCGTGACGAGCGGCGATGGCGCCGCGGCGAGCGATGGTGATGCCGCAGCGAGCGGCGGGGGTTCGGAAGTCGGCGAGGGCGTGCGGCGATCCAGCCGGCGTCCAGTGCCGCCTAAGCGTCTCATAAGTGACATGGGATGACTTTTGTAACGTTTAATGCAACGCATGTAATCGTTCATGTTTCGCTGCAAGGCAACGTATTTAATCGTTCATGTTTCGCCGCGAGCCGCAGTAAGCTGATTGAGTTTTTGTTTAAGAGGGGTAGGGTGTGTATTTAATCGTTCATGTTTCGCTGCGAGCCGCAGTAAGCTGATTGAGTTTTTGTTTAAGAGGGGTAGGGTGTGGTATCCTGGTATGGCCCCTCCTTGCTTTGGCCCTGGAGCCGCCCTTGCTCGCGCATGCGCATCTCAGAGATGCCCTCGTACCCGGACTGGCGTGAAAAAGGGCCAGTCGGCCGGGAGCCGTGGCCTTGCGTGTGCGTGTGCGATTGATCACAGCGCGTTGTCGTGGGACTCGCAATACAGGGATCACCTAGATTCGGGGATAGAATACTGCCGATCTGTAGAATGTCCCTGCCGATCTGGAGAGGGCCCTCTGCCATCCTTTATAGGGCCCTGTCAATCTGTAGATCGACCTGCCAATCTGTAGAGGGCCTCTGCCGGCATTTAGAGGCCCCTGCCGACCTGTAGAGAGCCCTGGCGGCATTTAGAGGGCCCTTCCGGCCTGTGAGAGCCCTTCCAGCTTCCAGAGGGCCCTGTCGACCTTTAGCCGGTTTTAGAGGGCCCGGCCGATCTGTAGATCGCCCTGCCAATCCACCGAGGCCTCTGTCGGCATTTAGAGGGCACTGCCGACCTGTAGAGGGCCCTCTTCCTCTCTTCCTGTAGTGGCCTTGTCGATCTGCAGAGTGCCGCAGATAATCTATAGAGGGCTCTCTGCCCGCCTCTAGATGACCCTGCCGGCCTTTAGAGGGCCCTAGCGGCCTTTAGAGGACCCTGATGGCCATTAGAGGGCCCTTCCGGCCTGTATAGGGCCCTTATGGCCTTTAGAGGGCCTTGTCGGCCTTTAGATGGCCCTACTGGCCTTTAGAGGGCCCTGCCGATATGTAGATCGCCCTGCCAATCTGCAGAGGGACTCTGTCGGCATTTATAGGGCCCTGTCGACCTGTAGAGGGCCCTGTTCCAGCCGTTAAGGGCCCTGTCGATCTACAGTGTCCCAGCCAATCTGTAGAGGGCCCTCTGTTGACCTTAAGAGGGCCCTGCCGATATGTAGAGGGTCCTCTGTCGGCCTTTAGAGGGCCCTACCGATCTGGAGATGGTCATCTGCCGGCCTTTAGAAGCCCCGGCCGATATGTAGAGGGCCTTTGCTGTCCTTTAGAGGGTCCTGTGGTGGTAGAGGTGGTCTGCCGGTCGAGCCCCGGTGAGGCTCTCGAAGGAAGACAAGTCAAAGTTCTCATTGTTTGTCAGTGTATGCCAGTAACGTCTGAGAGGAGTACAAGGTTTTGACAATGTACAAGTATTAACCCGGCATTGGCTGTGGTCTCAGCAGAACACCATTGGCTGGGGTGGCGTTTTTCGCCCCCCTGGTTATCTTCCGAACCAATAACCGCAGCGTCGACCTGCAGAGGTGGCAAAAGATCTCGTCTGGACAAACATCCGGACAAACACGTTGGCCCGTACTTTCCTGAGCGACCTCCCAGTGAAAATATGTATCCTTCTACGATTTTGAATTAGAAGCGCCTTGACGAGACAAACACGATGGCGTAAAAATAGTGCCTTATCTTCATTAGGAAAAATTATATTTGCGTTAAACAGCTTTGCCAAAAACATTTTTTTTTAACATTTGATGACCTATGGAGTCTAAAATATTGACATGAGCTCAAATTTGAGAAAATTTGACCTTTGATAACCTCTGGTGACCTCAATATTGACCACTGGTGACCTCAGCCGGCCACGGGACACCTGGCCACCGAACACTCCGCATGTTGGCGAGCTGAAACGTCCTATGACCCAGAACACGGGCAGTAGGTGGCACTACTGTATCTCGGGGAGGGTGCAGCACAGGCGGCATCTACTATCGTCGAAACAAAACTCAGAACGTGAAGTTATTTTCTGTTGTTATCGTTTACTCTGAGTTGATACATTATATTGGTTAATGTTTTTGAGCTAGCATTTATTTTGGACTTGCTCTAAAAATAAGCAATAAATCCTGTTGGTAATCCCACCAACCATTGTATCCTAATCATCGGCAAACGGATAACCTCAACAATAGGTAGATACAGGCAGGGGCGCAGCCAGACCTTCAGAAGGGGGGGGGGGGGGGGGGCAAGTCCCTGGGAGAGGCCCCCCACCCCAAAAACATACCCCCTGAATATGAAAAACTCTACGGATTTCGGCCACTTTATTTTGTGAGGCCCCCTTTTAAACAATTTGTCTTCGCCTTCTTTTGTTGAGCTGGATTGGACCAGGACCCTCAAGTAGGCATTGTACTGAGCGCATTACTAATTTGTATTGTTACGTACATGAGAGAAAACTTATCTTAGCTGACAACAGATGGGGGTCGGCTTCTGAATGTGGGGGCGGCTGAAATGACGAAAAAATGTACCCCATTTTGATACGTGTATTTAAGCCTTTGTATAATTTTTTTTTGTATGTGGATTTTTTAAAGTATGCGAAATGTTTACGGTTTTGCCTGATAAAACCCAAAAATATAGGCCCTTCCTATAGAACATAGCTTCATTCCTATACATAGAACATAGGCCCTTCCTATAGAACAGGGCTTAATAGCCACGCCAACTTGTGGATGCCCCGTGAAGTAAATACATACATACATACATGGTGTCAGGCGCCCGCGAAAAGCCTTACGTCGCATAAAGGAACGCCCACCAACCTAAACAAATCGTAACACGAATACATAACAACATTTGCTTGTCTGTTAAAGGCATGTATATGCAAATACGTACAAAAGGGCCCATACAGTGTGGAGAGGGCCCTCTACCAACTTTCAAAGGGCCTTGCCAATCTGCAGATGGCCCCCTGCCGGCATTTAGAGGGCCCCTGTCGGTTGAAGAAGGTCTACAAGGCATGTTGAAAGTACAATGCCTTGTAGAGGATAATAAGCTAAAAATGATATTAATTCAATTCAGCGTTACGACGAACCGATGACGATGACTATGGCTTCGTTATGACGATGACTACCGATGTGACGCCGCGAAGCGGCGTGAAAATGTTAATTTTAGGTCCTGGAAAACGAGATGTTAATATTGGAACCAGAGCGTGAGGTGAAATGACTTGGGAAGATAGTCCTGGCCTGGTCCCCACTATTATCTCTTCTGTCCAGCAAATTGTGCACCCCCTGGAGCAGGTTCCGGGTGCCGATCTCTACGTCTTTGCGTTCACGTCGCTTTTTTCGGAACTCGGCAAACTAGCTAAATATGTATGTAGCCTGCTTGAACCTTAAAAGTGAATATTTATGAAGAACGGAATGGGCACTGGGGCCAGCAATTACCGCCAAGGAGAGCCTCTGTCAGACACTTAATTAAATTATTTTTCCCATTTTCCAAATTTGTATAAGCAATTGCGAAAATCGGTGTCATTCCGCGAAGCGGCGCGAAATTTTCCAGTTTTTGACACTAGATAGCTGGATTTTGACTGCACTGCAAAGGCAATTTTTACGATAAATTGTTATTTTCCCCGCAAAAAGTGTGTGTGTGTGTGTGGAGGGGTGTGTGTGTGTGGGGGGGGGGGGAAGGGGGGACCCTCCCCACCTTCTTAAAGTGGGGGAGTTTGCCCAGACCTCCCCCGACCCTCCCGTCGGTAACGCCCCTGGCTGACAAATGTTGCAGCACTCTCATGAGAGGAACATTGTTAAATTGTTTTGCACTACCACCCCTCCCCCGAATTAAAAAGCGCATCAGACTTATCAAATTACCATTGTTAAACCCAATAAAACATTGCACCAGGTGGGTCAGAGTACAGCACATTACCGCTCATTATGACCGCGCCGACCACGGCTAGTGCAGGCGCTCCAGCTATAACAGGCGCTCCAGGTGACGGCTAGCAACCCCTGGACAGGCTCGAGGGCCGCGTCCACAGACTCAATGGCCCTCTGGACAAGCTCGAGAGGGCCATGAACAGACTCAATGGCCCCTTGGCAAGCCAAGAGGCCCTTGAGCAGACTCTAATAGCCCCTGGGTAGGTTCGAGAGGCCCCTGAACAGGATCAATGGACCATTGGGAAAGCTCGAGAGGCCCCTGAACTGACTCTATGGCCCCTAGGCAGGTTCAAGGGGCCCTTGCACATACTTAATGGGCCCCTGGGAAAGCTCGAGAGTCCCCTGTGCAGGTTCGAGAGGCCCCTGAACAGGCTCAATGGCCCCTGGGCAAGCTCGAGAGGCCTCTAGGCAGGCTCTAATGGCCCCTGGGCAGGTTCGAGAGGCCCCTGAAAAGACTCGATGGGCCTCTGGGAAAACTATAATGGGCCCTTGGCAGGTTCAAGAAGCCCCAAAACAGACTATAATGGGCCCCTGCCAGGCACGAGAGGCCCCTGTACATACTCAATGGGCGCCTAGACACGCTCGGGAGGCCACTTTGCAAGTTTGTTGGGCTGTGGGTGGGCTTAATTGGCCCTTGGACAAGTGGACATGCTCTAGAGGCCCCTGGACATATTTTTTTGGCCCCTGAGTGGGCTCAATGGGCCCAAGGGCATGCTCGAAAGGTCCCTGGGCATTTTATTGCGCCCTTAAGTGGGCTCAATGGGCCCCTGGACATGCTCGAGAGGCCTCTGGACAGTTTTTTGGGCCCCTCGGTGGCCTCAATGGGCCACTGGCCATGCCAAAGAGGCCCCCTGGGCCGGCTTCGAAAGCCCTTCAGTGTCTCTGAGGGCCCTTGACATGCACCAGGATGACCCTTACCTAGTTTGAGGGCTGCTCTTTGACTTTTCGAAAGCCATTTAGCTAATACAAATGGTATCTGGGCCAATCTAGGCGGGGCCCCCTGTATATGCCATTATATGGATTCAGGTTGTGCACATGGCTGCTACTATCGTATTATATGTGTAAAATAACCCATAAAAGATATGTTGCATGACTTTCGTAGATATTTTGCTCATGGTGCCTTTTTGTGACCTGACCTTGAACTTGACCTTGCTTACAATTTCATTTGTGTTTATATGGGAGATGCATTATACCTTTTAGAGCACTTTGTGCGATAATAGTAGCAATCTAAGGCTTTGGATGGAAAGTATGGCCCAAAAACTAAAATACCTCCATTTTGACATTTCACCTGACCGTGACATAACATGACCTTATTTTGACAATTTCGCGTATGCTTTAGATGCGTGTCATTGTGTGCTTTCGTTTACCTCCCTGCGTGTCTCGCTGCGGTTATTAGTCCGGAATATAACGAGGGGGACAGAATATGTCCCACCCCACCCCCAGCTATTCGGCTGAATACCCCAGCGGGACGCGGGTCAAATTTCGACACGTGTTCAGTTTGTCATTTAATTATATATATTCACACAGTCAGACATGTCACAAAAACATATAACTGCCCATTCCGCTATAAATTGTAATAGTTCTGACAGTAAAAGCTGCAAATACTATCAATTTCTTCACTCAACTCAAGGTGACAGTCTTACATTATTCCATTGGAATGGCTGCATCAGGAAACAGACATACGACCAATTTCAGATAAATTTGAGGTTGATGTTGACTGGGCTGCAACACTTGGTGACGTGTTAGTGGTAGCGGCTGCCACTGTGGAACCGGCTGAACCCGCCGCCACCGGTACGGACGCCGTGAAGACGGCTGCTGCCGATGCCGTACCCAGTGCCGTAGCCGGTGTTGAAGCCGGTGTTGTAACGGCTGCCGAGTCCAGCGTTGAAAAGGTTGCCAGTGCTCAAATGGCTGCCGCTGCCATACCCGGAGTTGAAACGGTGGCCGCCGTTGGCGAAACTGTTAAGGCTCACACCGCTGCCATAGCCGCCATTGAGGTGGGCACCGTTGTTGAAGTTGTTGAAGCCGCGGAGTCCGTTGTTGAAATGCCGTCCGCCCGCGTTGAAGCGCCTGGAGTTGCCGATGTATCCGCCGCTGTTGAAGTGGGTACCGCTGAGGGAGCCTCCTATGTAGCCTGCTGAGGCGACAGCCACCAGGACAGCGAAAAGCACAACCTGTAATACAGCGTCACTGTAAACTTGGTAGGGCTCCCGAGTTCAGAATACAATCGATCGTTATAAATACTACATTGATCGTTACGATATACGTCATGCGCAACATTAAATTACAAACAAATTCATTCCAAATCCAGTTAATAAATGCGGTTTATATGATTCTTCGGTGCACTTTATATTACTTACCACACATTTCGAGTTCATGTTTGGTGATTGAGATGTGTTACTGTGGTGGAGGAGGGCGATGAATGACTGAGTACTGCCCAACGCAGTTCGCTTTTATATTCCACGAATATCAGAATATTCTCTGCAAAACCTGGTTTGCAGGGAAACTCGTTTACTATGAGAATGTCGTAACTGGTCTGCAGCCTCGATTGAGTTGGGCGCGCCGATTGCACGCCGAATGAATGCAGCTCGCTCACATACCGTATGAGTGTAACGTGTATGACGTGTGTGACGTGAGTGACGTGTGTGACGTGTGTGACGTGAGTGACGTGAGTGACGTGAGTGACGTGTGTGACGTATGTGACGTGTGTGACGTGTGTGACGTATGTGACGTAGGTGACGTGTGTGACGTGTATGACGTATGTGACGTGTGTGACGTGTGTGACGTGTGTGGCGTGTGTGACGTGAGTGGCGTGAGTGATGTGAGTGATGTGAGTAACGTGAGTGACGTGTGTGACGTGAGTGACGTGAGTGACGTGTGTGACGTGTGTGACCTGTGCATAATACCACACTTCATGAAAAGGCTCAAGATTGTCGGCGTAATTGGTTTGCAGCCAAAAAACTTTGTTTGCCGTTAATTGTTATTTGACTGTAATAAATATACACTCGTGCCATATTATGAATATGTCATGAGATTATTCAGGGAGGTAATCATTTTTTTAACTTAACTGCGACACTTGAGCGCCAAATCAGCTTTGAAAAATAAGAAGAGTGTTCTTGTATTGGTTGTATTATCTGTGTTTGTAATCGACCTTCTCGTATATTTTCGTTTCACATCGTTCGTGTCATCGAACTCCGATTCAGAAGTCTTGGCGTTGACTGAAGTGCAATGACATAAACATTGTGTTGTTTTTAGGCACATGTGTTTACTTAGCCTTAGCCTCACATTTTTTTATATGGTGGCAACTGTTTCAAATAATTCCAGCATAGCACAGTCGAATAACTATATATTATTTTATTACACGCTTTCATGCAGGAGATATGCTTTTCAAAGTAATTTATTTCACCTAAGTATTTTTGTATGTGTCACCCCTGTTTTTCGCATAAATTCATTGGGATTAAGTATCAATCAAGCATAAATCGTAAATTAATAAAATAAATATAGCATAAATGGCATAAATTCATGGGATTCAGCATTGTTGGCTACGGTATGAGAAATACCTTTCTGAACTTTGCTGGTCATGACTGCCAGTCTCGGTGTCAAAACAAATTGTCATTCGACCTTCGGTCTCGTGCCAAATCTTTTTAAACACCTCGACTGGCAGTCATTTCCCAGCGTCGTTCAGAAATATATATATTCCCAAATACTTTTAACATAAGCAGAAGAGCTCCGACGTCATTTCCCAAAAGCACGTGTTAATGTTGAAAGGGTATCTCACCATGTGGTAATAAATAAATAAATACAATATTCTTCCAAAAAGCAATTTTACATGAAAGCAACGTTTTGCCGTGCCACAGTGCTGAAACGGCATGAGCTGCGACGGCGAAATTTTCACACATAAATCAGATATTTGCGAACTTAGATTTTTGACCAAATTCGGAGCGCGTGCAACGTCTGTGACGCACGTGGGGCCGAATCATTTTTGGGGGCTTGCGACCGCCGCCGTCATTGCTGCACGTGCCGTCAGCTCAGAAAGCTGGCTGGATTTTGAGACGAATCTTCTACACATCTGATGCCTAATCAGCGCACAATTTAAGTCTTGGTTTGAATACGCAGTGTTCAGCGATGCAGATTGTTGATAACTGTGTTATACATTTTTGGCTTCGTGAAAAAATATACCCTCTTTGCTTTAGTGTAAGTCATGTGCCTAGGTTATGTATTTTGAAGTGCATTCTAATTCCCGGGAAGATTGCAAAACGAAATGGACACACAATATGGCAAGGAACAGGACAAATATATAATTTGTAGGTGCAACAGATCATGGTATTTCATGGAAAACTAGGTCACGGGGTATTTTTTCTTCTTCAAAATCCGAACTTTCCAAACGTTTCCTCGCATCAGTGCGAGTTCAACCATATGCGGTTATATTACGTTCGTGCTGTTCGTTGACAAGCTACAGGCGATCGAATATGGCCTTACGACATGACGTCACAAAAATGCCCGAGACTATAACTCGGTGACTGTTGATCTACCAAAATATAAGATTGCCACAGTTGGCATTAGCGCCCGAGATTACCCTATAAACCTATTTTCAGAAATTTCACAAATATAAGAGTGTCAAGCCTTGGTCACTTTGTCGTGGAATGCCCCACCTAGTTTATGACTTCAGTTGATGACTTCAGCGCACTTCGAATCGTTTGAATCGTAATATTCTATATAAATGTTATGTTTCTTCATTTGCATTGTAAATTTTCTTAGATCGCTGATGTGTTTATTTTTGGGCTAACGTGCCGTTAATTTATTTGAATGTTTTGTTTTATCCTTTGCCTCTGTTTTTCCTTGATTTTGCTACAGCCCTGTCTCTGTGTGTTTTTCTAGGACGCTCTTCTTAATGTTGTTGTTCTGGTTCTCGTCTGTTGCTGCATGTTTCGAGTTGTCATGGAGCGAATAAATCCCCGAGACGGAATCGCAGTGTCTCCCAATCCCAGCCCAGCTTAACCCGCGCCCCGCTGGGGGGGGGGGGGGGGGCAAATCTGCCAACATCCCAGATTTTCTCAATAACGTGAACACTAAGATAGATATCGACGTGAAACGTCCAGTGCCTTATGTCACATCAATTTAAAAAAGTGGTACTTGGGGAGGTAATGACGTATTAATGACGTCATGCCATGCCATTTTTGGTGCAAAAACGATACATGTTTTAAAAATCGTAAACAAAAATGGAGTTTTGATGCAAATTGCAACTAAAAATCACAAAAGAAAGGAAATAACATTCTCTTCAAAATAGCTTATTCTGATTTCCGATTTTTTTTGGTTTTTCACACGGCAAAAAATCACAAAATTATTTTTCGGGAAAGGTTCCACAAAATCAATATTTTAAAGTTATTCAAAAATTCGATATATGAATATATATGAGAACCAAGTATGGACGATACCCAAACCAAATTTATCATGATTAATGACGTCATTGTTTTAGGTTGCGTTTTGTTTTGCTTTGATTGACGAGATACAAACAAATAAACGTCACCGCTGTATTTTGGAGACAAGACTGTTATAGAAACATGCCTTTTGTATTTATATTAATAAATTTCACATTTTGACCCTATATATGACCTGACCTTGACCTGATGGCCAATATATGGAGTCAGGTTGTGCAAATGGCTGCTACTATCGAATTATACGTGTAAAATAACCCATAAAAGAAATGTTGCATGACTTTCGTAGATATTTTGCGCATGGTGACCTTTTGTGACCTGACCTTGAACTTGACCTTGCTTACAATTTCACTTTTGTTTATGTGGAACATGCAATATAAGGCTTTGGATGGCAATTATGGCCCAAAAGCTCAAATACCTCCATTTTGACATTTGACCTGACCGTGACATGACATGTAGCCTTATTTTGACAATGTCGTGTATGCTTTAGATGCGTCTCATTGTGTGCTTTCGATTGCCTTCTTGTGTGTTTCGCTTCGGTTATTGGTCCGGAATATAACGAGGGGGACAGAATATGCCCCCCCCCCCACCCACCCCCAGCTGTTCGGCTGAATACCACAGCGGGGCGCGGGTTAAATTTATACACGTGTTCAGTTTGTCATTTAATTATATATATATATTCACAGTCAGACATGTCACAAAAACATATAACTGCCTATTCCGCTATACAATTGTAATGGTTCTGACAGTAAAAGCTACAAATACTATTAACTTATTCACTCAATTCAAGGTGGCAGTCTTACATTATTCCATTGGAATGTCTGTATCAGGAAACAGACATACGACACATTTCAGATAAATTTGAGGTTGAGGTTGACTGGGCTGCAACACTTCAGATAGTGAAATAAACCCACACCTCGCCCGGTGTTTGACTGCAGTGTTCACGAATGTCCCTGAGTGGTGACGTGTTACTGGTAGCGGCTGCCGCTGTTGAACCGGCTGAACCTGCCGCCACCGGTACGGAGGCCGTGAAGACGGCTGCTGCCGATGCCGTACCCAGTGCTGTAGCCGGTGTTGAAGCCGGTGTTGTAACGGCTGCCGAGTCCAGAGTTGAAAAGGTTGCCAGTGCTCAAATGGCTGCCGCTGCCATACCCGGAGTTGAAACGGTGGCCGCCGTTGGCGAAACTGTTAAGGCTCACACCGCGGCCATAGCCGCCGTTGAGGTGGGCACCGTTGTTGAAGCTGTTGAAGCCGCGGAGTCCGTTGTTGAAATGCCGTCCGCCCGCGTTGAAGCGCCTGGAGTTGCCGATGTATCCGCCGCTGTTGAAGTGGGTACCGCTGAGGGAGCCTCCTATGTAGCCTGCTGAGGCGACAGCCACCAGGGCAGCGAAAAGCACAACCTGTAATACAGCGTCACTGTAAACTTGGTAGGGCTCCCGAGTTCAGAATACAATCGATCGTTATAAATACTACATTGATCGTTACGATACACGTCATGCACAACATCAAATGAAAAATAAATAAATTATAAATGCAGTTAATAAATGCGGTTGGTATGATTCTTCGGTGAACTTTATATTACTTACCACAAATTTCAAGTTCATGCTTGGTGATTGAGATGTGTTACTGTGGTGGAGGAGGGCGATGAATGACTGAGTGCTGTCCAACGCAGTTCGCTTTTATATTCCACGAATATCAGAATATTCCCTGCAAAACCTGGTTTGCGGGGAAACCCGTTTACTATGAGAATGTCGTAACTGGTCTGCAGCTTCGACTGAGTTGGGCGCGCCGATTGCACGCCGAATGAATGCGGGTCGCTCACATACCGTATGAGTGTAAAGCGTGTGCGTGTGTGACGTGTGTGACGTGTGTGACGTGTGTTACGTGTGTGACGTGTGCGACGTGTGTGACGTGTGTGACGTGTGTGACGTGTGTGACGTGTGTGACGTATGTGACGTTTGTGACGTATGGGACGTGTGTGACGTGTGTGACGTGTGTGACGTGTGTGACGTGTGTGACGTGTGTGACATGAGTGGCATGAGTGACGTGAGTGACATGAGTGACGTGAGTGACGTGATTGACGTGAGTGATATGAGTGACGTGAGTGACGTGAGTGACGTGAGTGACGTGATTGACGTGAGTGTCTTGGGTGACGTGAGTGACGTGAGTGACGTAAGTGACGTAAGTGACGTGAGTGACGCGATTGACGTGAGTGACGTGTGTGACGTGTGTGACGTGTATGACGTGTGTGACCTGTGCATAATACCGCACTTAATGAAAAGGCTTAAAATTGTCGGTGTAACTGGTTTGCAACCAAAAGACTTGGTTTGCCGTTAATTGTTATTTGACTGTAATAAATATACACGCGTAACATAATATGTATATGTCATGAGATTATTCAGAGACGTAATTATTTTTTAACTTAACTGCGACACTTGAGCGCCACATCAGCTTTGAAAAATAAGAAGAGTGTTCTTGTATTGGTTGTATTATCTGTGTTTGTAATCGACCTTCTCTTATATTTTCGTTTAACATCGGCGGTGTTATCGAACTCCGATTCAGAAGTCTTGGAGTTGATTGCAGTGCAATTATATAAATATTGTGTTATTTTTAGCCACATATGTTTACTTTCATGTGTACTCAATTAACTTAGATTGGCTTTGAAGAGAGCTTTTGATCACTTGTTTTCTGCGTCTTGCTAACCTTTTTAGTTTTCGAGTTAGAGGGGGCGTCCCAATGGTATTTTGCACGCTGATCATGCCGGCTAGCAAAAGTCATGTACCATTGACGTCACGACCATCGACCAATCAGAGGCTTGATACCCTATTTTTGGCCGGAATGGCCTACCTTGTTGTATAACCTTGGGTGTTCCGTTAAACCTATACACCCCATGCTACGGTGATCACGGTTGTTCCGGTACACCTCCCTGAGTGCTAAACAAAACGCCTTCCAGGCGACGTATTTTAGGTTGTGTGGGCATCACACGGGCTAGGGGTGTCAACACCCGGCGCGGGTGTTGATTTTTTTGTGAGTGTATTCTACCGTGCAGAATAAGAGTGCATAAAAGCTTTATTCTGCACTCTTATTCAGAACGCTTTAATTCAGCAGATCCGCTTTTCAATGTGATTTATTTCACCCTAAGTATTTTTGTATGTGTTACCGCTGTTTTTCGCATAAATTCATTGCGATTAAGCATAAATCAAGCATAAATCGTATATTAATATATACAAAAATTAAGCATAAATCGCATAAATTCATGGGATTAAGCATTGTTGGCTACGGTATGAGAAATACCTTTGTGAACTTTGCTGGTCATGACCGTCAGTCTCGGTGTCAAAAAAGATTTGTCACTCGACCTACGATCTGGTGCCAAATCTTTTTAAACACCTCGACTGGCAGTAATTTCCCAGCATCGTTCAGAAATATATATATATTCCCAAATACTTTTAACATAAGCAGCAGCGGTCCGAAGTCATTTCCCAAAAGCACGTGCTTATGTTGAAAAGATATCTCGCCATGTGATAATACAAAATATATCAAATATTCTTCCAAAATGCAATTTTATCTTGTGGGACACGGAAATAATTGAAAGTGTCCTGGTGTTTAATCTCTTCGCTTGTATTTGCCTTCATTGCTCTCTTGTACATTGTAGCATGTTCATATGTTGGTCATGAATCCGTCTTGATGATGGAGTAGTTCAAGCTACCACACTTAAAGGGACTGTCCCACCTTTTTGAAAGTTGTCGAATCACATTTAATTGTATGTCTACATGTCAGGCGAGGTCAGCTGAACACGTTCGTGAACTTTGTTTGCGAAAACAAATTGCTTATCTCGGAAGATGTTCAACTTTTAGTTTTAAGCGGAAAGTTGAGTTGGTGACGTCATATATTTTTTTTTTTATAACAGGGAAATCCTTTGTACTGCCAAATGTATGGCAAAATTTTTGTCGACATCTATTGCGCAGTAAAAAAACGAACCACCCGGTGTCTAGATTGGCTAGGACTATCAGCTGGAATCGTTGCAGCAGTTGGCCGCCAGGGACCGCTAGTGAGCCAGGGTGTTATGACGTCGCAATCAAATGGTACCACTAAATATTTATTGATTGATTGATTTATAAATAAATAAATATTTAGCGTTAAATATTTAACTGGAACCATTTTTTTTGGGCTAACGTGCCGTTAATTTATTTGAATGTTTTGTTTTGTCCTTTGTCTCGGTTTTACATCGATTATGCTACGGCCTTGTCTCTGTGTGTTTTGCAAGTATGCTCTTCTAGTTCTTCATGTTATTCTGGTTCTCGTTTGTTGCTGCGTGTTTCTAGTTGTCATGGAGAGAATAAATCTCCGAGACGGAATCGCAGTGTATCCCAATCCCAGCCTAGCTTAACCCGCGCCCCGCTGGGAGGGGGGGGGGGGGTAAAATCTGCCAATCTCCCAGATTTGATCAATAACGTCAAAACTAAGATAGATATCGACGTGAAACGTCGAGTGCCTTATGTTACATCAATTTAACAAAAATGTAGTACTTTGGGAGGTAATGACGTATTAATAACGTTATGTCATGCCATTTTTCGTGCAAAAACGACAAATGTTTTATAAATCGGAAAAATCGGGTTTTGATGCAAATTACAAATGCAAATGACAAAAGAAAGGAAATAACATTCTATTTAAAATTGCTATCTCTGATTTTCGAAATTTCGGGGTTTTCACCAAAAAAAAAAAAATCGGGAAAGCTTCCCCAAAATCATTTTTTTTTAAAGTTATTAAAAAAGTGGATATATGTATATATAAGACAACCAAGTATGGACGATACCCAAACCAAACTTATCATGAACCATATCATGACGTCATTTTGTCTTCTTTTGGGTTGCTTTTACTGACCAAATACAAGCAAATAAACGTCACCGCTGTATTTCGGAGACAAAACGGTTCGGAAACATGCGTTTTGTATTTAGATTAACCCTCGCCCTACGGGGGGGGGGGGGGGCTGACAGGCCCCCCTGAGGTTTTTCTTGAAGAACTTTTTACACATGAGATGCATCTTGTGGACATTTTTGTTTGCTGAGTTTTCAACAATTATACGTAGGCTGTAAAAATGTAATTGAAATTGGTTAAGTAGTTTGGGAGATAATCATATTTTGATGACGTCATGTTGGTAAAAAATGAGAAATATTAAAAAAAACCGTAGAAAACAGAGTTTTAAAGTAAATTGCAAACGCAACTCACCAAAGATACAAAATGGCATTCTCTTTAAAATGGCAATCTCGGATTTGCAATATTTTGGGATTTTGACCCCTAAAATAAAAAAATGACTTTGGGGAAAAAATCCCCACAAAATCAGAATTTTCAAAGATATTCAAAAAACGGAATATATGTGAGAGAACTGAGTATGGACAATACCCATACCAAATTTCAAAGCAATATCTTCATTTTGACTGAGTGATGGCTCCCTAAGTGTAAGAAACTGATGACGTCATTTTTTTTTAAAATAACATTTCTCGACATTTTTTGACAAGATACGAACACATAATTACCTTTTTTTGTATTTCTGAGCCAAAACTGGTCTAGGAACATGCCTTTTTATTTACATTTATCAATTTCTAATTTTGAGGTTTTCTGAAGAGCGAAGTCGCTGTTCTGGACGTGGTAAATCCGAGGTCATTCACTTGACCTGGAAGGTCACCCGTGTACCTTAAACCTAAAAATTGCATATTGTTAGATTCCTCTCATGATAGGCAACATGCTGGTTCTTACTGCATTGCTTTAAGTTGCTTGGTTTGGAAGTTAACAAGGGGGCCTGTCAGCCCCCCGTATGGCGAAGGTGAAAAAAGCTCCCGTAGGGCGAGGGTTAATTAATACATTTCACATTTTGACCCTATATATTACCTGACCTTGACCTGAGGGCCATTATATGGATTCAGGTTGTGCACATGGCTGCTACTATCGTATTATATGTGTAAAATAACCCATCAAAGATATGTTGCATGACTTTCGTAAATATTTTGCGCATAGTGCCTTTTTGTGACCTGGCGAATATCATGAGAGGAATCATGAGAGGAATCTAACAATATGCATTTTGCGCATAGTGCCTTTTTGTGACCTGGCCTTGAACTTGACCTTGCTTACAATTTCATTTTTGTTTATATGGGAGATTCATTATACCTTTTAGAGCACTTTGTGCGATAATAGTAGCAATCTAAGGCTTTGGATGGAAAGTATGGCCCAAAAACTAAAATACCTCCATTTTGACATTTCACCTGACTGTGACATGGCATGTCCTTATTTTGACAATTTCGCGTATGCTTTAGATGCGTGTCATTGTGTGCTTTCGATTGCCTCCCTGCGTGTCTGGCTGCGGTTATTGGTCCGGAATATAACGAGGGGGACAGAATATGTCCCTCCCCCATCCCCAGCTGGTCGGCTGAATACCCCAGCGGGGCGCGGGTCAAATTTCGACACGTGTTCAGTTTGTCATTTAATTATATATATTCACACAGTCAGACATGTCACAAAAACATATAACTGCCCATCCCCTATAAAATTGTAATAGTTCTGACAGCAAAAGCTACCAATACTATTATTTTATTCACTCAACTCAAGGTGACAGTCTTACATTATTTCATTGGAAAGGCTGCATCAGGAAACAGACATAGGACACATTTCAGATAAATATGTAGTTGAGGTAGACTGGGCTGCAACACTTCCGATAGTGAAATAAACCCACACCTCGCCCGGTGTTTGGCTGCAGTGTTCACGAGTGTCCCTGAGTGGTGACGTGTTAGTAGTAGCGGCTGCCACTGTTGAACCGGCTGAACCCGCCGCCACCGGTACGGCCGCCGTGAAGACGGCTGCTGCCGATGCCGTACCCAGTGCCGTAGCCGGTGTTATAGCCGGTGTTGTAACGGCTGCCGAATCCAGCGTTGAAACGGTTGCCAGTGCTCAAATGGCTGCCGCTGCCATACCCGGAGTTGAAACGGTGGCCGCCGTTGGCGAAACTGTTAAGGCTCACACCGCTGCCATAGCCGCCGTTGGGGTGGGCACCGTTGTTGAAGTTGTTGAAGCCGCGGAGTCCGTTGTTGAAATGCCGTCCGCCCGCGTTGAAGCGCCTGGAGTTGCTGATGTGTCCGCCGCTGTTGAAGTAAGTACCGCTGAGGGAGCCTCCTATGTAGCCTGCTGAGGCGACAGCCACCAGGGCAGCGAAAAGCACAACCTGTAACACAGTGGGGCACCTGTCAGCGAAGGTCTGCTTCCTCTGTTAGAATTTTTACTTCATGGGTGTGACAATGTCTTAATATCTTATGGGCATACCATGTGCAATTCATGAGGATTCAGATATAGCTGAAGCTTTAATGTCCAATTCTGATGGGTTTCCGGAGATAAAGATGACACCTAAAGATATTTTATCCATCAGTCTGGTCAACAAGTTAACATATGAGTTACTACTAACTGACTGGCTGGTCTCATAACATGATGTCCCCCCCCGCAAACACGACCTCTACACATCCTTTGATACCAATATTCTGTGGGACGTCTTCAAGTCACTTACCACGAAAAAGGAGTTCATTTTCAGTTTGGAGCGTGTGTCAATGACTGTGTCAGTTCAGAGAGTGCTTGTCCGCTCTCCACTGCAGCTAGCCTTTATACATGTGGGATGGAGATCATAACCTTGGACAATATATCCTTCAGCAAGGGCGTGCAAACTGAAAACGCGCGGCTGCACTGGTTTTGAAACTGATGCTATCTTGCGAGTTGTTCGTAAATTGATTGATAACTATCCACTATGTTCTGCACGCAGATCTTTGCATACTAATAAAAATGAAACGGAAAAAGATTCGATTTGGTAGAGTTTCGGTTCTAATCTGTCGATTAGATAAAACAGCCCACCTTTCGGCTTACCAACGTGGCGACTATTTCATCAAATACATATACCTTGGAAATCGAACGATTTAATAATCTTGGAATGAATAATACCTACGAATTTATCAATGTAGGTCGGCCATTGATGTGACTTGCCGTACCATTCAGTGATATCACGACCCTGAGTTGCGATATTGTTCCGAGTCGACTGAATTCAGCACTCCATCTTTACGGCGATGCTGCAGGCCGGCGGCCACGGGACACCTGGCCACCGAACACTCCGCATGTTGGCGAGCTGAAACGTCCGATGCCCAGAACACGGGCAGTAGGTGGCACTACTGTATCTCGGCGAGAGGGCGCAGCACAGGCGGCATCTACTGTCGTCGAAACAAAACTCAGAACGTGAAGTTCTTTTCTTTTGCTATCGTTTTCTGTTAGTTGATACATTATATCGGTTCATGTTATTGAGCATTGGCTACGTGCCTGAGTTTTGGTGTTTTTTGCAATAACGTGATGATATTGAAACAGAAACTGAGAAGATAGGGGTGCAAGAGTGTCGTTTTACGAAAATGATTGGTAGGGCCCAACCGCTCCACCGAAACCTAAAACATACCCTCAATTTGTGTTTCGCCTCGGATTTCAGGCACTTAATTTTGACCTCCAGCCTCCAATCATTTTTGAAAAAAATATATAACAAGGTACATTTTGGTCACTGCAACAACATCACCGGATTTAAATATCGTCATCAATGCACATTTTGCAGGTAAAGTGGGAAGAAATGTTACCCTTTTGTTCTTGCCTGTGACGCACAGTTTTTTCACATGGTGACCAGAGCAACTTTTCGATCAAACCGAAACACAGCTCAGACCGGCACACCATGGTACGTGTATTTAGGTAACCCAGACCAGCATGACATATTTCGTGTATTTAACGGGGTAAAGGCGACGCATTAATATTTAAGTAAGTACATTAAATTATATTAATTTAATGCACGCAAATCCAGCAAAGTAGGCAAAATACCCGGCTGAGCCTTTGACCCACTCGGCCCGTGCGTAGTCACGTATAACATGTATGCACCTGAAGATGGGCACGCCATCCAGCCTGCAATCACTGGAAATTGCAGCTGTGTATGTGACCTACTTCGAAGTTGCAAATCATGTGCGAAGACGAATACAAAATGAGCAAACAAGCAACTGCCAACCCACGTCGTGTGTCTGAGCCGGAGCATATCATGCTGTCTAATTTTCAAGACATGCGGTCAATGACCATCACTCGCGATAAACGATAAAAGTTCATGTTCATGTTCATGTATTATTTCGGGACACATCCACAGTACTATGGCTATTCTGAGCCCACGTCACTTAGATAAAACAGATGGCTTAAAAAAGAGGCGTAAAAGCAACCACACCACAGGCACACTCCACACTATTTACGGCGTCACATCGTCATTTGTCTCTTGGAGAAACAACTGCTTGAGCTTCTGTTTAAAAGCATGACGGGTCAACCCCTTTATCTCAGATGGCAACCGATTGTACAATGGGCTACAGTGAGCCAGTCGCCTTTTGCCAGAACAAGTCTTCGCCCGTGGGTGACACAACAGGCCCATTTGTCGGGTATGATACGGCGTCACGACATAGGTAAGCATAACGGCGATATCTGGTGGAAGACCGGTGTCCAGAGCAGTTTTAGCTAGGCACAGTTGGTGGTAGCTAACCAGCTGTTCCGCTCGCAGCCACTTCAGTTGTCTGAGCACATCGCTGATATGATCGTACTTACGCCTACCACTAATCACGCGCGCACATAAATTTAGCAACTTTTGAATACGGTGGAGTCTTACCACAGGTAAGTGTCTTACCACAGGTACCATATATGGCAACACAGTAGCGAATAGAACTGATAACAAGTGCATTCACAACTTGAGCTACTGTAAAGGAAGGCAGGACATGTTTGGAGTGTAATAGCGAAACGAGAACTCCAGTGCATTTGGCGACCAACTGATTGATATGCTGTTCAAAAGATAGGAATCGATCCATGGTAAGCCCAAGATTTTTAACCGTAGGACTTTCGGAGATTATGGACTTCCCGAACCTGATCTGAACCGGCGGGAAGTCACGCCAAACATTTTTTTATGCCATGTACCATCAGTTGGGTTTTCGTGAGGTGGCTTTCATGCCGTAAGTACAAAACCAATCAGTGAGCACGGAGAGGATTCTCTCCATGGACGAAATGAGCTCAGCGATCTGTTGTTTTCTGCCATTGACTACAACTTGGACATCGTCTGCATATTGCACAACCGTAGCATCGGGGATGTGCAATGCCAGATCATTGCAGAAGATCGAGAACAATATTGGCCCCAGCGCAGTGCCCTGATACACGCCAGTGGTGATGGGCAGCGACACAGAGCGGACAGGCTGTACGTCAGCTCCGCGGACCTGCACCTGCTGGGAGTGCTCGGCCAGATACGCCTCGAGCCATTGTGTGTCTATGTTGTAAAGTTGAAGCTTGGATAATAGCATCTGGTGATTTACAACGTCAAACCCTTTGGACAGATCACATAGCACAACTAGCGAAATTTGAGATGCATCCATGGCTGACAGGATGTTGTCCGTAATAACTGACAAAGCAGTTTCAGTAGAATGGAAACTTCTGCATCCGTGTTGGGTGTTAGAGAAGAGTTGATGCTCATTAAAGTAGGCACTAAGTTGCTGATGAACAATTCGTTCAACGATTTTTGCGATGCCGGGGACAACCGAAATGGGTCTGAATTTCGAAAGATCAGATGGATCATCCGTCTTTGGTAAAGGCGTAATCAAAGCGTGCTTCCAAGCCTGGGGAACTGAACAAGTAGTGAGACTGGAATTGACCAGGTCAAGTATAATATGGCCCATGCCATGAACACACTTCTGGTACATATACACGCTGATGGCATCAACTCCGCAAGACTTGGAGGGTTTCATGCCTGCAACAGTGTACATGAGTGACAAGAGAGTGACTGAGTTGACTCGGAAGGAGCACGTCAGAACACGAGGCAACAACGCAGGTACAGTGCGAGTGGGTGAGGGCACGGTAGAGGCAGTGGCAGGACCGACGCCTACAAAATGGTGATTGAAGAACATCGGAGTGAACAAGAGGAACAGGAACTGAACTCGATCGGCTGCCGCCCACTATCGACTTCAGACAACGCCACATATTCGATCGGTTCGACTCTACAATACGTCGATGGATATCATCGCGGCAATCACTCCGAATAACAGAAGTCGTCAGTCTGTTAAGCGCTTTA
>JAXIVJ010000218.1:275392-292892 GCA_036785665.1 Chirona hameri | reverse complement strand
CTCCGCTGCAGCTAGCCTTTATACATGTGGGATGGAGATCATAACCTTGGACAATATATCCTTCAGCAAGGGCGTGCAAACTGAAAACGCGCGGCTGCACTGGTTTGGAAACTGATGCTATCTTGCGAGGTGTTCGTAAATTGACTGATAACTATCCACTATGTTTTGCACGCAGATCCTTGCATATGAATACAAATGAAACGGGCAAAAAATATTCGATTTGTCGCAGTCCTGCAGTGCGCGTTACATTCTCGGTAGACTAACGAATTCGAATTGGAGCAAGGAGAAGCTGTCATTCGTCCAACATTCACCACATTGTGCAAGCACTGCATCGATTTTTGTCGATTGAGCTGAAATGTTGAAAGGTTGCAGTGAACAGCTCAGACTTCCATGCGCGGTCCTGATGCCGTTGGATGATGACGTCATGCCCAATGCCCATTGCACATAAGTGTAACTTTTATTCCGTTCTTGGCCGTGCTTCTGGTCAAATGCCAGACATAATCGCAGAGGTACTACCTATTACTAATAGCACACAACTGCTTCAAGGCTGATTTGTACCAGATTGATCCACCTTTCGCTTTGGTTGTCAGACCTATGAACGTATTCCACACTCCACAGGTCACTTGTATCGCTTCCTATGCATTGAATACGGTGTTAACGGGCGATGGGGGTCAGTCTTCTCCTCGAAAACTATTACCACACGCGCTAAAATATAGCTTATAGAAACCACCCAGTGGCGTAGCCAAGGGGAGCCAAACGGGACATGCCCCCCCCCCCCCCCACCCCCTGGAGACCAGGCGGGCTTCTCTGGCAACCGAGCGAGGGCCCCTGGGGCCGAGGGCCTCAGTGTTTTGGATGGTGTGATGCGACCGCAAAATGTCTTACGTCGCATAAAAGAACGCCCACGAACCTACACAAATCATAACACGAATAAACAACAGCACTTGCTTGTCTGATAAAGGCCTGTATGCATACATACGTAGATAGGGGCCCCAGCCACAGTGCATACATACGTAGATAGGGGCCCCAGCCAGTGTGGAGAGGGCCCTCTACCAGCATTTAAAGGACCTTGCCGATCTATAGAGGGCCCCATGCCGGCCTTTAGTGGGCCCCTGTCGGTTGTAGAGGGCCCGCAGCCGGCGTTGATAGGGCCCTGCCAAAAAAATCACAGGCTTTATTGAATCGCTCTAAAAACGGTCAAATGAGATGCTTACATTTTCTGAGGACGCCTGTGCAAATTTTCAAGCAACGGTTCGTATGATACAGCCATCGTGACCTTTGGTGACCCCTGGAAACTAAACTATTGACCTGAGCTAAAATTTAAGGACATCAATTGCCGATTGCATTTTTAAAAAGCTTTCGATGGCTATTTTCTGTTTGATTGTAGCTATCATAGTTCCCGAGGTATTTAGGGGTTTCTTCGGCAACGTCCTATACTTGGCAAATTTGACCTTCTATGACTTCTGGTGACCTCAATATTGACTTGATCCAAAAAAGAATGTCAGTTGTAACTTCGAATGTCCTTGTAAAGAGATTTCGATCACTTTTGTAGCGTCCTTCTAGTCCTTTTAGTTTTCGAGTTAGTGTGGGGTCATTGCCTTATTTTGAACCCCCTACACATCTATGTCCTGCACGTGGAACTGCCTATTTCATTTTCATTGCGAATGAAAATCAGGTCTTTGGGATGACCTAATATTGAAACATTGTTGGACTGATTTGGTGGGTGCTTTTATTTTAGAAAAGTGTTCTTGCAAGGTTTCATTTTTTTTGGGTAAATTTCGTTGAGATCACTGAAATAATTTAGTGTTTTCCATGTCAGATTAGATTGAGACACACAACTTCAGCCATTTTGCAATAGTGACATATACTGATGTTGGAAAATAGGGTTGACGCATATTTACATTGGGGGTTCTTTTAGGGATCCTTTCAAGGTCAGAAAGTGTCCTGACCTTTGGACCTCCCCAATCATTTCTCATTGATGTTAGATGTATTGATGTATCCGTCATGTCATGATTATGTTTGTCTTGTTTGAATCATTAGGCAATAGTTGAGCAAGGGGTACATGTTCTGAAATTGAACAACTCACACCAGGTGTTTTCAAATTCCAAACAACCCAAACTTATGACATTTAGGTATTTGAATTGCCACACATGGTCCATGCTATACATGTGTATATGCTGCATAGCAACGCCTTTTTTAAATTTTCTTATCTCTTTTAGGAAATGTTGTAAAACATTGGTAGGGCCCAGAGAGGCATTGGTGGGCCCAAATGAACATTGGTAGGGCTTGGGCCCTACCAAGCCTATAGAAAACGACGCCACTGGATAGGTGAATGTGGATTACGCGTCGTGATCATCAAACGAATCAGCTATAATTACTCGTTTAGCTGTATTTGTAGTTAATTGTTACTCGCACCGCTCGAGTAACCAGTGAGCATATGACGACATAGGGCAGACTCTGTGTACGTCGGTGTGTGCCCCCCCCCCCCCCGGGACCAGAAGCGAGAGAGGGCGCCCCGCACATCCGACAACGGGTGCCCTTCACACCCAGCCTGGAACTCATGGCCAGTCATACCCCGCTGACTGGCCGACACGTGCCACGCACATGACGCCGAGATGCAGATTTCCACGCAGAATACTAAATAATGTGCTATCAAAGTTGAATTGGCACCACGCGTCAATAGACAATTAAATGATGTTGTAAGCACTACTAAACAGCAAAACAACAACTGTGGGTGAAAACGTGATAATTGTTCCAATATTACCATGCTGGTGTTCAATGGATATATGATATCTCTGTAACATCATTAACTAATTAACTACAATATAACGACTGCGTCCATCTGATAATCCTAAATGAGAAGTAAAATAAAATTGTGATACAATTGTAAAACTTTGCCATTTCATAAATGTGATATAATTCTGTACTCGCAAAGAGCTGACTTATATGAAAAGTGTCCGGACAGTGATTGAGCGTGGTTAATTTCTTTCACCGATTCGTTAAACCCAAGCACCTCCAACAACCTCACTATTGGTTCTACGTATGCCCCCTCCTCCTCTTTCTACTTCTTCTATCTCTCATCAAATTTGTATTACGTGATGCAAGTACTGAATAAGAAAATAGAATGTCGCTAACGTGATTTTGTCTTTGTTACAAAAAAGTGAAACACACAATGAGAAGTGCGAACAGTGTTAGTGTGACCGTGCCCAAGTTACACCATGCAAAGACTGGGTATGCATTTTGTGTTTATTGGAGATAGAACATGGGAACATGGAATGGAACCCTATGGAACACGCACTTAAATAATCACGAGTTATGTAAACAATTAACTGTAGCAAATATTGATCACATTTACACATGATAGTCACTGTCACGAGGCAGCTGAGAGCTATATGCGTGCATTTCGTGTCACGGGCGGGGCCGTATTTGACCAGGCAGTTTCGGTTGAAATTGTATCATGCCTGACTGACCAAACCTCCGAGAAGTCAGGGAACGGCTCCAAGATCTCCGAACATCAGGCCTCTAGAAGTAGCCAC
This sequence comes from Chirona hameri, assembly GCA_036785665.1. Taxonomy (NCBI): domain Eukaryota; kingdom Metazoa; phylum Arthropoda; class Thecostraca; order Balanomorpha; family Balanidae; genus Chirona; species Chirona hameri. The sequence goes on along the minus strand of JAXIVJ010000218.1, from coordinate 289,356 downwards.
CGCCGCTGTGGAACCGGCTGAGCCTGCCGCCACCGTTACGGACGCCGTGAAGACGGCTGCTGCCGATGCTGTACCCAGTGCCGTAGCCGGTGTTATAGCCGGTGTTGTAACGGCTGCCGAGTCCAGCGTTGAAACGGTTGCCAGTGTTCAAATGGCTGCCGCTGCCATACCCGGAGGTGAGACGGTGGCCGCCGTTGGCGAAACTGTTAAGGCTCACACCGCTGCCATAGCCGCTGTTGAGGTGGGCACCGTTGTTGAAGTTGTTAAAGCCGCGGAGTCCGTTGTTGAAATGCCGTCCGCCCGCGTTGAAGCGCCTGGAGTTGCTGATGTGTCCGCCGCTGTTGAAGTGGGTACCGCTGAGGGAGCCTCCTGTGTAGCCTGCTGAGGCGACAGCCACCAGGGCAGCGAAAAGCGCAACCTGTAACACAGTGGGGCACCTGTCAGTGAAGGTCTGCTTCCTCTGTTCGAATTTTTACTTCATGGGCGTGACAATGTCTTAATATCTTATGGGCATACCATGTGCAATTCATGAGGATTCAGATGTAGCTGAAGTTTTAATGTCCAATTCTGATGGGTTTCCGGAGATAAAAATGACACCTAAAGAGATTTTATCTATCAGTGTGGTCAACAAGTTAACATATGAGTTACTACTAACTGACTGGCTGGTCTCATAACATGATGTCCCCCCCGCAAACACGACCTCTACACATCCTTTGATACCAATATACTGTGGAACGTATTCAAGTCACTTACCACGAAAAAGGAGTTCATTTTCAGTTTGGAGCGTGTGTCAATGACTGTGTCAGTTCAGAGAGTGCTTGACCTCTCTCCGCTGCAGCTAGCCTTTATACATGTGGGATGGAGATCATAACCTTGGACAATACATCCTTCAGTAAGGGCGTGCAAACTGAAAACGCGCGGCTGCACTGGTTTGGAAACTGATGCTATCTTGCGAGGTGTTCGTAGATTCATTGAGAACTATCCACTATGTTTTGCACGCAGATCATTGCATATCAATAAAAATGAAACGGAAAAAAAATATTCGATTTGTCGCAGTCCTGCAGTGCGCGTTACATTCTCGGTAGAGTAACGAATTCGAATTGGAGCAAGGAGAAGCTGTTATTCGTCCAAAATTCACCACATTGTGCAAACTGCACTGCATCGATTTTTGTCGATTGAGCTGAAATGTTGAAAGGTTGCAGTGAACGGCTCAGACTTCCATGCGCGGTCCTGATGCCGTTGGATGATGACGGCATGCCCAATGCCCATTGGCCACAAGTGTAAGTTTTATTCCGTTCTTCGCCGTGCTTCTGGTCAAATGCCAGACAATCGTGGAGGTACTACATATTACTAATAGCACAAAACTGGTTCAAGGCTGATTTGTACAAGATTGATCCACCTTTCGCTTTGGTTGTCAGACCTATGAACGTATTCCACACTCCACAGGTCACTTGTATCGCTTCCTATGCATTGAATACGGTGTCAACGGGCTATGGGGGTCAGTCTTCTCCTCGAAAACTATTACCACACGCGCTAAAATATAGTTTATAGAAACCACCCAGTGGCGTAGCCAAGGGGAGCCAAACGGGACATGCCCCCCCCCCCCCCCACACACACCCTGGAGACCAGGCGGGCTCCTCTAGCAACCGAGCGAGGGCCCCTGGGGCCGAGGACCTCAGTGTTTTGGATGGTGTGATGCGACCGCAAATGTCTTACGTCGCATAAAATAACGCCCACGAACTTACACAAATCGTAGCACGAATAAACAACAGCACTTGCTTGTCTGTTAAAGCCTGTATATGTACATTGTACATACATACGTAGATAGGGGCCCCAGCCAGTGTGAAGAGGGCCCTCTACCAGCTTTTAAAGGACCTTGCCGATCTGTAGAAGGCCCCATACCGGCCTTTAGTGGGCCCCTGTCGGTTGTAGAGGGCCCTCAGCCGGCGTTGACAGGGCCCTGCCAATCTGTAGAGGGTCCCTGTCGATTTGGAGAGGGCCCTTCCAATCTGTAGAGGGCATCTGCCGTCATTTAGGGGGCCCTGCCAACATGTAGAGGGCCTTCTTCCAGCCTTTAGAGCCCTGTTGATCTGCAGAGTGCCCCAGCCAATCTGTAGAGGGCCATCTGTCGGCCTTTAACCCTCGCCCAGGTAGGTCAAAATCACTACGTGTTCGGGTATGGGGGGGGGGGGGGGGGGGGGGGGGGGGGGGTACGCCCCCTTAGCGTTTCGTCCCTAATTGAGCTAGAGCTTTGATTCAAAGACGAGCGTGTTGCTTGTAACGAGAGGAAGCCGTTGATATCCTAGATATATATTTTAAGGTATTGGGTCATTAGGTGACCTCTGAGGTCATGTCAATGACCAAAATGTCATCACAATTTTAAATGCGTATACATTTAATTTATCGAGCTAGAATCTTAAATGAGCATGTCATAATGCTTAATGGGTGCTAAATTCGTAATCAGCGTCACAAAATGTCCTAAAAACTGCCAAATTCCAAAAAGATCATGTCAGGTCATCTGAGGTCAGTGACCTCGGTTGACCTGTGGAAGCGCATGACCCCAGTGGAACATATAATTATGTAAAATGGATCCCAAATTCGAAATCGGCGTCACAAAATATCCTAGGACGCAAGAAGTCCAAAAAAACTCATCTGAGGTCATCGGAGGTCAATGACCTCAGTTGACCTCTGAAAAGGTCAATTGAGGTCACAATCTCAGTGGAAAACACAACTGTCACCTGGAAACACCTGTGCATATGCTCCTGAACAACAAACACTCGGAAACTGCACAAGTTACAAGTATTGATACTACGGGACGCCAGTTGCGCCTGACATGACCTTGAGAAATAGGTCACGGCTCGTGTGGTTAGAAATTCAAAACTTTCAGAGTATGGGGATTTTTTTCTTCAAAAGTAGGGTACTGAAAGTTTCATCGCAATCTGTTGGAAATTACGCGAGTTATTCCAGAACAAAAACGAGAGAGGGGGGGTGGCATCCACCCCCTACCAACCTCGCAACCTCGGATGGGCCCAAGAAGCTCTTTGTTGCACTTTTATTTTATGTCTTTATGTCTAAGCAATGACCTACGCAGTACATAGTCAATCTGCAGTGTTACACGCACACGGTTCCACGGCGGATCGAGGAAACCCGTGACACACCGCCGTCTTTGTCCCACTCCGGCGGCGGTGACGCGCTGATCGGCAGTTGCGCCATCTGCGGCCGGCCAGAGCAGCGTGGGAGCCAGGGTCTCCTGCAGTCTGCACCGCCCACCAGCGGAACACACACAGATCCGGCCGGGGCTCACGTCATAAGTTAAACTATGCACGCACGTTACACAACATAGTTTTCAAGTTTTCCTGACCGCAATCTTTGGGATATGTCACAACTTTGGCAACGGCAACCGTTTCAGCGCTGGACTCGGCAGCCGCTTCAACACCGGCCTCAACACCGGCTACGGCACTAGGTACGGCATTGGCAGCAGCCGTCTTCACGGCGTCCGTACCGGTGGCGGCGGGTTCAGCCGGTTCCTTAGCGACGGTGGCTACTAGTGACAGTGGCTACCAGTGGCTACCAGCGACGGTGGATACCACTAACAGTAACACGTCACTACTCAGGGACATTGAAACCTGCTGCGAAAACGTTGACGCCATGTAACAATGAACGAGGTTACACCGAGCACACACAACGCTGATCAAGTGACATCCTTTCAGTAGCGATGCACCCAAGCTCCCAACGCATACATTAACGCATATTAAGGGTGATGTGCTTGCGCATATAATGGAATATTTAACGCCTTCCTTGTCGTAAGTAGGCATATTGTCAATTTATTGGCCACGAAAGTGGGAGCAATGTACAGGGGGTCGGAAAAAAACATACTCTGGATTTTAGCTCGTGCTTCAATATGCACGTGCCAATTTTTTTGAAACTTTTCATGATTATGGCTTGAAACGTGGCAAAACCGATGCACACGGAAACAAGTCCTTTGAGATGTTTTTTTTAAATATTGATAAGGCGTTTTGTGTGGAAGCCTACATTCCAGGGTGTGTTCCAGGGTGTCCGGAAAACAGATACTGTGATTTTCCGTAATAATTTCGGTTATAAACAAACCATATTACAAAATCGAGTATCGTTATATTCACCAGTTCATGGCAAAACAGATAATGCATGACATTTGTACAGATACTCTCTCTGTCAGTCACAGCTCACAGTGCAGCCTCCTACAGAAGATGCTCGATGTGCGCCCCCTTCCGGCGGATCAGCTGAGGCAGTCGCACAGTCTGCAGATGGTCGACAACTTTGTCGATCATCGCTGAGGGCATGCGGCCGACTTCTGCGATGATGGCGCGCTTCAGGTCTTCTGTTGTTCTGGGCTTTTCTTTGTAAACACGGTCCTTGACCTCTGTAAACACGGTCTCCCCACAGAAAGAAATCCAATGTACTGAGATCCGGGGAATAGGGTGGCCACGCCACCTCCGCATTGAGGCTGACGGAGGCAGTGTCTGTACAAATGTCATGGCTTATCTGTTTTGCCATGAACTGGTGACTATAACGATACTCGAATTTGTAATATTGTTTGTTTATAACCGAAATTATTACGGAAAATCACAGTATATTTTCTCCGGACACCCTGGAACACACCCTGGAATGTAGACTTCCACACAACACGCCTTTGCAATATCAAAAAACATCCCAAAGGACTTATTTGTGTGTTCATCGGTTTTGCCACGTTCCCAGCTATAATCATGACACGTGTTAAAAAAAATTGGCACGTGCATATTGAAGCACGCGCTAAAATCCAGAGTATGTTTTTTCCGGACACCCTGTAGGTATGTAAGTACATTTACATAAACATTTTCCTGAATTACGTTCGGGTTGTGTTGTATTTTAACAATGAAGCGAGATAACAAAAAAAAAAACAGCGAGTAGACACACTCGTTCGCTTCAGGCAAATAAACACATTTCACCACCACCGGATCAAAAACTGCTTCAGTGCTTGCTGAGGCATACCGATCATATTCTTCCTCGATAACCCCTACCGCCCAAATTACCCGTCAAGCCGCAATCGCAAGTCTGCCTGCTGTAGACCAGGGCCTCGTTTCATAAAGCTTGCGACGTACCTTACGAAATGCGTGAGTTACGCCATCAAAAGCTACGCACCGTAATTGAATCCGTTTCACCAAGGTGCCGACGGAGTTGTTTACGCCGGCGCAGTTTGCGTTGCTGGCGTGAACAATCAATGGTGTTTGAAAAATTGAAGTGTATTGAAAGCATTATAATAAGCATTTGTTTTTAATGCAATGATTGCAATTGGAATGATACAAAATATGTAAAAAATACTTGTAAAATAAATGATGTTAAAATATCGTTTCTGAGTAAATAAAGGACAAATATTTTCTGGACCCAGGCGAAAGCCATTAGAGCTGCCATTATCGAGCCCACGTGTCCAGTGTGAGAATTTAAAGCCCGCACGTATGTGGGTTTAATGAAAAGCTCTCGTGAATCTCGTTTTTTGTTCTTATTTAATGAATACATTACTAGTAAATACAATTAATAATATGCTTTCTGTTGCATGTAAACAGTGATGGCGATATTGCCAATAAAACCACCAACAGAAATCCTCGTCTCAAAAATGTATTGTGCATATTGCCAGCACGCAATGCAAGACGATGCGAGACAGACTTACTTTGAATATCCATGTATCCTGCCACCGTCGAGACTAATGCCCGAATCTTCATTTGAGGTCGGCCAAAGCATTGTTTGTCGATTGTTTTTGTGTATTAGACCTGGCGAATTCGACCGCCTAAGGCTTGTGTTAAACCGGCTAATCGTGTCCGGTTAGAGGGAAAATACATGCTGACTGATGTTACTGGTAGTCGGTCTGTTAGGGCTGTTAGTTATTAGATCATGTAGCGTGTGCAGACATTCAGAAAGGACCAGGTCATTGCCTTGCGGGGCGCCACCCGATCGACAGGGTCACCACCAATATTGACGAAATTGTACAGGGGGGGGGGGGGGGGGGCATCTCTTTCCGCACCGTGCGGAAGGAGAGTCACTGGCCGGAGGGGCGCCGTCACTCGCCGAAGAGGGGCAGTCACTAGTCTGAGGGGCGCCGTCGCTGGCCAGAGGGGCGCTGTCACGGGCCGGAGAGGCGCCGTCTATGGCAGGGGACGCCCTCACTGGCCGGGGGCGCCGTCACTGGCCGGAGTGGCGCCGTCACTGGCCAGAGAGGCGTCGTGACTGATCGGAGGGGCGCCAGCTTTGCATGGGCGCCTCGGGTCCAAAGGACCAGGTCATGACCTGCATGACCTGATACTCGGTACGCCACTGCATGCTGCAATGTATGAAATATGAATCCAATCCATTACGGACTCATATGGGCTATGACATGAATCATGCGTATTTACTGATCTAATAGTGGTTAGTATGGAACAGTCCAGTATATAGATGGCAGCACATAACACAGATGAGAAGCTAAGATGATGACAGATGGCAGCCAGTGTTCGCCACGGGCCCACCAACCCCGGGTTCGAGTCTGGCTACTGACGCAAGTCATTCGGTTCCCCGCCCCGGAGGGGAGTGGTTCTCCTCCCCACCAGTGGCGGCATATATCTATAGGCTGGACTACGGGGTGGGCGAGAACCACTCCCCTCCCCCAAAAAAGCCCACCAACCCCCAGCCCAGCCCGGCCCAGGCCCATGAACACCAAGCCCAGGCCCGGACCAGGCCCGGTCAAATTAATAATATTGAGGCCCAGGCCAGGTCCGGCCCGTTCAGATTAAGCATAACATTATTTTCACAAAATTTGAAATAATTATCCTAACATATTTACTTGTATACTATAAATGTGAAACAATTAACCAACTATGTTAACCAAAAAACAAAGAGCCACAGCCACAGGAACAGTGTGTTGCTGTGTAAGTGAACTGCTGGTTAAAATATGTTAGTGCTCTGACCTGAGCTTGTGCGACGCGCGCATTACTTCAAAATTGTCAGGCCCAGGCCCATCCAGAGCCCAGTTATTTCCTTAAAGTTGAGCAGGGGTGGTAAAATAGACTATGGTTCTCCGACCAAATCGAAAGTTGACAAATGGTTCTCCAGCAACACTAATGCAATATCGCTCGTTGAAGCAATATTTATATTTATACTCTTGTGAAATCATAGGCGTACCCAAGGGGGGGGGGGGGGGGGGGGGGGGAAACGGGGCAATTGCCCCCTCCTGAAAGTCTGTACGTGCCCCCTTGGCTGTATGTGCCCCTTTGGAAATAGGGCCCGAAGGGCCCTATTTCGGAAAAAATGAACGATTTTTGTTGATTTTTTTAAAGTTAAAAAAATAAAAAATATGCCCCTCTAAAAATATAGTGGGCGAAATCCGGTGAGTTTTTCTTTTGGTGGGGGTATCCTATGCCCCCCCTGATCAAAAAGTGCGGTTCCTGGAGTGAATCCTGGGTACGCCACTGTGTGAAATATTGATCATACATGAAAAAATAAAGTTGCAGAAACTCTGATAAGCTACTCTGTAGCTGATGCAAGATTAAAGATATTGTAAAGTTATTGAGGCCCATATAGAATAAGAAAGTATAGACAGGTCCTAAGCAATATTTGTCTTTTAATGTGAATATGTTTTTCATTTATGACAGACAGAAAAGTGTACAGTAATACCAAAGCTATGTCACCAAAAACGATACATAAAGAGACATAAAATCAAAGTGCAACAAAGAGCCTCTTGGGCCCATCCGAGGATCCGAGGTTGCATCCCCCCCCCCCCCCCACCAGTATCGCCCCTTCAAATCACCTTACTCTTCCTGCATAAAAGAAGGCTAATCCCACGAGTATTTATGAACTAATCCCTTCTCTGTAAAGTATTTATCTAATCTAATTTTGAAGGAAGCAAGTGTCACTGCATCAGCGACATCCCCTGGTAGCATATTACAATGTCCTACAACCCTTCTACTGAAAAATTACTGTCATAGCCTAGTCCTACTTTGTTTCATAATGAGTTTATGCTGATGACCTCTACCTCGATTTTCTCTATTGAACTCAAACATTCCATTTAAATATCCAGAATGCTGACCATTTACAAATTTGAAGACTTCAATTAGATCTCCTCTTAGCCTTCTATATCTAAGTGAAAACATACCCAATTTCTTTAATCTATCTTCATAAGGTAAACTACCAAGACAATTTACCATTTTTGTTGCCCTTTTTTAACTCTTTCTAACAACCAGCAATCGTTCTCATATGCTGGAGACCAGGCTTGTACACAATACTCCAAATGTGGTCTAACGTATGCACAATACAGTTTCGTTATTACCTTTTAATTGCTGTAAATGTACATAATCAAGCATAACCAATCATAACGATAATCATAACTAATAATCAATCACACGATGCATAATCAAACTTGACCTAACATTTACAGCAAATAAGGTCGCAGGGACCCATGTTTAGAACGTGCCGCTCACATTCGCTCGCTGCGCTGCAGAACCTACAAGGGGCTATCGCGCCCCTGGACCCCCAGACCATATCATAGACAGCATGGGTGGAGCTTTTCAGAGCAGGTTGGTGGGGAAAAATATCATATTGGATGGTTTCTTTGCATGGCTGAGGTGAAAAATTGAACAGTTTAACACTAGGAAACCTTCAAATCTAAAAAAGTTGGTGGGGCAGAACATAAAAATGGTGGGGCCAAAATCAAAGTTGATGGGGCAGTCGCCGCACCAACTTGGGGGGGGGGGGGGGGGAGGGGGTGAATTACTGAACCGAACGTCAAATACAAACAGTTTTTAATTTAATCAGACTTTTTACAGGTAGGGTAGACAACATTACCACCAGACACATCCTAAAGCCATACTCTGCATGTTATTGGTGATGAAGTCGATACTGACACACTACATCACCAATAACATGAAAAGTATGTTGTTAGGGCGTGTCCGGGGTTACAGTTGTTTACCGTTTTATCCCTTCAAACTGACAACCCTTTGCATGGGATGACTTTCAGACACCAACACACCACCAATAACAAGAAAGTTTGATGTCTTGAGATGTCCCAAATTACCACAACACCACCAGTAACGTGCCAAGTCTGATGTGTTGACATGTTAAGTTCACCCTACTTGCTATGCGATTTATTTTATCCTCTTTTTGAGCAACTATATTATTAATTATTTTAACTTAACCTTACCTTGAAATCTGAAGAAGGAGGTGCTTCACAGAATTGCTAAAAAAAATCACCTGCGTCGCTTCCGAAAGCGACGATCGCCCCAAATCGGGGTTTTAAAATGCTGCCATCATACCTCCATAGTCATTGGTCAACAATCTAAAATATACTCTGGGTTTCTAAATTTGTTCCAAAATGTATACCATTTATACTATGCAGCGAAGTTGACTGATAAAACCAGCGGATCCGCGGGTTGGACGGCGGAGAGTCTCCCGTTCAAAGTCAATGAGTGGTCTTCCGCGGTTCTCCCAAACAGCTGTCGACTGAAATAGTATTTTGCAGACAACTTAGTAGTTTTGTATGGTCTATAAAAACAACTATATTTGTGGTCTAATATGCTGCCAAACTGATATCACTGTTGCTATGTGGGACGCGTATTTTTTTTTGGTAGACTGGGACGCGTATTTTTTTGGTAGACTGTGCATTGTCATGTGTGAACCAATTCAGTAGAAAATGCCCTCGAATATCCTACGATTCGATGTAAAAAGCACACACATGCAACAAATGTAGCATGTGGCTGCTCTGATGGATCATTTGTGATGAAAAAATAGCCAACCTGGCAAGAGAAAGACAAATTTTGTTCTCCGACGTCGTCCAGCATGATGGGGCATTTTACCACCTCGGCCTGAAGTTGAGGCCCGGCCCAGGCCCAGCCCAGACCCAGCCCATAGGGATCATAGATTGGCCCATAGGGCCAGCCCAGCCCATGGCGAACTCTGGGCATCACTTGCTGATCTAACAGGAAGTGCACTGACAACAAATTGATAGGTTTTCAGCCACGCCACCAAAACACACAAACTCAGACACTGACGCCTTTATTGATCAGCAGTCAGCACAGATGTCAGAACAAGTGCCTTGAAAATTCACAATTTGCTTTACTTCTGTGAAAACTCAATGATGATCTCATTCAACACACAGGTCCATGGCGGCATTGTCTTCAAGGCCTCGCTCATAGCTTCAACTGTATCTTACATTGGCCTTCCATCACAGTGTTGCTCCCAATATCCAGATTTGTTCAGCTTTCATCCTCTCTTAAATGGAATAGTACACATTTAACATCATTTTTTAACTGAGATAGCCAGATTGTCGGGAGTACTGAGAAATCTCAAAATCTGAAATTGTTCGATCCAAAACTACCTAGTTGCTGAGTATCAACGCAAAAACCGTTGGGTATATTTGGCCATATTTTAACCCTCGCCCGGGTAGGAGGGGTGGGGGGGGGATGCCACCCGCCACCCCTCGGTTTTTCTGAAATATCTCGCGTAGTTTCCAACCGATTTTGATGCAACTTTCAGTACCCTACTTTTGCAAAATTTCTCATATACTCTAAATTTTTGAAGTTCTAACCCACATGACCCGTGACCTATGACCTGTTTCTCAAGGTCATGTCAGGCGCAACTGGCGTTCCGCAGCATCGATGCTTGTAATTTCTGCAGTTTTCGAGGTTTTGTTGTTCAGGAGCATAAGCACAGAAGTTTCCAGGTGACAGTTGTGGTTTCCACTGACATTGTGACCTCGATTGACCTTCTCAGAGGTGATCTGAGGTCATTGACCTCCGATGACCTCAGATGACTTTTTGGGACTTCTGGCGGTTTCTAGGACATTTTGTTACGCTAATTTCAAATTTGGGATCCATTAAGCATTATGATATGCTCATTCACGATTCAATTTATACGCTTTTAATAATTATTTAATTTATTTTTAATTATTTTAATTATTTTATTATTATTAATAATTATTTATTAATTCAATTTATACGCATTTTCAATTTTGATGACATTTGGGTCATTGACATGACGCCAGAGGTCACCTAATAATCCAAGACCTTAACATCGGATATCAGCGGCTTCCTCTCGTCACAAACAACACGCTCGTCTTTAAATCGAAGCTCTAGCTCAATTAGGGGCGAAACGCTAAGGGGGGGGGGGGGCGTACAACCCTCCCCTACCCGAACACGTAGTGACTTTGCCCTACCCGGGCGAGGGTTAAAGGGACAAATCTTGTGACGTTTCGCATACGTCATTAGTATTCCTACAGCAAATCGTTTTCGCCAGGGTAATAGAACAACGTTTTCGCTATTTGGACCGGCCGCCACCGAAACGCATCATGTGTTCATGAGCTAGAAATATTATTGGCCATAACTTTGTCAATTTTCATTGGATTTCCAATTGAAAATAATACCGACACTCGTCTTGAAAAGGCACACCTTTTGAAGGGTGTCTAATACCAGTATCTGCAATATTCTTTGCAATAGAAGCTCATGCACCTGTAACTGCGATACATTTATAAAACATTCTGCCTGTGGTTACAGCTTTAAGTAATTATCTCTGTCAATTGTAAACCGATTTCCAATTGAAAATTACCAATATATGCTTAGTGATAAGATGCATTTGTTAATTGGTGGCTGGTCGGTGTTCATGCAATATATTGATTAAGTTTTGACAAAGTTTGTTTATTGTTTACGTTGAAGTGCCGCTTAGCTCGAAACATTATTGACTATAACTTGTCAATTTCATTGGATTTCCAATTGAAAGTAATACCGACACTCGTCTTGAAAAGGTTCACCTTTTGATGGGTAGCTAGTACCGGTAGCTGCAATATTCTCCGCAATAGAATCACATGCACCTGTAACTGCGATACATTAGGGATACATTCTGTATGTGGTTACAGTTTTAAGTAATTACCTCTGTCAATTGTGAACCGATTTCCAATTGAAAATTACCAATAGATATTAGTGATAAGACGCATTTGTTGATTGGTGGCTGGTCGGTGTTCATGTAATATATTTATTCAATTTTCACAAAGTTTGTTTATTGTTTACGTTGAAGTGCCGCTTAGCTCGAAATATTATTGGCTATAACTTTGTCAATTTTCATTGGAATTCCAATTGAAAATAATGTCCACACTCGTCTTGAAAAGGCACACCTTTTGATGGGTGGCTAGTACCGGTAGCTGCAATATTGATTTACATCCACCACATACCGATGAACACATTCACATAGAAACATTTGTGGGTAGGTATATCACATTTATTTATACACATGAACAATAATGGGTATGTGTTCACGCAACGCCACTCCAACTCTACTCATACAAGGCCATAGTGTAAACATTCACACATTTTCAATCGCAACCAATATACTCGCGAGTCGCGACCCAGCCAATGAGGTTGTTAGTGTTGCTTACATGTTCTGATTCAAGGATAGGCTTGTGCCGGTATGACGTCACAACTCGTTTTGGTGACGCAAGATTATTGTGACGTCATATGTATTAATGTCAATATTGTTCAAATTATGACAAATTGGTACTTTTTTCTCTCACAAAAACGAATGCCAGAACCGTAATCAGGACACTCTTTTCCATCATTCCACGTACTTTTCCCAAGGTGTACTATTCCCTTTAACTGCAGCTTGGCATGAACAGACATTTTCCTACCAATTTCACTCATCAGCTGCAGACAACTGATAATGTTTGTTCCAGAAGAACTCACTGTTCACTAGTCACATTAGCGTTTGCAAGAGGCAGTTGAATATGCTATAATAAATGGCAAGCATTTAGCATACCTATACAATAGGCTTAATAAGTGATTTTTGATGACAATATCAAGATGATTCTGGCTAAATATATTATTACTGGCTAAATCTATGAAAAACTAATGGTTGGGATAAAATGTTGAGGCTCTAGCTGACTGAAATGAGATATCTGAATTTTAAACTTTGACAACCACAGTTTACAAAAGTAATGGATAGGTTTAGGAATTTTGGTCATCATGCATCTATAGATGCAGATGACCAACATTTGGGAACAATGCTCAGTGGGGAAGATTGCGGCGTCAACACACAGCTTAGTGCTTCACATAAATATGCTCTATGCTCTTGATGTAAGTTTCAATGTAAAATAATCACACCAGCTTTCTGCACTGCAAAACACTTGATGAAGAAACAGCGGGTCGACGCCGGCTAGCAAGCGTGGAGATGTGTGTATGTATACTCTGTGCGTATGAACACTGCAATAACCATTTGTTTAACTTGAAGACGACAGCAGTTTGATAAAGGACAGCAGTTCTAGAACAAATAATCTTGTTTGATGGAAATATTTATATTTTGTGCTATCTTGAAAATGATTTGAGAACATCTACATTTGTATTGTATGATTTAAAATATGTACGCTTTGACGACTAAAGCCTGTCGCGACCAGCCGCGTAAAGCAAGAAACCGTTCCTATTTTTAGCGTCAAGTTGCGCGATTGAAGAATATTTCCCATATTGTATATTAGAAACATCCGTCAACATTTATATTGGAAGAGAGAGAAGCTGAATTGCTTTACTGATTTGCTGTTTTATGTCTGCTATTAGAGTTATTATTTTGGGCCAAGGCCCCAGTTGTATCCCCTAACTCCCCATCTCCAGACCACACAGCCTTCGTATTCGACGCCCACCTGGGACCCATAGATCCGTCATAGGCGTGCGCTCATTTTCGGCGAAAACAACACCAGCCATCACCGTTTACTCGGCGCAGCGCGGTTGCAGGCCTGCAACAATAATCATACAGCAGCACAGGTACATGTATCTATGGCCTTACGCAGCACGAAGGAATGATTGAAAATGAATATAAGTGCCTTGGAAAAAACAGCCCCCACCTTGCTTCAATTTTTGGCTCGTTTTTCGATCTTTGTACGAACTTGGCGCGGCCTATGCGCCAAGAACTGTCGCCGATAAACGTTTATGATAACGAAAACGCAGCCCGTG
>JAXIVJ010000218.1:152892-262892 GCA_036785665.1 Chirona hameri | reverse complement strand
TACCGGAACAACCGTGATCGCCGTAGCATGGGGTGTATAGGTTTAACGAAACACCCAAGGTTATACAACAAGGTAGGCCATTCCGGCCAAAAATAGGGTATCAAGCCTCCGATTGGTCGATGGTCGTGACGTCAATGGTACATGACTTGTGCTAGCCGGCATGATCAGCGTGCAAAATACCATTGGGACGCCCCCTCTAACTCCAAAACTAAAAGGTTAGCAAGACGCAGAAAAAAAGTGTTCGAAAGCTCTCTACAATGCCATTCGAAGTCAATTGGGTACACATGTAAGTACACACATGTGGCTAAAAATAACACAATATTTATGTCATTGCATTTCAATCAACTCCAAGACTTCTGAATCGGAGTTCGATGACACCGCTGATGCTAAACGAAAATATACGAGAAGGTCGATTACAAACACAAATATTACAACCAATACAAGAACACTCTTCTTATTTTTCAAAGCTGATGTGGCGCTCAATTGTCGCAGTTAAGTAAAACAATGATTACGTCTCTGAATAATCTCATGACATATACATATTATGTTACGCGTGTATATTTATTACAGTCAAATAACAATTAACGGCAAACCAAGTCTTTTGGTTGCAACCAGTTACACCAACAATTTTAAGCCTTTTCATTAAGTTCGGTATTATGCACAGGTCACACACGTCACACACGTCACTCACGTCACTCACGTCACTCACGTCACTCACGTCACGCACGTCACTCACGTCACTCATGTCACTCACGTCACTCACGTCACTCACGCCACTCACGCCACTCACGTCACTCACGTAACTCACGTCACTCACGTCACTCACGTCACTCCTGTCACTCACGTCACTCACGTCATACACGTCACACACGTCACACACGTCACACACGTCACACACTCCACACCAGTTACACCAGTCACACAAGTCACTCACGTCACTCACGTCACTCACGTCACTCACGTCACTCGCGTCACTCACGCCATTCACGTCACTTACGTCACTCAAGTCACTCACGTCACTCACGTCACTCACGCCACTCACGCCACTCACGCCACTCACGTCACTCACGTCACTCACGTCACTCACGTCACTCACGCCACTCACGTCACTTACGTCACTTACGTCACTCACGTCACTCATGTCACTCACGTCACTCACGTCACTCACGTCACATACGTCACATACGTCATACACGTCTCACACGTCCCACTCGTCACATACGTAGCACACGTAACACACGTCACACACGTCACACACATCACACACGTCACAGCCGTCACAAACGTCACAAACGTCACACACGTCACATACGTCACATACGTCACACACGTCACACACGTCACACACGTCACACACCTCACACACGCACACGCGTTACACTCATACGGTATGTGAGCGACCCGCATTCATTCGGCGTGCAATCGGCGCGCCCAACTCAGTCGAAGCTGCAGACCAGTTACGACATTCTCATAGTAAACGGGTTTTCCTGCAAACCAGGTTTTACAGGGAATATTCTGATATTCGTGGAATATAAAAGCGAGCTGCGTTGGACAGCACTCAGTCATTCATCGCCCTCCTCCACCACAGTAACACATCTCAATCACCAAACATGAACTCGAAATTTGTGGTAAGTAATATAAAGTTCACCGAAGAATCATACCAACCGCATTTATTAACTGTATTTGGAATGAATTTGTTTGTAATTTGATGTTGTGCATGACGTGTATCGTAACGATCAATGTAGTATTTATAACGATCGATTGTATTCTGAACTCGGGAGCCCTACCAAGTTTACAGTGACGCTGTATTACAGGTTGTGCTTTTCGCTGCCCTGGTGGCTGTCGCCTCAGCAGGCTACATAGGAGGCTCCCTCAGCGGTACCCACTTCAACAGCGGCGGACACATCAGCAACTCCAGGCGCTTCAACGCGGGCGGACGGCATTTCAACAACGGACTCCGCGGCTTCAACAACTTCAACAACGGTGCCCACCTCAACGGCGGCTATGGCCGCGGTGTGAGCCTTAACAGTTTCGCCAACGGCGGCCACCGTTTCAACTCCGGGTATGGCAGCGGCAGCCATTTGAGTACTGGCAACCGTTTCAACTCTGGACTCGGCAGCCGTTACAACACCGGCTTCAACACCGGCTACAGCACTGGGTACGGCATCGGCAGCAGCCGTCTTCACGGCGGCCGTACCGGTGGCGGCAGGTTCAGCCGGTTCAACAGTGGCAGCCGCTACCACTAACACGTCACCACTCAGGGACATTCGTGAACACTGCAGTCAAACACCGGGTGAGGTGTGGGTTTATTTCACTATCTGAAGTGTTGCAGCCCAGTCAACCTCAACCTCGAATTTATCTGAAATGTGTCGTATGTCTGTTTCCTGATGCAGCGATTCCAATGGAATAATGTAAGACTGTCTCCTTGAGTTGAGTGAATAAGTTAATAGTATTTGTAGCTTTTACTGTCAGAACCATTACAATTTAATAGGGGATGGGCAGTTATATGTTTTTGTGACATGTCTGACTGTGTGAATATATATCATTAAATGACAAACTGAACACGTGTAGAAATTTAACCCGCGCCCCGCTGTGGTATCCAGCCGAACAGCTGGGGGTGGGTGGGGGGGGGGGGGCATATTCTGTCCCCCTCGTAATCTTCCGGACCAATAACCGCAGCAAGACACACAAGAAGGCAATCGAAAGCACACAATGAGACGCATCTAAAGCATACACGAAATTGTCAAAATAAGGCTACATGTCATGTCACGGTCAGGGCAAATGTCAAAATGGAGGTATTTGAGCTTTTGGGCCATACTTTCCATCCAAAGCCTTAGATTGCATCTCCCACATAAGCAAAAGTGAAATTGTAAGCAAGCTCAAGTTCAAGGTCAGGTCACAAAAGGTCACCATGCACAAAATATCTACGAAAGTCATGCAACATTTCTTTTATGAGTTATTTTACACGTATAATTCGATAGTAGCAGCCATTTGCACAACCTGATTCCATACATTGGCCATCAGGTCAAGTTCAGGTCATATATAGGGTCAAAATGTGAAATTTATTAATCTTAATACCAAAGGCATGTTTCTATAACAGTTTTGTCTCCAAAATACAGCTGTGACGTTTATTTGTTTGTATCTCGTCAGTCAAAGCAAAACAAAACGCAACCTAGAACAATGACGTTATTATTCATGATAAATTTAGTTTGGGTATCGTCCATACTTGGTTTTCTTATATATACATATATCGAATTTTTGAATAACTTTAAAAAATTGATTTTGTGGAAGCTTTCCCGAAAAATAATTTTGTGATTTTTTTGCCGTGTGAAAACCCCAAAAATCGAAAATCAGAATAAGCTATTTTGAAGAGAATGTTATTTCCTTTCTTTTGTGATTTTTAGTTGCAATTTGCATAAAAAAACGATTTTTGTTTACGAATTTTAAAACATGTATCGTTTTTGCACCAAAAATGGCATGGCATGACGTCATTAATACGTCATTACCTCCCAAAGAACTACTTTTTTTAATTGATGTGACATAAGGCACTGGACGTTTCACGTCGATATCTATCTTAGTGTTCACGTTATTGAGAAAATCTGGGATGTTGGCAGATTTGCCCCCCCCCCCCCAGCGGGGCGCGGGTTAAGCTGGGCTGGGATTGGGAGACACTGCGATTCCGTCTCTGGGATTTATTCGCTCCATGACAACTCGAAACATGCAGCAACAGACGAGAACCAGAACAACAACATTAAGAAGAGCGTCCTAGAAAAACACACAGAGACAGGGCTGTAGCAAAATCAAGGAAAAACAGAGGCAAAGGATAAAACAAAACATTCAAATAAATTAACGGCACGTTAGCCCAAAAATAAACACATCAGCGATCTAAGAAAATTAACAATGCAAATGAACAAACATAACATTTATATAAAATATTACGATTCAAAGGATTCAAAGTGCCCTGAAGTCATCAACTGAAGTAATAAACTAGGTGTGGTATTCCACGACAAAGTGACCAAGGCTTGACACCCTTATATTTGTGAAATTTCTGAAAATATATTTATAGGGTAATATCGGGCGCTAAAGCCAGCTGTGGCAATCTTACATTTTGTAGATCAACAGTCACCAAGTTATAGTCTCGGGGATTTTTGAGAGGTCATGTTGTAAGGCCATATTTGATCGCCTGTAGCTTGTCAACGAACAGCACGAACGTGATATAATTGCATATGGTTGAGCTCGCACTGATGCGAGGAAACGTTTGGCAATTTAAGATTTTGAAGAAAAAAATTACCCCGTGACCTAGTTTACCATGAATACCATGTTTTGTGGCACCTAAAAATGTGCATTTTTTAAAGCCAAATCAGTCTTTATGAATACTACTAGATGGCCAGCGTTGAGCGATGCCCAATATGTTCAAAACCGCAGTAAATAGTTCACAACCCTCTAGTCTAAATGAGTCGAGATAACAGCGTCAGTTAAGCTCTGTCTCACTCACACTAAGACAACAAACACATTTTCTAGATGTTACGAAGTCCTAGTAATAAGAGTATTAAACACATATAAACACCATTAACATATCACAACTCGAGTACCTACCCATTTTATCCCCTTCTTTTCTTGGTACGAAGCTCATATATTTGTTCTATTCCTTGCCATATTGTGTGTCCATTTCGTTTTGTAATCTTCCCGGGAATTAGCATGCACTTCAAAATACATAACATAGGTACATGACTTGCACTAAAGCAAAGAGGGTATGTTTTTTCACGAAGCCAAAAAATGTACAACACAGATATCAACAATCTGCATCGCTGAACACTGCGTATTCAAACCAAGACTCAAATTGTGCACTGATTAGGCATCAGATGTGTAGAAGATTCGTCTCAAATCCAGCCAGCTTTCTGAGCTGACGGCACGTGCAGCACTGACGGCGGCGATCGCAAGACCCCAGAAATTATTCGGCCCCCCGTGCGTCACAGACGTTGCACGGGCTCCGAATTTGGTCCAAAATCTAAGTTCGCAAATATCTGATTTGTGTGAAAATTTCGCCGTCGCAGCTCATGCCGTTTCAGCACTGTGGCACGACAACATATTGCTTTCATACATACACACGGACATTTCGTCTTTAATATAAAAGTATATTTTTTTAAAGGAAAAACAAGCGTTTTGCGTATAAAGAGTAGTTTTAAGTTTCGCAAAAACTCCGGTAGACGGCGCTGCGAATACATATCTGTGTATCTTCGGACTAGGTAAAGATATCAAGATGCAGTAAACGAGAGTGAATAGGTCTAAGTATTTCGAGAGGAAAATGTAACAATATTTTTGTGATTTGAGGTCAATGTCAAGGTCGAATTAAAGGTCAAATATAGCAGGTAACGCTTTGAACGCTTTGATTAGGTGTATCTCTGGACTGGGTGGATATATCGATATGCCGTAAATAACAGTGGATAGGTCTGGGTCTGAGTATTCAGATACGAAATTGTACATCACTATTGTGATTTGCGGTCAAACTCAAGGTCATATTTAACATCAAATATTGAAATTGCGACCTAAAATATGTCCTTGACCTTGACCTCAAATCTCAAAAGTATATTTACATTTCCCTGTCAAAATCCGTACACCTATCCACTGTTGTTTACTTCATCTCGATATCTCTACCCAGTCCAGAGATACACATAAATGTGTTCAAAGCGCTACCTGCAATATTTTACCTTAAATACAACCTTGACTTTGACCTCAGATCACAAAAGTATTCTACATTTTCGTCTCAGAATACTTAGTCCTATCCACTATCGTGTATTGCATCTCGATATCTTTACCCAGTCCGAAGATACACAGATGTCTTCCCAGCGCCGCTATACTTGAGTTTTTGCGAAGCTTAAAAGTATCCTTTATAGGGAAAACGCTTAAAAAATGAAACAAAGAATATTCATCAAGACTGATTTGGCTTCAGAAAAATGATAATTTTGAGGTGATCAAGGTGATTTTGAGGTGATCAAGGTATCTCATGGAAAACTAGGTCACGAGGTCACAGGATAAAAAGAGAAAAATCCGAGATTGCCCAAGTTTCCTCGTATCAGTGCGCGCTCAACCATATGCATTTATATTGCGTTCGTGCTGTTCGTTGACAAGTACAGTTGATCAAAGATGGCCTTACAACATGACCTCTCAAAAATGCCCGAGTCTATAACTCGGTGGCCGTTGATCTGCAAAAAAGATTGTCACAGCTGGCTTTAGCTCCCGCGATTACTCTATAAACCCGTTTCAGAATCTCCAGAAATATGAGGGTGTCAAATTTAATATTTTTTTGGTCGATTTGTCGTGAAATGCCCCTGGTATGAGACGCCATCGCATTCTGGGCTCAGCCAGAGGTAAATGACCGAGCCGACCGCGACCCGCAACAATTACAATGGAACAATGACTACTTGTCACAACTTCTGCCACCATGCAAGTCTACCTGCTGTAGACCAGGTCACCTGATCAGTTCCCTTATGTCTCGTGTAATCACTCGAACTGCAGATTAATCACAAATGGCAAAGAGCGTGTGAATGCGTTCCAATATAGCGTGTAACTGTCAGAGTCGACACGGTGTACCGGGGAAAAGTTCCCAAAGTGATATCTTGAAAAACGATGTCATGGTCAATATAATTTAACGGAGAATCTCAGACAGCTCTAAAATAGCATACGATGGTCTACTACGCTAAAGGTAATTGAATGCAAGTCAATGTGATACAGAATACATACACTGGCAGATCCAGCCTCTCTCCGTGTGGGGAGCATCTTTGTGTGGCAAAAAGGTACCCCCCTTTTGTTTCGGCGGATTTGGACCGGTCACCTTATTTTGGTATTCGAGCTTAAGAAATTCACTTTCCAAATTCACAAAAAAAAATCATTTTGTGGATTTTCCCCCGATTTTTTTTTTTTGGGGGGGGGGGGGGAGGGGGGATTAAAAACTCAAAATTTTGCAAATCCCAGATAGGCATTAAAAACAAAATCCCTTCTTTTGACGTTTTTGTTTACAATTTCCTTCAAAACCCCTTCAAAAATGGCATGACATTACGTCATGAAAACGTCATTATCTCCAAGAACTGTACATTAATTTCGTTGGAATTAGGTGATAAGACGCAGCATTGATGTAGCATAGGGTACTGATAGTTTTGACGTTGATATCTATCATAGTTTTTAAGTTATTGAGAAATCCGGGAGGGAGGGCAGATCCCGTCCCCCCCTCAGCGGGATGCGGGTTAAGTATCACCGGTGCTGCTTGCATTGCATCAGGTGCGCTGTTGTGTCTATCATTGAAAGAAAGGGATACATAAAAACTTCAAATTAAATCACGGGAGAAAAAAAACTTCCGTTTTCATGAAGTTTCCCCTAAGATCCTTGTTTTTCACGTTCAGTGCAGGGAACGCGCGCGCGGGGGGCATACTTGTATTGCATGCCCATCCCAGATTACTGGGGGGATTTGCCCCTGATGCCCCCTGGGTACACCAGTGCCAGGAATTACCGCCAAGGAGAGCCTCTGCCAGACACTTAATATAATTCATTTTTCCATTTTCCAAATTTGTATAAGCAATTGCTAAAGTTGTGTCATGCCATGAAGCGGCGCGAAATTCCCCGTTTTTTGACTGTGGATAGCTGGATTTTGACTGCTGCAAAGACAAGTTTTACGATTTTACGATAAATTGGGAACGCGAGGGGGGGGGGGGGGACATACTTGTATTGAATGCCCCCTCGGATTCTTGTGGGGGGTGGGGCATTTGCCCCTGATGCCCCCCCCCCCCTCTGGAGCCGCCAGTGAATACATACAAATAAAAATAATTAACTGAAATAAACAAACACACATACACTATATGTAATGTTTTAACATATACAACGTCAAGCAATTAAATTCGGTATCATCATTGACAAATGACAGCAAATACATTTTGCCAAGATTGTTAACAGTTGTTTTTGCATTAAGTGTCGTAGTTTGAACTACTCCATCATCAAGATAGATTCATGACCAACATTTGAACATTCTACAATGTACAAGAGAGGAAGGAAGGCAAATAAACGCGAAGAGATTAAACGCTAGGACACTTTCAATTATTTCCGCGTCCCACAAGATAAAACTGCATTTTGGAAAACATATTTTATTTACTTATTTATTACCACACGGCGAGATATCTTTTCAACATTAGCACGTGCTTTTAAGAAATGACATCGGACCTCTGTTGCTTATGTTAAAAGTATTTGTGAATATATATTTCTGAACGATGTTGGTAAATGATTGCCAGTCGAGGTGTTTAAAAAGGTTTGGCACGAGACCGAAGGTCGAGTGACAATTTGTTTTTTGACACCGAGACTGGCAGTCATGACCAGCAAAGTTCAGAAAGGAATTTCTCATACCGTAGCCAACAATGCTTAATCCCATGAATTTATGCCTTTTATGCTTAATTTATTTGATTAATTTACGATTTATTCTTAATTTATACTTAATCCCAATTAATTTATGCGAAAACGGGTAACACATACACAAATACTTAGGTGAAATAAATTACTTTGAAAAACATATCTGCTGAATGAAAGCGTGTCTGTAGCGTGCAGAATAAGTGTGCAGAATAAAGCTTTTCTGCACTCTTATTATGCACGATAAAATAGGACATTTAACATGCAAACCCAAATGAGAGGTATGAGAAACTATTTGGACCGTGGTCATTTTCATTTTCCCAGAATTTTTTGAAAAAAATGTTCAGAACGGAAGTGCCAGAACAGAAGCGCGTACGACAATATGCCATAGCAGCGGCATGCTGTAAATATCTTCCCACCCTTGTGTTGGCAAATTGTGGATTTTTTTATATCTTCCCAGCACCGGGAGGTAATATATATTCCGCGTCTCATGCCCAACAAACTTTTCACCCATTTACAGGAGGCGATCTTCTCTCTTTGATATTCGGTTTACGAAGCCTTTACCAAGGGCCTCACAGGGTCGGACGAGACACAAATGCGGGAGACTCGGTGGGATTCGAACCCACGATCAGTACGGTCTCTGCTCCGAAGTCCACAGTGTTGTCCACTGGACCACCCCAGCCATGAATAGCAAGTTATTCGACTGTGCTATGCTGAAACTACTTGAAACAGATTCCACTATATAACAAAATATGAGGCTAAGGCTAAGTAAACACATGTGGCTAAAAATAACACAATGTTTATGTCATTGCACTTCCGTCAAGTCCAAGACTTCTGAATCGGAGTTCGATGACACCAACGATGGGAAACGAAAATATACGAGAAGGTCGATTACAAACACAGATAAAACAAACAATACAAGAACACTCTTCTTAATTTTCGAAGCTAATTTGTCGCCCAAGAGTGGCAGCTCAGTTAAAAAATAATTACCTCCCTGAATAATCTCATGACATATTCATATTATGGTACGCGTGTATATTTATTACAGTCAAATAACAATTAACAGCAAACAATTTATTTTGGTTGCAAACCAGTTACGCCGACAATATTGAACCTTTTCATTAAGTGTGGAATTATGCACACGTCACACACGTCACACACGTAACACACGTCACAAACGTCACTCACGCCACTTACGTCACTCACGTCACGCACGTCAATCACGTCAATCACGTCACGCACGTCACTCACGTCACTCACGTCACTCACGTCACTCACGTCACTCACGTCACTCACGTCAATCACGTCAATCACGTCACTCACGTCACTTACGTCACTTACGTCACTTACATCACTCACGTCACTCACGTTACTCACGTCACTCACGTCACTCACGTCACTCACGTCAATCACGTCAATCACGTCATTCACGCCACATACGACATACACGTCATACACGTCACATACGTCACAAACGTCACACACGTCATACACGCCACTCACGTCGCACACGTCACGCACGTCAATCACGTCACACACGTCATATACGTCACTCACGTCACATACGTCACACACGTAACACACGTAACACACGTAACACACATCACACACGTCACACACGTCATACACGTCACAAACGTCACCCACGTCGCATACGTCACATACGTCACTAGCGTCACACACGTCACACACGTCACATACGTCATGCACGTCACATACGTCACACACGTCACACACGTCAAACACGACACACACGTCACACACGTCACACATGTCACACACGTCACATACGTCACACACGCCACATACATCACACACGTCACATCCGTCACACGCGTCACACACGTCGCACACGTCACACACGTCACATACGTCACTCACGTCATACACGTCACTCACGTCACACACGTCACACACGTCACACACGTCACACTCACACGGTATGCGATCACCCCGCATTTATTCAGCGTGCAATCGGCGAGCCCAACTCAGTCGAAGCTGCAGACCAGTTACGACATTCTCATAGTATACGGGTTTCCCTGCAAACCAGGTTTTGCAGGGAATATTCTGATATTCGTGGAATATAAAAGCGAACTGCGTTGGGCAGTACTCAGTCATTCATCGCCCTCCTCCACCACAGTAACACATCTCAGTCACCAAGCATGAACTCGAAATTTGTGGTAAGTAATATAAAGTTCACCGAAGAATCATACCAACCGCATTTATTAACTGTATTTGGAATTAATTTGTTTGTAATTTGATGTTGTGCATGACGTGTATCGTAACGATCAATGTAGTATTTATAACGATCGATTGTATTCTGAACTCGGGAGCCCTACCAAGTTTACAGTGACGCTGTATTACAGGTTGTGCTTTTCGCTGCCCTGGTGGCTGTCGCCTCAGCAGGCTACATAGGAGGCTCCCTCAGCGGTACCCACTTCAACAGCGGCGGATACATCGGCAACTCCAGGCGCTTCAACGCGGGCGGACGGCATTTCAACAACGGACTCCGCGGCTTCAACAACTTCAACAACGGTGCCCACCTCAACGGCGGCTATGGCCGCGGTGTGAGCCTTAACAGTTTCGCCAACGGCGGCCACCGTTTCAACTCCGGGTATGGCAGCGGCAGCCATTTGAGTACTGGCAACCGTTTCAACTCTGAACTCGGCAGCCGTTACAACACCGGCTTCAACACCGGCTACGGCACTGGGTACGGCATCGGCAGCAGCCGTCTTCACGGCGGCCGTACCGGTGGCGGCAGGTTCAGCCGGTTCAACAGTGGCAGTCGCTACCACTAACACGTCACCACTCAGGGACACTCGTGAACACTGCAGCCAAACACCGGGCGAGGTGTGGGTTTATTTCACTATCAGAAGTGTTGCAGCCCAGTCAACCTCAACCTCGAATTTATCTGAATTGTGTTGTAGGTCTGTTTCCTGATGCAGACATTCCAATGGAATAATGTAAGACTGCCACATTGAGTTGAGTGAATAAATTAGTAGTATTTGTAGCTTTTACTGTCAAAACTATTACAATTTTATACCGGAATAGGCAGTTGTATGTTTTTGTGACATGTCTGACTGTGAATATATATATCATTAAATGACAAACTGAACTCGTGTCGAAGTTTAACCCGCGCTCCCCTGTGGTATCCAGCCGAACAGCTGGGGGTGGGTGGGGGGGGGGGGGGGCATATTCTGTCCCCCTCGTTATATTCCGGACCAATAACCGAAGCGAAACACACAAGAAGGCAATCGAAAGCACACAATGAGACGCATCTAAAGCATACACGAAATTGTCAAAATAAGGCTACATGTCATGCCACGGTCAGGTCAAATGTCAAAATGGAGGTATTTGAGCTTTTGGGCCATACTTTCCATCCAAAGCCTTAGATTGCATCTCCCACACAAGCAAAAGTGAAATTGTAAGCAAGGTCAAGTTCAAGGTCAGGTCACAAAAGGTCACCATGCAAAAAATATCTACGAAAGTCATGCAACATTTCTTTTATGGGTTATTTTACACGTATAATTCGATAGTAGCAGCCATTTGCACAACCTGACTCCATATATTGGCCATCAGGTCAAGGTCAGGTCATATATAGGGTCAAAATGTGAAATTTATTAATCTTAATACAAAAGGCATGTTTCTATAACAGTTTTGTCTCCAAAATACAGCTGTGACGTTTATTTGTTTGTATCTCGTCAGTCAAAGCAAAACAAAACGCAACCTAAAACAATGACGTTATTATTCATGATAAATTTAGTTTGGGTATCGTCCAAACTTGGTTCTCTTATGTATACATATATCGAATTTTTTAATAACTTTAAAAAATTGATTTTGTGGAAGCTTTCCCGAAAAAATAATTTTGTGATTTTTTTGCCGTGTGAAAACCAAAAATTCGAAAATCAGAATAAGCTATTTTGAAGAGAATGTTATTTCCTTTCTTTTGTGATTTTTAGTTGCAATTTGCATAAAAAAGCGATTTTTGTTTACGAATTTTAAAACATGTATCGTTTTTGCACCAAAAATGGCATGGCATGACGTCATTAATACGTCATTACCTCCCAAATAACTACTTTTTTAAATTGATGTGACATAAGGCACTGGACGTTTCACGTCGATATCTATCTTAGTGTTCACGTTATTGAGAAAATCTGGGATGTTGGCAGATTTACCCCCACCCCCCCCTCCCAGCGGGGCGCGGGTTAAGCTGGGCTGGGATTGAGAGACACTGCGATTCCGTCTCGGGGATTTATTCGCTCCATGACAACTCGAAACACGCAGCAACAAACAGGAACCAGAACAACAACAATAAGAACTAGAAGAGCGTCCTAGAAAAAACACACAGAGACAGGGCTGTAGCAAAATCGAGGAAAAACAGAGGCAAAGAACAAAACAAAACATTCAAATAAATTAACGGCACGTTAGCCCCAAAATAAACACATCACCGATCTAAGAAAATTAATAATGCAAATGAACAAACATAACATTTATATAAAATATTACGATTCAAAGGATTCAAAATGCGCTGAAGACATCAACTGAAGTCATAAACTAGGTGTGGTATTCCACGACAAAGTGACCAAGGCTTGACACCCTTATATTTGTGAAATTTCTGAAAATAGGTTTATAGGGTAATATCGGGCGCTAAAGCCAGCTGTGGCAATCTTACATTTTGTAGATCAACAGTCACCAAGTTATAGTCTCGGGCATTTTTGAGAGGTCATGTTGTAAGGCCATATTTGATCGCCTGTAGCTTGTCAACGAACAGCACGAACGTGATAAAATTGCATATGGTTGAGCTCGCACTGATGCGAGGAAACGTTTGGCAATTTAAGATTTTGAAGAAAAAAATTACCCCGTGACCTAGTTTTCCATGAAATACCATGTTTTGTGGCACCTAAAAATGTGATTTTTTTTAAAGCCAAATCAGTCTTTATGAATTCTACTAGATGGCCAGCGTTGAGCGATGCCCAATATGTTCAAAACCGCAGTAAATAGTTCACAACCCTCTAGTCTAAATGAGTCGAAATAACAGCGTCAGTTAAGCTCTGTCTCACTCACACTAAGACAACAAACACATTTTCTAGATGTTACGAAGTCCTAGTAATAAGAGTATTAAACAAATATAAACACCATTAACATATCACAACTCGAGTACCTACCCATTTTATCCCCTTCTTTTCTTGGTACGAAGCTCATATATTTGTTCTATTCCTTGCCATATTGTGTGTCCATTTCGTTTTGTAATCTTCCCGGGAATTAGCATGCACTTCAAAATACATAACATAGGTACATGACTTACACTAAAGCAAAGAGGGTATGTTTTTTCACGAAGCCAAAAAATGTACAACACAGATATCAACAATCTGCATCGCTGAACACTGCGTATTCAAACCAAGACTCAAATTGCTCACTGATTAGGCATCAGATGTGTAGAAGATTCGTCTCAAATCCAGACAGCTTTCTGAGCTGACGGCACGTGCAGCACTGACGGCGGCGATCGCAAGACCCCAGAAATTATTCGGCCCCCGTGCGTCACAGACGTTGCACGGGCTCCGAATTTGGTCTAAAATCTAAGTTCGCAAATATCTGATTTGTGTGAAAATTTCGCCGTCGCAGCTCATGCCGTTTCAGCACTGTGGCACGGCAAAATATTGCTTTCATACATACACACGGACATTTCGTCTTTAATATAAAAGTATATTTTTTTTAAAGGAAAAACAAGCGTTTTGCGTATAAAGAGTAGTTTTAAGTTTCGCAAAAACTCCGGTAGACGGCGCTGCGAACACATATCTGTGTATCTTCGGACTAGGTAGAGATACCAAGATGCAGTAAACGAGAGTGAATAGGTCTAAGTATTTCGAGAGGAAAATGTAAGAATACTTTTGTGATTTGAGGTCAATGTCAAGGTCGAATTAAAGGTCAAATATAGCAGGTAACGCTTTGAACGCTTTGATTATGTGTATCTCTGGACTGGGTAGATATATCGAGATGCCGTAAATAACAGTGGATAGGTCTGGGTCTGAGTATTCAGATACGAAATTGTACATCACTATTGTGATTTGCGGTCAAACTCAAGGTCATATTTAACGTCAAATATTGAAATTGCGACCTAAAATATGTCCTTGACCTTGACCTCAAATCTCAAAAGTATATTTACATTTCCCTGTCAAAATCCGTACACCTATCCACTGTTGTTTGCTTCATCTCGATATCTCTACCCAGTCCAGAGATACACATAAATGTGTTCAAAGCGCTACCTGCAATATTTTACCTTAAATACAACCTTGACTTTGACCTCAGATCACAAAAGTATTCTACATTTTCGTCTCAGAATACTTAGTCCTATCCACTATCGTGTATTGCATCTCGATATCTTTACCCAGTCCGAAGATACACAGATGTCTTCGCAGCGCCGCTATACTTGAGTTTTTGCGAAGCTTAAAAGTATCCTTTATAGGGAAAAAGCTTAAAAAATAAAACAAAGAATATTCATCAAGACTGATTTGGCTTCAGAAAAATGATAATTTTGAGGTGCCACAGATCAAGGTATCTCATGGAAAACTAGGTCACGAGGTCACAGGATAAAAAAGAGAAAAATCCGAAATTGCCCAAGTTTCCTCGTATCAGTGCGCGCTCAACCATATGCATTTATATTGCGTTCGTGCTGTTCGTTGACAAGTACAGGTGATCAAAGATGGCCTTACAACATGACCTCTCAAAAATTCCAGAGTCTATAACTCGGTGGCCGTTGATCTGCAAAAAAAGATTGTCACATCCGGCTTTAGTTCCCGCGATTACTCTATAAGCCCGTTTCAGAATCTCCAAAAATATGAGGGTGTCAAATTTAATAATTTCCTGGTCGATTGGTCGTGAAATGACCCTGGTATCAGACGCAAGCGCATTCTGGGCTCAGGCAGAGGTAAATGACCAAGCCGACCACGACCCGCAACAATTACAATGGAACAATGACTACTTGTCACAACTTCTGCCACCATGCAAGTCTACCTGCTGTAGACCAGGTCACCTGATCAGTTCCCTTATGTCTCGTGTAATCACTCGAACTGCAGATTAATCAGAAATTGCAAAGAGCGTGGGAATGCGTTGCAATATAGCGTGTAACTGACAGAGTCGACACGGCGTACCGGGAAAAAGTTGCCAAAGTGATATCTTGAAAAACGATGTCATGGTCAATACAATTTAACGGAGAATAGCTGAGACAGCTGTAAAATAGCATAAATTGATATACTACGCTAAAGGTAATTGAATGCAAGTTGATGTGATACAGAATACATACACTGGCAGATCCAGCCTCTCTCCGTGGGGAGCATCTTTTTGTGGCAACAAGGTACCCACTCTTTTTTTCTCCGCGGATTTCGGGCCGGTCACATTATTTTGGTATTCGAGCTTAAGAAATTCACTTTTAAAATTCACAAAGAAATGATTTTGAGGACTTTTTTCCCGATTTTTTTTTGGGGGATTAAAAACACACAATTTTGAAAATCTCAGACAGCCATTTTGAAGAAAATGTAATTTCCTTTCTTTTGACGTTTTTTGTTTGCAATTTCCTTTAAAACTCTATTTTCTACGATTGTTCAAACATTTGTCGTTTTTCCACCAAAAATGGCATGACATGACGTCATTAAAACGCCATTAACTCCAAAACACTGCATTAATTTAATTGGAATTTGGTGACAAGACGTAGAATGTATGTAGCATAGGGTACTGATAGTTTGACGTTGATATCTATCATAGTTTTCAAGTTATTGAGCAAATCCGGGAGGGAGGGCAGATTCGATCCCTCTCCCCCCTCCCCCCACCGGGCGCAGGTTAAGTGTCACCGGGGCTGCTTGCATTGCATCAGGTGCGCTGTTTTGTCCATCATTGAAATAAAGGGATACATACAAACTTGAAATTAAAGCACTCGAGAAAAACTTCCGTTTTTATGAAGTTTTCCCTAAGACCATTGGTTTTCACTTTCAGTGCAGGGAACGCGAGGGGGGCATACTTGTATTGAATGACCCTCCCAGAATCCTGTGGGGGGGGGGGGGGGGGCAGTGGCGGCGGATTTGATTTTGACATGGGGGGCAAGACTTCAATCAATTCAGTTCCGACCTGTAGCCAGGATTTTGCTCAGGGAGGGGCCACAATACCTTTTCACCTGACAAGGGGGGGGGGGCAATCAGAGATATGTCAAACTCGATTCTTTCCCTGCAACGCCGATAGACGTAATGTTACATCTTGACGGAATCCCATTTTATCTAGTGTAAACTGTATCGCTCAGGGAGCGGGGGGGAGGGGGCATGTCCCCCGTGGCCTACGTCCCTGATTAAGTTCACGTAGTCATATAGCTTAAACACATAGGTTGAAGGATTTTAAGGAAAATTCAAGGAAATAGTTCACTTTGGAAATTTTCCCAAACACGATTAGATTATATTTTTTCAGGGTCCTAGGATTGCTTTTGAGCTGGAGTGCGGAGTGGAAAATTATGGCTAACAATAAACATAAAGAGTTGACAATTCAACCAAAAAACATATATACTCGGCTTTATCAATGCCCGATTACATGCTCACCAGATTAGTTATGACCTATTACAATTCTTATCAGTCTTTCCCTCCACAGACTGTCCCCATCATTACATTCATGAATCAGTATCAGAGTTCCAATTATCCAATACATTTTCAAATGAGGAGTGGAAAAATCACAGTAAAACTCGGGAAAAAGGGTGGAAAAATAGCATCCATAGGGTGTCGTGTTCTACCCAAATTTCCCATTGCTAGGACACTGATATTTTTTAATATCATTCATTTTTATATTGTCAAAAATCGCTTTATATCGCGCCGATTCAGGACAGAAGGCCGTAAATTATTAGTGCTTATCAAAACTACATGCATACTCTCTGAATCAGAGTCCTGACGTCACGCGAATTAAAAAAAGGGTTTAGCCAATCAGATTCGAAAGTAGTCGCGTAAGGATATACTCGCATTAGAAATGTGCCAACCGGCGGCCGGCGGTTCGCTTGCTAGCACCAGCTGCAAGCTGATTGGCTGTGGTATAGCCTCTGACCGGGCTAGATCCAGCACCACATTCTTTCGCCAGCACCGCATTCATTCGCCAAAATATCAAATATATTCGGCTGGAGAGTCTTTTCAGTGAAGAAAACTTGCAGATAGGGGTTTCCCAACACGGGCTACACAACTGCTATCTCAGTTTAAAACTAATGTTGAAGGTGAACTATTTCCTTTAAAGGTGATGATGATGATATATCGTCATTTAGAGTGACGATATATCAGGGTTGCCAGAGCCCGGAAATTAAGTTAGGGTAACATACAATTGCAATGTAATAGCTACCAGAAACCAAGACCCGTTTTCGGTAGCCAAATATTTATTTGCGTCACTTTTGCCCAAAGGACAAGCTACCATATTTTACTGCCATATGAAGTATATTTTTATTTTATTTTTAAACTTTTGCAATGCTCATCATTTTTACCATATATGGTAAAGGATATGTCATTTTCGACTACGGAAGATGGGGGGGGGGGGGTGGGGGGGCAATAAGATAGTTTTGCCCACGCTTGTTTTTGCCAGCGGGGGCGGCTGCTCCCGCTGTCCCCCGAATCCGCCGCCCCTGGTGGGGGGGGGGGGGGGCATTTTCCCCTGATGCTCCCCCTCCCCTGGATCCACCAGTGCCAGCAATTACCACCAAGGAGAGCCTCTGTCAGACACTTAATATAATTCACTTTCCCATTTTACCAATTTGTATAAGCAATTGTAAAAGTTGTGTCATGTCGCGAAGCGGCGCGAAATTTTCCGTTTTTCGACTGTGGATAGCTGGAATTTGACTGCTGCGAAGACAATTTTTACGATTTTACTATAAATTGAGAACGTGCCGGAAGGGGGAGGCATACTTATATGGAATGCCCCCCCCCCCCCGTTTCCTGGGGGGGGGGGGGGGAATTTGCCCCTGATGCCCCCCTGGATCCGCCAGTGAATACATACAGAATAAGGAGAATTAACTGAAATAAACAAACACACATACACTATATTTAATGTTTTAACATATACTACGTCAAGCAATTCAATTCGGTCTCATCATTGACAGCAATTACATTTTGTCAAGATTGTTAACAGTTGTTTTTGCATTACAGGGACTATCCTACCTTATCATTAGATTTGAGCTGAGATCAGGGGCGGATCCAGCCGCTCAGTTTGGGGGGGGGGGGGGGGCAAAAAGAATTGGCCTTCAGATACCCAAATTTCGTTGCAAAGACTCATAATTTAAAACAAACATAGTTTGAACAGCATGACGTCGAGAGCCGATGACTGACAAGCACCTGTTTGGAGGCGGCCGTGTCATAACTACAACACAAACCGTAGGATGTTAAACAAAACAAAAACTATTATTAATGCGCGGAACGCTGGCCTGTTGTTTACTGGGTCAGGTTTGTAACCTAATTACACTTATGTTACATAGAAATAGCATCATAAGACGACCAAATGAACCGTGTGCACAAATCTGGATAACCATAACGTGATATAACATATCACCTCCAGAAAATACTGTTATACATTTAGCGTTCGTACGATCCTTTTCCCTTTTTATTAAAGAATTGACGACCCACTTGGTCGCCAACTCTTATGGAACGCCAGCGAACACATTGGTCATATTAGCGCCCAGGGACCATAACTCTACCGGGGTTCGAAACCCGGGCTCCCCACGTGAGCGCCAGACGTCTTAGCCACTCGGCTATTACTGCTGATCCAGTGGCAGCTGGCTAGGATGTGATAGGATTGTCTCAATAAAAATGTGGGAAAACGAGAAAGTGCACATTTCCAGCTTTAATAACATTAATTTACCAGTAAAACGCCTTTTTGGGCGATGACCGAGCGGGCGCGCACTGGTAAAGCTAAAACAGGTTTGAAATATGAAACGGTACTGGAGACTCGTGGTAGTAACACATAGTCCTTTTAGTCCTTTTAGTCCTCCATAAAAATTGCCAGGCCTCCATGCATGCCAACATAAAAAATTAAGTTTGATTAAATTGTACATGATCTCCTTTCTCGAATCCGCGTTTTTGCATTACAGGGACTAACCTACCTTAACATTATATTTGAGTTGAGATAGCCATTTTGATGGCTTGGCATTGGAATTAAGCATGGTAGCAGTTAAAACAACCACAATGATCTAATCAAAAAGATATTCGAGTTTGATTTTGACATCTGTAAAAAAAAAATAAGGCCCATGTGTATTTGCATAGGGCCTATAAACCGACAGCGTCGTCTCACTTTACCCAACTGGTAATGATAGTCAACTTGTTATAAGGTCAGCCTTGGAATATTTTCGTCTTTCATTTATCGATCCCCGGGTGGTTCGCAATCTGGGGGCTAGTACTATCAGCTGGTGTTGATGCAGCAGTTGGCCGCCAGGGACCGCTAGTGAGCCAGGGTTTTATGACGTCGCGAGCAAATGGTACCAGTTAAATATTTAACGCTAAATATTTATTTATTTATAAATCAATAAATCAATAAATATTTAGTGGTACCATTTGATTGCGACGTCATAACACCCTGGCTCACTAGCGGTCCCTGGCGGCCAACGGCTGCAACGATTCCAGCTGATAGTCCTAGCCAATCTAGACACCGAGTGGTTCGTTTTTTTACTGCGCAATAGATGTCGACAAAAATTGTGCCATACATTCGGCAGTACACAGGATTTCCCTGCTATAAAAAAATCATATGACGTCACCAACTCAACTTTCCGCTTAAAACTAAAAGTTGAACATCTTCCGAGATAAGCAATTTGTTTTCGCAAACGAACGTGTTCAGCTGACCTCGCCTGACATGTAGACATACAATTAAATGTGATTCGACAACTTTCAAGAAGGTGGGACAGTCCCTTTAAGTGTGGTAGCTTGAACTACTCCATCATCAAGACAGATTCATGACCAACATTTGAACATGCTACAATGTACAAGAGAGCAATGAAGGCAAATAAACGCGAAGAGATTAAACACCAGGACACTTTCAATTATTTCCGTGTCCCACAAGATAAAATTGCATTTTGGAAGAATATTGGATATATTTATTTATTATCACATGGCGAGATATCCTTTCAACATAAGCACGTGCTTTTGGGAAATGACTTCAGACCGCTGCTGCTTATCTTAAAAGTATTTGGGAATATACATATTTCTGAACGATGCTGGGAAATTACTGCCAGTCGAGGTGTTTAAAGAGATTTGGCACCAGATCGTAGGTCGAGTGACAAATCTTTTTTGACACCGAGACTGGCAGTCATGACCAGCAAAGTTCACAAAGGTATTTCTCATACCGTAGCCAACAATGCTTAATCCCCTGAATTTATGCGATTTATGCTTTTTTTAATTAATATACGATTTATGCTTGATTTATGCTTAATCGCAATGAATTTATGCGAAAAACAGCGGTAACACATACAAATATACTTAGGGTGAAATAAATCACTTTGAAAAGCGGATCTGCTGAATGAAAGCGTTCTGAATAAGAGTGCAGAATAAAGCTTTTATGCACTCTTATTCTGCACGGTAGCATACACCCACAAAAAATAAACACCCGCGTCGGGTGTTGACACCCCTAGCCCTTGTGATGCCCACACAACCTAAAATACGTCGCCTGGAAGGTGTTTTGTTTAGCACTCAGGGACCGGAACAACCGTGATCGCCGTAACATGGGGTGTATAGGTTTAACGGAACACCCAAGGTTATACAACAAGGTAGGCCATTCCGGTCAAAAATAGGGTATCAAGCCTCTGATTGGTCGATGTTCGTGACGTCAATGGTACATAACTTGTGCTAGCCGGCATGATCAGCGTGCAAAATACCATTGGAATGCCCCCTCTAACTCGAAAACTAAAAAGGTTAGCAAGACGCAGAAACAAAGTGTTCGAAAGCTCTCTACAAAGCCATTCGAAGTTAATTGGGTACACATGTAAGTAAACACATGTGGCTAAAAATAACACAATATTTATGTCATTGCACTTCAATCAACTCAAAGACTTCTGAATCGGAGTTCGATGACACCGCCGATGATAAACGAAAATATACGAGAAGGTCGATTACAAACACAGATAATACAACCAATACAAGAACACTCTTCTTATTTTTCAAAGCTGATGTGGCGCTCAAGTGTCGCAGTTAAGTTAAAAAATAATTACGTCTCTGAATATCTCATGGCATATACATATTATGTTACGCGTGTATATTTATTACAGTCAAATAACAATTAACGGCAAACCAAGTCTTTTGGTTACAAACCGGTTACACCGACAATCTTAAGCCTTTTCATTAAGTGTGGTATTATGCACAGGTCACACACGTCACACACGTCACACACGTCACACACGTCACACACGTCACTCACGTCACTCACGTAACACACGTCACATACGTCAAACATGCCACTCACGTCACATACGTAACTCACGTCACCCACGTCACACACGGCACACACGTCACACACGTCACACACGTCACACACGTCACATACGTCACATACGTCACACACGTCACACACGTCACACACGTCACTCACGCCACATACGTCACACATGTCACACACGTCACACACGTCACACACGTAACACCGGCCACTCACGTCTCACACGTCACATACGTATCATACGTCATTCACGTCACTCACGTCACTCACGTCACACACTTCACACACGTCACATACCTCACACACGTCACACACGTCACACACGTCACACACGTCACACACGTCACACACGTCACACACGTCACACTCATACGGTATGTGAGCGACCCGCATTCATTCGGCGTGCAATCGGCGCGCCCAACTCAATCGAGGCTGCAGACCAGTTACGACATTCTCATAGTAAACGGGTTTCCCTGCAAACCAGGTCTTGCAGGGAATATTCTGATATTCGTGGAATATAAAAGCGAGCTGCGTTGGACAGTACTCAGTCATTCATCGCCCTCCTCCACCACAGTAACACATCTCAATCACCAAACATGAACTCGAAATTTGTGGTAAGTAATATAAAGTTCACCGAAGAATCATACAAACCGCATTTATTAACTGTATTTGGAATGAATTTGTTTGTAATTTGATGTTGTGCATGACGTGTATCGTAACGATCAATGTAGTATTTATAACGATCGATTGTATTCTGAACACAGGTGCCCTACCAAGTTTACAGTGACGCTGTATTACAGGTTGTGCTTTTCGCTGCCCTGGTGGCTGTCGCCTCAGCAGGCTACATAGGAGGCTCCCTCAGCGGTACCCACTTCAGCAGCGGCGGATACATCGGCAACTCCAGGCGCTTCAACGCGGGCGGACGGCATTTCAACAACGGACTCCGCGGCTTCAACAACTTCAACAACGGTGCCCACCTCAACGGCGGCTATGGCCGCGGTGTGAGCCTTAACAGTTTCGCCAACGGCGGCCACCGTTTCAACTCCGGGTATGGCAGCGGCAGCCATTTGAGTACTGGCAACCGTTTCAACTCTGAACTCGGCAGCCGTTACAACACCGGCTTCAACACCGGCTACGGCACTGGGTACGGCATCGGCAGCAGCCGTCTTCACGGCGGCCGTACCGGTGGCGGCAGGTTCAGCCGGTTCAACAGTGGCAGTCGCTACCACTAACACGTCACCACTCAGGGACACTCGTGAACACTGCAGCCAAACACCGGGCGAGGTGTGGGTTTATTTCACTATCAGAAGTGTTGCAGCCCAGTCAACCTCAACCTCAAATTTATCTGAATTGTGTCGTAGGTCTGTTTCCTGATGCAGACATTCCAATGGAATAATGTAAGACTGTCACCTTGAGTTGAGTGAATAAGTTAATAGTATTTGTAGCTTTTACTGTCAAAACCATTACAATTTTATACCGGAATAGGCAGTTGTATGTTTTTGTGACATGTCTGACTGTGAATATATATATCATTAAATGACAAACTGAACACGTGTCGAAGTTTAACCCGCGCTCCCCTGTGGTATCCAGCCGAACAGCTGGGGGTGGGTGGGGGGGGGGGGGGCATATTCTGTCCCCCTCGTTATATTCCGGACCAATAACCGAAGCGAAACACACAAGAAGGCAATCGAAAGCACACAATGAGACGCATCTAAAGCATACACGAAATTGTCAAAATAAGGCTACATGTCATGTCACGGTCAGGTCAAATGTCAAAATGGAGGTATTTGAGCTTTTGGGCCATACTTTCCATCCAAAGCCTTAGATTGCATCTCCCACATAAGCAAAAGTGAAATTGTAAGCAAGGTCAAGTTCAAGGTCAGGTCACAAAAGGTCACCATGCACAAAATATCTACGAAAGTCATGCAACATTTCTTTTATGGGTTATTTTACACGTATAATTCGATAGTAGCAGCCATTTGCACAACCTGACTCCATATATTGGCCATCAGGTCAAGGTCAGGTCATATATAGGGTCAAAATGTGAAATTTATTAATCTTAATACAAAAGGCATGTTTATATAACAGTTTTGTCTCCAAAATACAGCTGTGACGTTTATTTGTTTGTATCTCGTCAGTCAAAGCAAAACAAAACGCAACCTAAAACAATGACGTTATTATTCATGATAAATTTAGTTTGGGTATCGTCCATACTTGGTTCTCTTATGTATACATATATCGAATTTTTTAATAACTTTAAAAAATTGATTTTGTGGAAGCTTTCCCGAAAAATAATTTTGTGATTTTTTGCCGTGTGAAAACCCAAAAATTCGAAAATCAGAATAAGCTATTTGGAAGAGAATGTTATTTCCTTTCTTTTGTGATTTTTAGTTGCAATTTGCATAAAAAACGATATTTGTTTACGAATTTTAAAACATGTATCGTTTTTGCACCAAAAATGGCATGGCATGACGTCATTAATACGTCATTACCTCCCAAATAACTACTTTTTTAAATTGATGTGACATAAGGCACTGGACGTTTCACGTCGATATCTATCTTAGTGTTCACGTTATTGAGAAAATCTGGGATGTTGGCAGATTTACCCCCCCCCCCCCCTCCCAGCGGGGCGCGGGTTAAGCTGGGCTGGGATTGGGAGACACTGCGATTCCGTCTCGGGGATTTATTCGCTCCATGACAACTCGAAACACGCAGCAACAAACAGGAACCAGAACAACAACAATAAGAACTAGAAGAGCGTCCTAGAAAAAAACACACAGAGACAGGGCTGTAGCAAAATCGAGGAAAAACAGAGGCAAAGAACAAAACAAAACATTCAAATAAATTAACGGCACGTTAGCCCCAAAATAAACACATCACCGATCTAAGAAAATTAACAATGCAAATGAACAAACATAACATTTATATAAAATATTACGATTCAAAGGATTCAAAATGCGCTGAAGACATCAACTGAAGTCATAAACTAGGTGTGGTATTCCACGACAAAGTGACCAAGGCTTGACACCCTTATATTTGTGAAATTTCTGAAAATAGGTTTATAGGGTAATATCGGGCGCTAAAGCCAGCTGTGGCAATCTTACATTTTGTAGATCAACAGTCACCAAGTTATAGTCTCGGGCATTTTTGAGAGGTCATGTTGTAAGGCCATATTTGATCGCCTGTAGCTTGTCAACGAACAGCACGAACGTGATAAAATTGCATATGGTTGAGCTCGCACTGATGCGAGGAAACGTTTGGCAATTTAAGATTTTGAAGAAAAAAATTACCCCGTGACCTAGTTTTCCATGAAATACCATGTTTTGTGGCACCTACAAATGTGAATTTTTTAAAGCCAAATCAGTCTTTATGAATACTACTAGATGGCCAGCGTTGAGCGATGCCCAATATGTTCAAAACCGCAGTAAATAGTTCACAACCCTCTAGTCTAAATGAGTCGAGATAACAGCGTCAGTTAAGCTCTGTCTCACTCACACTAAGACAACAAACACATTTTCTAGATGTTACGAAGTCCTAGTAATAAGAGTATTAAACAAATATAAACACCATTAACATATCACAACTCGAGTACCTACCCATTTTATCCCCTTCTTTTCTTGGTACGAAGCTCATATATTTGTTCTATTCCTTGCCATATTGTGTGTCCATTTCGTTTTGTAATCTTCCCGGGAATTAGCATGCACTTCAAAATACATAACATAGGTACATGACTTACACTAAAGCAAAGAGGGTATGTTTTTTCACGAAGCCAAAAATGTACAACACAGATATCAACAATCTGCATCGCTGAACACTGCGTATTCAAACCAAGACTCAAATTGCTCACTGATTAGGCATCAGATGTGTAGAAGATTCGTCTCAAATCCAGCCAGCTTTCTGAGCTGACAGCACGTGCAGCACTGACGGCGACGATCGCAAGACCCCAGAAATTATTCGGCCCCCGTGCGTCACAGACGTTGCACGGGCTCCGAATTTGGTCCAAAATCTAAGTTCGCAAATATCTGATTTGTGTGAAAATTTCGCCGTCGCAGCTCATGCCGTTTCAGCACTGTGACACGGCAAAATATTGCTTTCATACATACACACGGACATTTCGTCTTTAATATAAAAGTATATTTTTTTAAAGGAAAAACAAGCGTTTTACGTATAAAGAGTAGTTTTAAGTTTCGCAAAAACTCCGGTAGACGGCGCTGCGAATACATATCTGTGTATCTTCGGACTAGGTAAAGATATCAAGATGCAGTAAACGAGAGTGAATAGGTCTAAGTATTTCGAGAGGAAAATGTAACAATATTTTTGTGATTTGAGGTCAATGTCAAGGTCGAATTAAAGGTCAAATATAGCAGGTAACGCTTTGAACGCTTTGATTATGTGTATCTCTGGACTGGGTGGATATATCGAGATGCCGTAAATAACAGTGGATAGGTCTGGGTCTGAGTATTCAGATACGAAATTGTACATCACTATTGTGATTTGCGGTCAAACTCAAGGTCATATTTAACGTCAAATATTGAAATTGCGACCTAAAATATGTCCTTGACCTTGACCTCAAATCTCAAAAGTATATTTACATTTCCCTGTCAAAATCCGTACACCTATCCACTGTTGTTTGCTTCATCTCGATATCTCTACCCAGTCCAGAGATACACATAAATGTGTTCAAAGCGCTACCTGCAATATTTTACCTTAAATACAACCTTGACTTTGACCTCAGATCACAAAAGTATTCTACATTTTCGTCTCAGAATACTTAGTCCTATCCACTATCGTGTATTGCATCTCGATATCTTTACCCAGTCCGAAGATACACAGATGTCTTCGCAGCGCCGCTATACTTGAGTTTTTGCGAAGCTTAAAAGTATCCTTTATAGGGAAAAAGCTTAAAAAATAAAACAAAGAATATTCATCAAGACTGATTTGGCTTCAGAAAAATGATAATTTTGAGGTGCCACAGATCAAGGTATCTCATGGAAAACTAGGTCACGAGGTCACAGGATAAAAAAGAGAAAAATCCGAAATTGCCCAAGTTTCCTCGTATCAGTGCGTGCTCAACCATATGCATTTATATTGCGTTCGTGCTGTTCGTTGACAAGTACAGGTGATCAAAGATGGCCTTGCAACATGACCTCTCAAAAATGCCAGAGTCTATAACTCGGTGGCCGTTGATCTGCAAAAAAAAGATTGTCACATCCGGCTTTAGTTCCCGCGATTACTCTATAAACCCGTTTCAGAATCTCCAAAAATATGAGGGTGTCAAATTTAATAATTTCCTGGTCGATTGGTCGTGAAATGACCCTGGTATCAGACGCAAGCGCATTCTGGGCTCAGGCAGAGGTAAATGACCAAGCCGACCACGACCCGCAACAATTACAATGGAACAATGACTACTTGTCACAATTTCTGCCACCATGCAAGTCTACCTGCTGTAGACCAGGTCACCTGATCAGTTCCCTTATGTCTCGTGTAATCACTCGAGCTGCAGATTAATCAGAAATTGCAAAGAGCGTGGGAATGCGTTGCAATATAGCGTGCAACTGTCAGAGTTGACACGGCGTACCGGGAAAAAGTTGCCAAAGTGATATCTTGAAAAACGATGTCATGGTCAATACAATTTAACGGAGAATAGCTGAGACAGCTGTAAAATAGCATAAATTGATATACTACGCTAAAGGTAATTGAATGCAAGTTGTTGTGATACAGAATACATACACTGGCAGATCCAGCCTCTCTCCGTGGGGAGCATCTTTTTGTGGCAACAAGGTACCCACTCTTTTTTTCTCCGCGGATTTCGGGCCGGTCACATTATTTTGGTATTCGAGCTTAAGAAATTCACTTTTAAAATTCACAAAGAAATGATTTTGAGGACTTTTTTCCCGATTTTTTTTTTGGATTAAAAACACACAATTTTGAAAATCTCAGAAAGCCATTTTGAAGAAAATGTAATTTCCTTTCTTTTGACGTTTTTTGTTTGCAATTTCCTTTAAAACTCTATTTTCTACGATTGTTCAAACATTTGTCGTTTTTCCACCAAAAATGGCATGACATGACGTCATTAAAACGCCATTAACTCCAAAACACTGCATTAATTTAATTGGAATTTGGTGACAAGACGTAGAATGTATGTAGCATAGGGTACTG
Source organism: Chirona hameri (assembly GCA_036785665.1). Lineage (NCBI taxonomy): Eukaryota > Metazoa > Arthropoda > Thecostraca > Balanomorpha > Balanidae > Chirona > Chirona hameri. Next base: position 234,926 of record JAXIVJ010000218.1, on the reverse strand, counting down.
ATAGTTTGACGTTGATATCTATCATAGTTTTCAAGTTATTGAGCAAATCCGGGAGGGAGGGCAGATTCGGTCCCCCTCCCCCCCTCCCCCCACCGGGCGCAGGTTAAGTGTCACCGGGGCTGCTTGCATTGCATCAGGTGCGCTGTTTTGTCCATCATTGAAATAAAGGGATACATACAAACTTGAAATTAAAGCACTCGAGAAAAACTTCCGTTTTTATGAAGTTTTCCCTAAGACCATTGGATTTCACTTTCAGTGCAGGGAACGCGAGGGGGGCATACTTGTATTGAATGACCCTCCCAGAATCCTGTGGGGGGGGGGGGCAGTGGCGGCGGATTTGATTTTGACATGGGGGGCAGGACTTCAATCAATTCAGTTCCGACCTGTAGCCAGGATTTTGCTCAGGGAGGGGCCACAAAACCTTTTCACCTGCCGAGGGGGGGGGGGGGGCAATCAGAGATATGTCAAACTCGATTCTTTCCCTGCAACGCCGATAGACGTAATGTTAAATCTTTACGGAATCCCATTTTATCTAGTGTAAACTGTATCGCACAGGGGGCGGGGGGGGGGGGAGGGGGCGTGTCCCCCGTGGCCTACGTCCCTGATTAAGTTCACGTAGTCATATAGCTTAAACACATAGGTTGAAGGATTTTAAGGAAAATTCAAGGAAATAGTTCACTTTGGAAATTTTCCCAAACACGATTAGATTATATTTTTTCAGGGTCCTAGGATTGCTTTTGAGCTGGAGTGCGGAGTGGAAAATTATGGCTAACAATAAACATAAAGAGTTGACAATTCAACCAAAAAACATATATACTCGGCTTTATCAATGCCCGATTACATGCTCACCAGATTAGTTATGACCTATTACAATTCTTATCAGTCTTTCCCTCCACAGACTGTCCCCATCATTACATTCATGAATCAGTATCAGAGTTCCAATTATCCAATACATTTTCAAATGAAGAGTGGAAAAATCACAGTAAAACTCGGGAAAAAGGGTGGAAAAATAGCATCCATAGGGTGTCGTGTTCTACCCAAATTTCCCATTGCTAGGACACTGATATTTTTTAATATCATTCATTTTTATATTGTCAAAAATGGCTTTAAATCGCGCCGATTCAGGACAGAAGGCCGTAAATTATTAGTGTTTATCAAAACTGCATGCATACTCTCTGAATCAGAGTCCTGACGTCACGCGAATTAAAAAAAGGGTTTAGCCAATCAGATTCGAAAGTAGTCGCGTAAGGATATACTCGCATTAGAAATGTGCCAACCGGCGGCCGGCGGTTCGCTTGCTAGCACCAACTGCAAGCTGATTGGCTGTGGTATAGCCTCTGACCGGGCTAGATCCAGCACCACATTCTTTCGCCAGCACCGCATTCATTCGCCAAAATATCAAATATATTCGGCTGGAGAGTCTTTTCAGTGAAGAAAACTTGCAGATAGGGGTTTCCCAACACGGGCTACACAACTGCTATCTCAGTTTAAAACTAATGTTGAAGGTGAACTATTTCCTTTAAAGGTGATGATGATGATATATCGTCATTTAGAGTGACGATATATCAGGGTTGCCAGAGCCCGGAAATTAAGTTAGGGTAACATACAATTGCAATGTAATAGCTACCAGAAACCAAGACCCGTTTTCGGTAGCCAAATATTTATTTGCGTCACTTTTGCCTCAAGGACAAGCTACCATATTTTACTGCCATATGAAGTATATTTTTATTTTATTTTTAAACTTTTGCAATGCTCATCATTTTTACCATATATGGTAAGGGATATGTCATTTTCGACTACGGAAGATGGGGGGGGGCAATAAGATAGTTTTGCCCACGCTTGTTTTTGCCAGCGGGGGCGGCTGCCCCCACTGTCCCCCGAATCCGCCGCCCCTGGTGGGGGGGGGGGGGGCATTTTCCCCTGATGCTCCCCCTCCCCTGGATCCACCAGTGCCAGCAATTACCACCAAGGAGAGCCTCTGTCAGACACTTAATATAATTCACTTTCCCATTTTCCCAATTTGTATAAGCAATTGTGAAAGTTGTGTCATGTCGCGAAGCGGCGCGAAATTTTCCGTTTTTCGACTGTGGATAGCTGGAATTTGACTGCTGCGAAGACAATTTTTACGATTTTACTATAAATTGAGAACGTGCCGGAAGGGGGAGGCATACTTATATGGAATGCCCCCCCCCCCCCGTTTCCTGGGGGGGGGGGCATTTGCCCCTGATGCCCCCCCCTGGATCCGCCAGTGAATACATACAGAATAAGGAGAATTGACTGAAATAAACAAACACACATACCCTATATTTAATGTTTTAACATATACTACGTCAAGCAATTCAATTCGGTCTCATCATTGACAGCAATTACATTTTGTCAAGATTGTTAACAGTTGTTTTTGAATTACAGGGACTATCCTACCTTATCATTAGATTTGAGCTGAGATCAGGGGCGGATCCAGCCGCTCAGTTAGGGGGGGCAAAAAAAATTGGCCTTCAGATACCCAAATTTCGTTGCAAAGACTCATAATTTAAAACAAACATAGTTTGAACAGCATGACGTCGAGAGCCGATGACTGACAAGCACCTGTTTGGAGGCGGCCGTGTCATAACTACAACACAAACCGTAGGATGTTAAACAAAACAAAAACTATTATTAATGCGCGGAACGCTGGCCTGTTGTTTACTGGGTCAGGTTTGTAACCTAATTACACTTATGTTACATAGAAATAGCATCATAAGACGACCAAATGAACCGTGTGCACAAAACTGGATAACCATAACGTGATATAACATATCACCTCCAGAAAATACTGTTAAACATTTAGCGTTCGTACGATCCTTTTCCCTTTTTATTAAAGAATTGACGACCCACTTGGTCGCCAACTCTTCTGGAGCGCCAGCGAACACATTGGTCATATTAGCGCCCAGGGACCATAACTCTACCGGGGTTCGAAACCCGGGCTCCCCACGTGAGAGCCAGACGTCTTAGCCACTCGGCTATTACTGCTGATCCAGTGGCAGCTGGCTAGGATGTGATAGGATTGTCTCAAGAAAAATGTGGGAGAATGAGAAAGTGCACATTTCCAGCTTTAATAACATTAATTTACCAGTAAAACTCCTTTTTGGGCGATGACCGAGCGGGCGCGCACTGGTAAAGCTAAAACAGGTTTGAAATATGAAACGGTACTGGAGACACGTGGTAGTAACACATAGTCCTTTTAGTCCTTTTAGTCCTCCATAAAAATTGCCAGGCCACCATGCATGCCAACATAAAAAATTAAGTTTGATTAAATTGTACATGATCTCCTTTCTCGAATCCGCGTTTTTGCATTACAGGGACTAACCTACCTTAACATTATATTTGAGTTGAGATAGCCATTTTGATGGCTTGGCATTGGAATTAAGTATGGTAGCAGTTAAAACAACCACAATGATCTAATCAAAAAGATATTCGAGTTTGATTTTGACATCTGTAAAAAAAATAAGGCCCATGTGTATTTGCATAGGGCCTATAAACCGACAGCGTCGTCTCACTTTACCCAACTGGTAATGATAGTCAACTTGTTATAAGGTCAGCCTTGGAATATTTTCGTCTTTCATTTATCGATCCCCGGGTGATTCGCAATCTGGGGGCTAGTACTATCAGCTGGTGTTGATGCAGCAGTTGGCCGCCAGGGACCGCTAGTGAGCCAGGGTTTTATGACGTCGCGAGCAAATGGTACCAGTTAAATATTTAACGCTAAATATTTATTTATTTATAAATCAATAAATCAATAAATATTTAGTGGTACCATTTGATTGCGACGTCATAACACCCTGGCTCACTAGCGGTCCCTGGCGGCCAACGGCTGCAACGATTCCAGCTGATAGTCCTAGCCAATCTAGACACCGGGTGGTTCGTTTTTTTACTGCGCAATAGATGTCGACAAAAATTGTGCCATACATTCGGCAGTACACAGGATTTCCCTGCTATAAAAAAATCATATGACGTCACCAACTCAACTTTCCGCTTAAAACTAAAAGTTGAACATCTTCCGAGATAAGCAATTTTTTTTTCGCAAACAGAGTTCACGAACGTGTTCAGCTGACCTCGCCTGACATGTAGACATACAATTAAATGTGATTCGACAACTTTCAAGAAGGTGGGACAGTCCCTTTAAGTGTGGTAGCTTGAACTACTCCATCATCAAGACAGATTCATGACCAACATTTGAACATGCTACAATGTACAAGAGAGCAATGAAGGCAAATACAAGCGAAGAGATTAAACACCAGGACACTTTCAATTATTTCCGTGTCCCACAAGATAAAATTGTATTTTGGAAGAATATTGGATATATTTATTTATTATCACATGGCGAGATATCCTTTCAACATAAGCACGTGCTTTTGGGAAATGACTTCAGACCGCTGCTGCTTATCTTAAAAGTATTTGGGAATATATATATTTCTGAACGATGCTGGGAAATTACTGCCAGTCGAGGTGTTTAAAAAGATTTGGCACCAGATCGTAGGTCGAGTGACAAATCTTTTTTGACACCGAGACTGGCAGTCATGACCAGCAAAGTTCACAAAGGTATTTCTCATACCGTAGCCAACAATGCTTAATCCCCTGAATTTATGCGATTTATGATTCTTCTTTTTATTAATATACGATTTATGCTTGATTTATGCTTAATCGCAATGAATTTATGCGAAAAACAGCGGTAACACATACAAAAATACTTAGGGTGAAATAAATCACTTTGAAAAGCGGATCTGCTGAATGAAAGCGTTCTGAATAAGAGTGCAGAATAAAGCTTTTATGCACTCTTATTCTGCACGGTAGCATACACCCACAAAAAATAAACACCCGCGTCGGGTGTTGACACCCCTAGCCCTTGTGATGCCCACACAACCTAAAATACGTCGCCTGGAAGGTGTTTTGTTTAGCACTCAGGGACCGGAACAACCGTGATCGCCGTAACATGGGGTGTATAGGTTTAACGGAACACCCAAGGTTATACAACAAGGTAGGCCATTCCGGCCAAAAATAGGGTATCAAGCCTCTGATTGGTTGATGGTCGTGACGTCAATGGTACATAACTTGTGCTAGCCGGCATGATCAGCGTACAAAATACCATTGAAATGCCCCCTCTAACTTGAAAACTAAAAAGGTTAGCAAGACGCAGAAACAAAGTGTTCGAAAGCTCTCTACAAAGCCATTCGAAGTTAATTGGGTACACATGTAAGTAAACACATGTGGCTAAAAATAACACAATATTTATGTCATTGCACTTCAATCAACTCAAAGACTTTTGAATCGGAGTTCGATGACACCGTCGATGTTAAACGAAAATATACGAGAAGGTCGATTACAAACACAGATAATACAACCAATACAAGAACACTCTTCTTATTTTTCAAAGCTGATGTGGCGCTCAAGTGTCGCAGTTAAGTTAAAAAATAATTACGTCTCTGAATATCTCATGGCATATACATATTATGTTACGCGTGTATATTTATTACAGTCAAATAACAATTCACGGCAAACCAAGTCTTTTGGTTACAAACCGGTTACACCGACAATCTTAAGCCTTTTCATTAAGTGTGGTATTATGCACAGGTCACACACGTCACACACGTCACACACGTCACACACGTCACACACGTCACTCACGTCACTCACGTAACACACGTCACATACGTCACACATGCCACTCACGTCACATACGTAACTCACGTCACACACGTCACACACGTCACTCACGCCACACACGTCACATATGTCACACACGTCACATACGTCACACACGTCACACACGTCACACACGTCACTCACGCCACACAGGTCACACATGTCACACACGTCACACACGTCACACACGTAACACCGGCCACTCACGTCTCACACGTCACATACGTATCATACGTCATTCACGTCACTCACGTCACTCACGTCACACACTTCACACACGTCACATACCTCACACACGTCACACACGTCACACACGTCACACACGTCACACACGTCACACACGTCACACTCATACGGTATGTGAGCGACCCGCATTCATTCGGCGTGCAATCGGCGTGCCCAACTCAATCGAGGCTGCAGACCAGTTACGACATTCTCATAGTAAACGGGTTTCCCTGCAAACCAGGTCTTGCAGGGAATATTCTGATATTCGTGGAATATAAAAGCGAGCTGCGTTGGACAGTACTCAGTCATTCATCGCCCTCCTCCACCACAGTAACACATCTCAATCACCAAACATGAACTCGAAATTTGTGGTAAGTAATATAAAGTTCACCGAAGAATCATACAAACCGCATTTATTAACTGTATTTGGAATGAATTTGTTTGTAATTTGATGTTGTGCATGACGTGTATCGTAACGATCAATGTAGTATTTATAACGATCGATTGTATTCTGAACTCGGGAGCCCTACCAAGTTTACAGTGACGCTGTATTACAGGTTGTGCTTTTCGCTGCCCTGGTGGCTGTCGCCTCAGCAGGCTACATAGGTGGCTCCCTCAGCGGTACCCACTTCAGCAGCGGCGGACACATCGGCAACTCCAGGCGCTTCAACGCGGGCGGACGGCATTTCAACAACGGACTCCGCGGCTTCAACAACTTCAACAACGGTGCCCACCTCAACGGCGGCTATGGCAGCGGTGTGAGCCTTAACAGTTTCGCCAACGGCGGCCACCGTTTCAACTCCGGGTACGGCAGCGGCAGCCATTTGAGTACTGGCAACCGTTTCAACTCTGAACTCGGCAGCCGTTACAACACCGGCTTCAACACCGGCTACGGCACTGGGTACGGCATCGGCAGCAGCCGTCTTCACGGCGGCCGTACCGGTGGCGGCAGGTTCAGCCGGTTCAACAGTGGCAGTCGCTACCACTAACACGTCACCACTCAGGGACACTCGTGAACACTGCAGCCAAACACCGGGCCAGGTGTGGGTTTATTTCACTATCAGAAGTGTTGCAGCCCAGTCAACCTCAACCTCGAATTTATCTGAATTGTGTTGTAGGTCTGTTTCCTGATGCAGACATTCCAATGGAATAATGTAAGACTGCCACATTGAGTTGAGTGAATAAATTTATAGTATTTGTAGCTTTTACTGTCAAAACTATTACAATTTTATACCGGAATAGGCAGTTGTATGTTTTTGTGACATGTCTGACTGTGAATATATATATATATATATATATATATATATATATATATATATATATATATATATATATATATATCATTAAATGACAAACTGAACACGTGTCGAAGTTTAACCCGCGCTCCCCTGTGGTATCCAGCCGAACAGCTGGGGGTGGGTGGGGGGGAGGGGGGGCATATTCTGTCCCCCTCGTTATATTCCGGACCAATAACCGAAGCGAAACACACAAGAAGGCAATCGAAAGCACACAATGAGACGCATCTAAAGCATACACGAAATTGTCAAAATAAGGCTACATGTCATGTCACGGTCAGGTCAAATGTCAAAATGGAGGTATTTGAGCTTTTGGGCCATACTTTCCATCCAAAGCCTTAGATTGCATCTCCCACATAAGCAAAAGTGAAATTGTAAGCAAGGTCAAGTTCAAGGTCAGGTCACAAAAGGTCACCATGCACAAAATATCTACGAAAGTCATGCAACATTTCTTTTATGGGTTATTTTACACGTATAATTCGATAGTAGCAGCCATTTGCACAACCTGACTCCATATATTGGCCATCAGGTCAAGGTCAGGTCATATATAGGGTCAAAATGTGAAATTTATTAATCTTAATACAAAAAGCATGTTTCTATAACAGTTTTGTCTCCAAAATACAGCTGTGACGTTTATTTGTTTGTATCTCGTCAGTCAAAGCAAAACAAAACGCAACCTAAAACAATGACGTTATTATTCATGATAAATTTAGTTTGGGTATCGTCCATACTTGGTTCTCTTATGTATACATATATCGAATTTTTTAATAACTTTAAAAAATTGATTTTGTGGAAGCTTTCCCGAAAAATAATTTTGTGATTTTTTGCCGTGTGAAAACCCAAAAATTCGAAAATCAGAATAAGCTATTTTGAAGAGAATGTTATTTCCTTTCTTTTGTGATTTTTAGTTGCAATTTGCATAAAAAGCGATTTTTGTTTACGAATTTTAAAACATGTATCGTTTTTGCACCAAAAATGGCATGGCATGACGTCATTAATACGTCATTACCTCCCAAATAACTACTTTTTTAAATTGATGTGACATAAGGCACTGGACGTTTCACGTCGATATCTATCTTAGTGTTCACGTTATTGAGAAAATCTGGGATGTTGGCAGATTTACCCCCCCCCCCCCCTCCCAGCGGGGCGCGGGTTAAGCTGGGCTGGGATTGGGAGACACTGCGATTCCGTCTCGGGGATTTATTCGCTCCATGACAACTCGAAACACGCAGCAACAAACAGGAACCAGAACAACAACAATAAGAACTAGAAGAGCGTCCTAGAAAAAAACACACAGAGACAGGGCTGTAGCAAAATCGAGGAAAAACAGAGGCAAAGAACAAAACAAAACATTCAAATAAATTAACGGCACGTTAGCCCCAAAATAAACACATTACCGATCTAAGAAAATTAACAATGCAAATGAACAAACATAACATTTATATAAAATATTACGATTCAAAGGATTCAAAATGCGCTGAAGACATCAACTGAAGTCATAAACTAGGTGTGGTATTCCACGACTAAGTGACCAAGGCTTGACACCCTTATATTTGTGAAATTTCTGAAAATAGGTTTATAGGGTAATATCGGGCGCTAAAGCCAGCTGTGGCAATCTTACATTTTGTAGATCAACAGTCACCAAGTTATAGTCTCGGGCATTTTTGAGAGGTCATGTTGTAAGGCCATATTTGATCGCCTGTAGCTTGTCAACGAACAGCACGAACGTGATAAAATTGCATATGGTTGAACTCGCACTGATGCGAGGAAACGTTTGGCAATTTAAGATTTTGAAGAAAAAAATTACCCCGTGACCTAGTTTTCCATGAAATACCATGTTTTGTGGCACCTAAAAATGTGAATTTTTTAAAGCCAAATCAGTCTTTATGAATACTACTAGATGGCCAGCGTTGAGCGATGCCCAATATGTTCAAAACCGCAGTAAATAGTTCACAACCCTCTAGTCTAAATGAGTCGAGATAACAGCGTCAGTTAAGCTCTGTCTCACTCACACTAAGACAACAAACACATTTTCTAGATGTTACGAAGTCCTAGTAATAAGAGTATTAAACAAATATAAACACCATTAACATATCACAACTCGAGTACCTACCCATTTTATCCCCTTCTTTTCTTGGTACGAAGCTCATATATTTGTTCTATTCCTTGCCATATTGTGTGTCCATTTCGTTTTGTAATCTTCCCGGGAATTAGCATGCACTTCAAAATACATAACATAGGTACATTACTTACACTAAAGCAAAGAGGGTATGTTTTTTCACGAAGCCAAAAAATGTACAACACAGATATCAACAATCTGCATCGCTGAACACTGCGTATTCAAACCAAGACTCAAATTGCTCACTGATTAGGCATCAGATGTGTAGAAGATTCGTCTCAAATCCAGCCAGCTTTCTGAGCTGACGGCACGTGCAGCACTGACGGCGGCGATCGCAAGACCCCAGAAATTATTCGGCCCCCGTGCGTCACAGACGTTGCACGGGCTCCGAATTTGGTCCAAAATCTAAGTTCGCAAATATCTGATTTGTGTGAAAATTTCGCCGTCGCAGCTCATGCCGTTTCAGCACTGTGGCACGGCAAAATATTGCTTTCATACATACATACGGACATTTCGTCTTTAATATAAAAGTATATTTTTTTCAAAGGAAAAACAAGCGTTTTGCGTATAAAGAGTAGTTTTAAGTTTCGCAAAAACTCCGGTAGACGGCGCTGCGAACACATATCTGTGTATCTTCGGACTAGGTAGAGATATCAAGATGCAGTAAACGAGAGTGAATAGGTCTAAGTATTTCGAGAGGAAAATGTAAGAATACTTTTGTGATTTGAGGTCAATGTCAAGGTCGAATTAAAGGTCAAATATAGCAGGTAACGCTTTGAACGCTTTGATTATGTGTATCTCTGGACTGGGTAGATATATCGATATGCCGTAAATAACAGTGGATAGGTCTGGGTCTGAGTATTCAGATACGAAATTGTACATCACTATTGTGATTTGCGGTCAAACTCAAGGTCATATTTAACGTCAAATATTGAAATTGCGACCTAAAATATGTCCTTGACCTTGACCTCAAATCTCAAAAGTATATTTACATTTCCCTGTCAAAATCCGTACACCTCTCCACTGTTGTTTGCTTCATCTCGATATCTCTACCCAGTCCAGAGATACACATAAATGTGTTCAAAGCGCTACCTGCAATATTTTACCTTAAATACAACCTTGACTTTGACCTCAGATCACAAAAGTATTCTACATTTTCGTCTCAGAATACTTAGTCCTATCCACTATCGTGTATTGCATCTCGATATCTTTACCCAGTCCGAAGATACACAGATGTCTTCGCAGCGCCGCTATACTTGAGTTTTTGCGAAGCTTAAAAGTATCCTTTATAGGGAAAAAGCTTAAAAAAATAAAACAAAGAATATTCATCAAGACTGATTTGGCTTCAGAAAAATGATAATTTTGAGGTGCCACAGATCAAGGTATCTCATGGAAAACTAGGTCACGAGGTCACAGGATAAAAAAGAGAAAAATCCGAAATTGCCCAAGTTTCCTCGTATCAGTGCGTGCTCAACCATATGCATTTATATTGCGTTCGTGCTGTTCGTTGACAAGTACAGGTGATCAAAGATGGCCTTACAACATGACCTCTCAAAAATGCCAGAGTCTATAACTCGGTGGCCGTTGATCTGCAAAAAAAAGATTGTCACATCCGGCTTTAGTTCCCGCGATTACTCTATAAACCCGTTTCAGAATCTCCAAAAATATGAGGGTGTCAAATTTAATAATTTCCTGGTCGATTGGTCGTGAAATGACCCTGGTATCAGACGCAAGCGCATTCTGGGCTCAGGCAGAGGTAAATGACCAAGCCGACCACGACCCGCAACAATTACAATGGAACAATGACTACTTGTCACAATTTCTGCCACCATGCAAGTCTACCTGCTGTAGACCAGGTCACCTGATCAGTTCCCTTATGTCTCGTGTAATCACTCGAACTGCAGATTAATCAGAAATTGCAAAGAGCGTGGGAATGCGTTGCAATATAGCGTGCAACTGTCAGAGTTGACACGGCGTACCGGGAAAAAGTTGCCAAAGTGATATCTTGAAAAACGATGTCATGGTCAATACAATTTAACGGAGAATAGCTGAGACAGCTGTAAAATAGCATAAATTGATATACTACGCTAAAGGTAATTGAATGCAAGTTGATGTGATACAGAATACATACACTGGCAGATCCAGCCTCTCTCCGTGGGGAGCATCTTTTTGTGGCAACAAGGTACCCACTCTTTTTTTCTCCGCGGATTTCGGGCCGGTCACATTATTTTGGTATTCGAGCTTAAGAAATTCACTTTTAAAATTCACAAAGAAATGATTTTGAGGACTTTTTTCCCGATTTTTTTTTTGGGATTAAAAACACACAATTTTGAAAATCTCAGACAGCCATTTTGAAGAAAATGTAATTTCCTTTCTTTTGACGTTTTTTGTTTGCAATTTCCTTTAAAACTCTATTTTCTACGATTGTTCAAACATTTGTCGTTTTTCCACCAAAAATGGCATGACATGACGTCATTAAAACGCCATTAACTCCAAAACACTGCATTAATTTAATTGGAATTTGGTGACAAGACGTAGAATGTATGTAGCATAGGGTACTGATAGTTTGACGTTGATATCTATCATAGTTTTCAAGTTATTGAGCAAATCCGGGAGGGAGGGCAGATTCGATCCCTCTCCCCCCTCCCCCCACCGGGCGCAGGTTAAGTGTCACTGGGGCTGCTTGCATTGCATCAGGTGCGCTGTTTTGTCCATCATTGAAATAAAGGGATACATACAAACTTGAAATTAAAGCACTCGAGAAAAACTTCCGTTTTTATGAAGTTTTCCCTAAGACCATTGGTTTTCACTTTCAGTGCAGGGAACGCGAGGGGGGCATACTTGTATTGAATGACCCTCCCAGAATCCTGTGGGGGGGGGGGCAGTGGCGGCGGATTTGATTTTGACATGGGGGGCAAGACTTCAATCAATTCAGTTCCGACCTGTGGCCAGGATTTTGCTCAGGGAGGGGCCACAATACCTTTTCACCTGCCGAGGGGGGGGGGGGGGGCAATCAGAGATATGTCAAACTCGATTCTTTCCCTGCAACGCCGATAGACGTAATGTTACATCTTGACGGAATCCCATTTTATCTAGTGTAAACTGTATCGCTCAGGGGGCGGGGGGGGGGGGGGGGAGGGGGCATGTCCCCCGTGGCCTACGTCCCTGATTAAGTTCACGTAGTCATATAGCTTAAACACATAGGTTGAAGGATTTTAAGGAAAATTCAAGGAAATAGTTCACTTTGGAAATTTTCCCAAACACGATTAGATTATATTTTTTTCAGGGTCCTAGGATTGCTTTTGAGCTGGAGTGCGGAGTGGAAAATTATGGCTAACAATAAACATAAAGAGTTGACAATTCAACCAAAAAACATATATACTCGGCTTTATCAATGCCCGATTACATGCTCACCAGATTAGTTATGACCTATTACAATTCTTATCAGTCTTTCCCTCCACAGACTGTCCCCATCATTACATTCATGAATCAGTATCAGAGTTCCAATTATCCAATACATTTTCAAATGAGGAGTGGAAAAATCACAGTAAAACTCGGGAAAAAGGGTGGAAAAATAGCATCCATAGGGTGTCGTGTTCTACCCAAATTTCCCATTGCTAGGACAGTGATATTTTGTAATATCATTCATTTTTATATTGTCAAAAATGGCTTTATATCGCGCCGATTCAGGACAGAAGGCCGTAAATTATTAGTGCTTATCAAAACTACATGCATACTCTCTGAATCAGAGTCCTGACGTCACGCGAATTAAAAAAAGGGTTTAGCCAATCAGATTCGAAAGTAGTCGCGTAAGGATATACTCGCATTAGAAATGTGCCAACCGGCGGCCGGCGGTTCGCTTGCTAGCACCAGCTGCAAGCTGATTGGCTGTGGTATAGCCTCTGACCGGGCTAGATCCAGCACCACATTCTTTCGCCAGCACCGCATTCATTCGCCAAAATATCAAATATATTCGGCTGGAGAGTCTTTTCAGTGAAGAAAACTTGCAGATAGGGGTTTCCCAACACGGGCTACACAACTGCTATCTCAGTTTAAAACTAATGTTGAAGGTGAACTATTTCCTTTAAAGGTGATGATGATGATATATCGTCATTTAGAGTGACGATATATCAGGGTTGCCAGAGCCCGGAAATTAAGTTAGGGTAACATACAATTGCAATGTAATAGCTACCAGAAACCAAGACCCGTTTTCGGTAGCCAAATATTTATTTGCGTCACTTTTGCCCAAAGGACAAGCTACCATATTTTACTGCCATATGAAGTATATTTTTATTTTATTTTTAAACTTTTGCAATGCTCATCATTTTTACCATATATGGTAAAGGATATGTCATTTTCGACTACGGAAGATGGGGGGGGGCAATAAGATAGTTTTGCCCACGCTTGATTTTGCCAGCGGGGGCGGCTGCCCCCGCTGTCCCCCGAATCCGCCGCCCCTGGTGGGGGGGGGGGCATTTTCCCCTGATGCTCCCCCTCCCCTGGATCCACCAGTGCCAGCAATTACCACCAAGGAGAGCCTCTGTCAGACACTTAATATAATTCACTTTCCCATTTTCCCAATTTGTATAAGCAATTGTAAAAGTTGTGTCATGTCGCGAAGCGGCGCGAAATTTTCCGTTTTTCGACTGTGGATAGCTGGAATTTGACTGCTGCGAAGACAATTTTTACGATTTTACTATAAATTGAGAACGTGCCGGAAGGGGGAGGCATACTTATATGGAATGCCCCCCCCCCCGTTTCCTGGGGGGGGGGGGGATTTGCCCCTGATGCCCCCCCTGGATCCGCCAGTGAATACATACAGAATAAGGAGAATTAACTGAAATAAACAAACACACATACATTATATTTAATGTTTTAACATATACTACGTCAAGCAATTCAATTCGGTCTCATCATTGACAGCAATTACATTTTGTCAAGATTGTTAACAGTTGTTTTTGCATTACAGGGACTATCCTACCTTATCATTAGATTTGAGCTGAGATCAGGGGCGGATCCAGCCGCTCAGTTTGGGGGGGGGGGGGGGGGGCAAAACAAATTGGCCTTCAGATACCCAAATTTCGTTGCAAAGACTCATAATTTAAAACAAACATAGTTTGAACAGCATGACGTCGAGAGCCGATGACTGACAAGCACCTGTTTGGAGGCGGCCGTGTCATAACTACAACACAAACCGTAGGATGTTAAACAAAACAAAAACTATTATTAATGCGCGGAACGCTGGCCTGTTGTTTACTGGGTCAGGTTTGTAACCTAATTACACTTATGTTACATAGAAATAGCATCATAAGACGACCAAATGAACCGTGTGCACAAATCTGGATAACCATAACGTGATATAACATATCACCTCCAGAAAATACTGTTATACATTTAGCGTTCGTACGATCCTTTTCCCTTTTTATTAAAGAATTGACGACCCACTTGGTCGCCAACTCTTATGGAGCGCCAGCGAACACATTGGTCATATTAGCGCCCAGGGACCATAACTCTACCGGGGTTCGAAACCCGGGCTCCCCAAGTGAGAGCCCGGGCCCCACGTCTTAGCCACTCGGCTATTACTGCTGATCCAGTGGCAGCTGGCTAGGATGTGATAGGATTGTCTCAAGAAAAATGTGGGAAAACGAGAAAGTGCACATTTCCAGCTTTAATAACATTAATTTACCAGTAAAACGCCTTTTTGGGCGATGACCGAGCGGGCGCGCACTGGTAAAGCTAAAACAGGTTTGAAATATGAAACGGTACTGGAGACACGTGGTAGTAACACATAGTCCTTTTAGTCCTTTTAGTCCTCCATAAAAATTGCCAGGCCTCGATGCATGCCAACATAAAAAATTAAGTTTGATTAAATTGTACATGATCTCCTTTCTCGAATCCGGGTTTTTGCATTACAGGGACTAACCTAGCTTAACATTATATTTGAGTTGAGATAGCCATTTTGATGGCTTGGCATTGGAATTAAGTATGGTAGCAGTTAAAACAACCACAATGATCTAATAAAAAAAGATATTCGAGTTTGATTTTGACATCTGTAAAAAAATAAATAAGGCCCATGTGTATTTGCATAGGGCCTATAAACCGACAGCGTCGTCTCACTTTACCCAACTGGTAATGATAGTCAACTTGTTATAAGGTCAGCCTTGGAATATTTTCGTCTTTCATTTATCGATCCCCGGGTGGTTCGCAATCTGGGGGCTAGTACTATCAGCTGGTGTTGATGCAGCAGTTGGCCGCCAGGGACCGCTAGTGAGCCAGGGTTTTATGACGTCGCGAGCAAATGGTACCAGTTAAATATTTAACGCTAAATATTTATTTATTTATAAATCAATAAATCAATAAATATTTAGTGGTACCATTTGATTGCGACGTCATAACACCCTGGCTCACTAGCGGTCCCTGGCGGCCAACGGCTGCAACGATTCCAGCTGATAGTCCTAGCCAATCTAGACACCGGGTGGTTCGTTTTTTTACTGCGCAATAGATGTCGACAAAAATTGTGCCATACATTCGGCAGTACACAGGATTTCCCTGCTATAAAAAAAATCATATGACGTCACCAACTCAACTTTCCGCTTAAAACTAAAAGTTGAACATCTTCCGAGATAAGCAATTTGTTTTCGCAAACGAACGTGTTCAGCTGACCTCGCCTGACATGTAGACATACAATTAAATGTGATTCGACAACTTTCAAGAAGGTGGGACAGTCCCTTTAAGTGTGGTAGCTTGAACTACTCCATCATCAAGATAGATTCATGACCAACATTTGAACATGCTACAATGTACAAGAGAGCAATGAAGGCAAATACAAGCGAAGAGATTAAACGCTAGGACACTTTCAATTATTTCCGTGTCCCACAAGATCAAATTGCATTTTGGAAGAATATTGGATATATTTATTTATTATCACATGGCGAGATATCCTTTCAACATAAGCACGTGCTTTTGGGAAATGACTTCAGACCGCTGCTGCTTATCTTAAAAGTATTTGGGAATATATATATTTCTGAACGATGCTGGGAAATTACTGCCATTCGAGGTGTTTAAAAAGATTTGGCACCAGATCGTAGGTCGAGTGACAAATCTTTTTTGACACCGAGACTGGCAGTCATGACCAGCAAAGTTCACAAAGGTATTTCTCATACCGTAGCCAACAATGCTTAATCTCCTGAATTTATGCGATTTATGCTTCTTTTTTTAATTAATATACGATTTATGCTTGATATATGCTTAATCGCAATGAATTTATGCGAAAAACAGCGGTAACACATACAAAAATACTTAGGGTGAAATAAATCACTTTGAAAAGCGGATCTGCTGAATGAAAGCGTTCTGAATAAGAGTGCAGAATAAAGCTTTTATGCACTCTTATTCTGCACGGTAGCATACACCCACAAAAAAATAAACACCCGCGTCGGGTGTTGACACCCCTAGCCCTTGTGATGCCCACACAACCTAAAATACGTCGCCTGGAAGGTGTTTTGTTTAGCACTCAGGGACCGGAACAACCGTGATCGCCGTAACATGGGGTGTATAGGTTTAACGGAACACCCAAGGGTATACAACAAGGTAGGCCATTCCGGCCAAAAATAGGGTATCAAGCCTCTGATTGGTCGATGGTCGTGACGTCAATGGTACATAACTTGTGCTAGCCGGCATGATCAGCGTACAAAATACCATTGGAATGCCCCCTCTAACTCGAAAACTAAAAAGGTTAGCAAGACGCAGAAACAAAGTGTTCGAAAGCTCTCTACAAAGCCATTCGAAGTTAATTGGGTACACATGTAAGTGAACACATGTGGCTAAAAATAACACAATATTTATGTCATTGCACTTCAATCAACTCAAAGACTTTTGAATCGGAGTTCGATGACACCGTCGATGTTAAACGAAAATATACGAGAAGGTCGATTACAAACACAGATAACACAACCAATACAAGAACACTCTTCTTATTTTTCAAAGCTGATGTGGCGCTCAAGTGTCGCAGTTAAGTTAAAAAATAATTACGTCTCTGAATATCTCATGGCATATACATATTATGTTACGCGTGTATATTTATTACAGTCAAATAACAATTAACGGCAAACCAAGTCTTTTGGTTACAAACCGGTTACACCGACAATCTTAAGCCTTTTCATTAAGTGTGGTATTATGCACAGGTCACACACGTCACACACGTCACACACGTCACACACGTCACACACGTCACTCACGTCACTCACGTAACACACGTCACATACGTCACACATGCCACTCACGTCACATACGTAACTCACGTCACACACGTCACACACGGCACACATGTCACACACGTCACACACGTCACACACGTCACATACGTCACATACGTCACACACATCACACACGTCACACACGTCACTCACGCCACACACGTCACACATGTCACACACGTCACACACGTCACACACGTAACACCGGCCACTCACGTCTCACACGTCACATACGTATCATACGTCATTCACGTCACTCACGTCACTCACGTCACACACTTCACACACGTCACATACCTCACACACGTCACACACGTCACACACGTCACACACGTCACACACGTCACACACGTCACACTCATACGGTATGTGAGCGACCCGCATTCATTCGGCGTGCCATCGGCGCGCCCAACTCAATCGAGGCTGCAGACAAGTTACGACATTCTCATAGTAAACGGGTTTCCCTGCAAACCAGGTCTTGCAGGGAATATTCTGATATTCGTGGAATATAAAAGCGAGCTGCGTTGGACAGTACTCAGTCATTCATCGCCCTCCTCCACCACAGTAACACATCTCAATCACCAAACATGAACTCGAAATTTGTGGTAAGTAATATAAAGTTCACCGAAGAATCATACAAACCGCATTTATTAACTGTATTTGGAATGAATTTGTTTGTAATTTGATGTTGTGCATGACGTGTATCGTAACGATCAATGTAGTATTTATAACGATCGATTGTATTCTGAACACGGGAGCCCTACCAAGTTTACAGTGACGCTGTATTACAGGTTGTGCTTTTCGCTGCCCTGGTGGCTGTCGCCTCAGCAGGCTACATAGGAGGCTCCCTCAGCGGTACCCACTTCAACAGCGGCGGATACATCGGCAACTCCAGGCGCTTCAACGCGGGCGGACGGCATTTCAACAACGGACTTCGCGGCTTCAACAACATCAACAACGGTGCCCACCTCAATGCCGGCTATGGCAGCGGTGTGAGCCTTAACAGTTTCGCCAACGGCGGCCACCGTTTCAACTCCGGGTATGGCAGCGGCAGCCATTTGAACACTGGCAACCGTTTCAACGCTGGACTCGGCAGCCGTTACAACACCGGCTTCAACACTGGCTACGGTACTGGGTACGGCATCGGCAGCAGCCGTCTTCACGGCGGCCGTACCGGTGGCGGCGGGTTCAGCCGGTTCAACAGTGGCAGCCGCTACTACTAACACGTCACCACTCAGGGACACTCGTGAACACTGCAGCCAAACACCGGGCCAGGTGTGGGTTTATTACAATTTCAGTATCTGAAGTGTTGCAGCCCAGTCACCCTCAACCTCAAATTTATCTGAAATGTGTCGTATGTCTGTTTCCTGATGCAGCGATTCCAATGGAATAATGTAAGACTGTCACCTTGAGTTGAGTGAATAAGTTAATAGTATTTGTAGCTTTTACTGTCAAAACTATTACAATTTAATAGGGGATGGGCAGTTATATGTTTTTGTGACATGCCTGACTGTGTGAATATATATCATTAAATGACAAACTGAACACGTGTCGAAATTTAACCGGCGCCCCGCTGGGGTATTCAGACGAACAGCTGGGGGTGGGTGGGTGGGGGGGGGGCATATTCTGTCCCCCTCGTAATCTTCCGGACCAATAACCGCAGCAAGACACGCAGGGAGGCAAACAAAAGCACTCAGTGACACGCAGCTAAAGCATACGCGAAATGTTCAAAATAAGGTCACATGTCATGTAACGGTCAGGTCAAATGTCAAAATGGAGGTATTTGAGCTTTTGGGCCATACTTTCCATCCAAAGCTTTAGATTGCATCTTCTACATAAGCAAAAGTGAAATTGTAAGCAATGTGAAGTTCAAGCTCAGGTCTCAAAAGGTCACCATGCGCAAAATATCTACGAAAGAAATGCAACATATATTTTATGGGTTATTTTACACGTATAATTCGATAGTAGCAGCCATTTGCACAACCTGACTCTATATAATGGCCATCAGGTCAAGGTCAGGTCATATATAGGGTCAAAATGTGAAATTTATTCATCTAAATACAAAAGGCATGTTTCTAGAACAGTTTTGTCTCCAAAATAAAGCGATGACGTGTATTTGTTTGTATCTGGTCAGTCAAAGCAAAACAAAACGCAACCTAACAAAAATGACGTCATTGTTTATGAGAAATTTCGTTTGGGTATCGTCCATACTTGGTTCTCTTATATATACATATAACGATTTTTTTAATGACCCTAAAAAATTATTTTGTGACAGCTTTCCCGAAAAATCATTTTATGTTTTTTTTCCGTGTGAAAAAATTCGAAAATCAGAATAAGCTATTTTGAAGAGAATGTTATTTCCTTTCTTTTGTCATTTTTAGTTGCAATTTTCATCAAAACTCGATTTTTTAACGATTTTTAAAACATGGTTGAGCTCGCACTGATGCGAGGAAACTTTTGTCAATTTAGGATTTTTAAGAAAAAAATTACCCCGTGACCTAGTTTTCCATGAAATACCATGATCTGTGGCAACAAAAAGTTGGATTTTTTTTTTTCTGAAGCCAAATCAGTCTTTATGAATACTACTAGATGATAATACTAGATGGCCAGCGTTGCGCGATGCGCAATATGTTCAAAATCAGCAGTTAATAATTCACAACCCTCTAGTCTAAATTAGTCGAGATAACAGCGTCAGTTGAGCTCTGTCTCACTCTCACACTACGACATCTGAAAAAAAACACATTTCCTAGATGTAACGAAGTCCTAGTAATAAGAGTATTAAAAAAATATAAACACCATTAACCTATCACAACTCGAGTACCTACCCATTTTATCCCCTTCTTTTCTTGGTACGAAGCTCATATATTTGTCCTATTCCTTGCCATATTGTGTGCCATACTTACACTAAAGCAAAGAGGGTATGTTTTTTCAGGAAGCCAAAAATGTACAACACAGTTATCAACAATCTGCATCGCTGAACACTGCGTATTCAAACCAAGACTCAAATTATGCGCTGATTATGATTCAGATGTGTAGATCAGATGAAGATTCGTCTAAAAATTCAGCCAGTTTTCTGAGCTGACGGCACGTGCAGCACTGACGGCGGCGGTCGCAAGCCCCCAAAAATAATTCGTCCCCACGTGCGTCACAGACATTGCACGCGCTCCGAATTTGGTCAAAAATCTAAGTTCGCAAATATCTGATTTATGTGTGAAAATTTCGCCGTCGCAGCTCATGCTGTTTCGATTGTTCAAACATATATCGTATTTCCACCAAAAACGGCATGACATGACGTCATTAAAACGCGATTAACTCCAAAACACTGCATTAATTTCATTGGAATTTGGTGACAAGACGTAGAATTGATGTAGCATAGGGTACTCATAGTTTGACGTTGATATCTATCATAGTTTTCAAGTTATTGAGCAAATCCGAGAGGGAGGGCAGATTCGGTCCCTCCCCAGCGGGCGCAGGTTAAGTGTCACCGGGGCTGCTTGCATTGCATCAGGTGCGCTGTTTTGTCCATCATTGAAACAAAGGGATACACACAAACTTGAAATTAAAGCACTCGAGAAAAAACTTCCGTTTTTATGAAGTTTTTTTATGAAGGGGGGGGGGGGCAATCCGAGATAAGCCAAACTCGATTCTTTCCATGCAACGCCTATAGACGTAATGTTAAAGCTTGACGGAATCCCATTTTATCTAGTGTAAACTGTATCGCTCAGGGGGCGGGGGAGGGGGGCATGACCCCCGCGACCTACATCCCTCATTCAGTTCACGTAGTCATATAGCTTCATATAACACATAATACAAGTCATATAACACATATGTTGAAGGATTTTAAGGAAAATTAAAGGAAATAGTTCACCTTGGAAAATTTTCCCAAACACGATTAGATTATATTTTTTCAGGGTCCTAGGATTGCTTTTGAGCTGGAGTGCGGAGTGGGAAATGATGGCTAACAATAAACATAAAGAGTTGACAATTCAACCAAAAAAACATATATACTCGGCTTTATCAATGCCCGATTACCTGCTCACCAGATTAGTTATGACCTATTACAATTCTTATCAGTCTTTCCCCCACAGACTGTCCCCATCATTACATTCATGAATCAGCATCAGAGTTCCAATTATCCAATACATTTTCAAATGAGGAGTGGAAAAATCACAGTAAAACTCGGGAAAAATAGTGGAAAAATAGTATCCATTGGGTGTCGTGTTCTACCCAAATTTCCCATTGCTAGGACATTGATATTTTGTAATATAATTTATTTTATATTGTCAAAAATGGCCTTATATCGCGCCGATTCAGGCCAGAAGGCCGTACATTATTATTGTTTATCAAAACACATGCATACTCTCTGAGTCAGAGTCCTGATGTCACGCGAATTAAATAAATGGTTTAGCCAATCATATTCGAAAGTATTTGCTTAAGGATATACTCGCATTAGAAATGTGCCAACCGGCGGCCGGCGGTTCGCTTGCTAGCACCAGCTGCAAGCTGATTGGCTGTGGTATAGCCTCTGCCCGGGCTAGATCCAGCACCACATTCTTTCGCCAGCACCGCATTCATTCGCCAAAATATCAAATATATTCGGCTGGAGAGTCTTTTCAGTCAAGAAACTTGCAGATAGGGGTTTCCCAACACGGGCTACACAACTGCTATCTCAGTTTAAAACTAATGTTGAAGGTGAACTATTTCCTTTAAAGGTAATGATGATGATATATCGTCATTTAGAGTGACGATATATCAGGGTTGCCAGAGCCCGGAAATTAAGTTAGGGTAACATACAATTGCAATGTAATAGCTACCAGAAACCAAGACCCGTTTTCAGTAGCCAAATATTTATTTGCGTCACTTTTGCCTCAAGGAAAAGCTAGCATATTTTACTGCCATATGAAGTATATATTTTCTTTTATTTTTAAACTTTTGCAATGCTCCTAATTTTTACCATATATGGTAAAGGATATGTCATTTTCGACTACGGAAGATGGGGGGGGGGGCAATAAGATAGTTTTGCCCACGCTTGATTTTGCCAGCGGGGGCGGCTGCCCCCGCTGTCCCCCGAATCCGCCGCCCCTGGGGGGGGGGCATTTTCCCCTGATGCTCCCCCCTGGATCCACCAGTGCCAGCAATTACCACCAAGGAGAGCCTCTGTCAGACACTTAATATAATTCACTTTCCCATTTTCCCAATTTGTATAAGCAATTGTGAAAGTTGTGTCATGTCGCGAAGCGGCGCGAAATTTTCCGTTTTTCGACTGTGGATAGCTGGATTTTGACTGCTGCGAAGACAATTTTTACGATTTTACTATAAATTGAGAACGTGCCGGAAGGGGGAGGCATACTTATATGGAATGCCCCCCGCGTTTCCTGGGGGGGGGGGGAATTTGCCCCTGATGCCCCCCCCTGGATCCGCCAGTGAATATATACAGAATAAGGAGAATTAACTGAAATAAACAAACACACATACACTATACTTAATGTTTTAACATATACTACGTCAAGCAATTCAATTCGGTCTCATCATTGACAGCAATTACATTTTGTCAAGATTGTTAACAGTTGTTTTTGCATTACAGGGACTATCCTACCTTATCATTAGATTTGAGCTGAGATCAGGGGCGGATCCAGCCGCTCAGTTTGGGGGGGGGGGGGCAAAACAAATTGGCCTTCAGATACCCAAATTTCGTTGCAAAGACTCATAATTTAAAACAAACATAGTTTGAACAGCATTACGTCGAGAGCCGATGACTGACAAACACCTGTTTGGAGGCGGCCGTGTCATAACTGTACAACACAAACCGTAGGATGTAAAAAAAAACTATTATTAATGCGCGGAACGCTGGCCTGTTGTTTACTGGGTCAGGTTTGTAACCTAATTTCACTTATGTTACATAGAAATAGGATCATAAGACGACCAAATGAACCGAGGCACAAATCTGGATAACCATAACGTGATATAACATATCACCTCCAGAAAATACTGTTATACATTTAGCGTTCGTACGATCCTTTTCCCTTTTTATAAAAGAATTGACGACCCACTTGGTCGCCAACTCTTATGGAGCGCCAGCGAACACATTGTTAGCGCCCAGGGGCCATAACTCTACCGGGGTTCGAAACCCGGGCTCCCCACGTGAGAGCCAGACGTCTTAGCCACTCGGCTATTACTGCTGGTCCAGTGGCAGCTGGCTAGGATGTGATAGGATCGTCTCAAGCAAAATGTGGGAAAACGAGAAAGTGCACATTTCCAGCTTTAATAACATTAATTTACCAGTAAACGCCTTTTTGGGCGATGACCGAGCGGGCGCGCACTGGTAAAGCTAAAACAGGTTTGAAATATGAAACGGTACTGAAGTACACGTGGTAGTAACACATAGTCCTTTTAGTCCTTTTAGTCCTCCATACAAATTGCCAGGCCTCCATGCATGCCAACATAAAAATAAGTTTGATTAAATTGTACTTTCTCGAATCCGCGTTTTTGCATTACAGGGACTATCCTACCTTAACATTATATTTGAGTTGAGATAGCCATTTTGATGGCTTGGCATTGGAATTAAGTATGGTAGCAGTTAAAAAAACCACAATGATCTAATCAAAAAGATATTCGAGTTTGATTTTGACATCTGTAAAAAAAATAAGGCCCATGTGTATTTGCATAGGGCCTAAAAACCGACAGCGTCGTCTCACTTTACCCAACTGGTAATGATAGTCAACTTGTTTTAAGGTCAGCCTTGGAATATTTTCGTCTTTCATTTATCGATCCCCGGGTGGTTCGCAATCTGGAGGCTAGTACTATCAGCTGGTGTTGATGCAGCAGTTGGCCGCCAGGGACCGCTAGTGAGCCAGGGTTTTATGACGTCGCAAGCAAATGATACCAGTTAAATATTTAACGCTAAATATTTATTTATTTATAAATCAATTAATCAATAAATATTTAGTGGTACCATTTGATTGCGACGTCATAACACCCTGGCTCACTAGCGGTCCCTGGCGGCCAACGGCCGCAACGATTCCAGCTGATAGTCCTAGCCAATCTAGACACCGGGTGGTTCGTTTTTTTGTTACTGCGCAATAGATGTCGACAAAAATTGTGCCATACATTTGGCAGTACACAGGATTTCCCTGTTATAAAAAAAAATCATATGACGTCACCAACTCAATTTTCCGCTTAAAACTAAAAGTTGATTATCTTCCGAGATAAGCAATTTGTTTTCGCAAACAAAGTTCACGAACGTGTTCAGCTGACCTCGCCTGACATGTAGACATACAATTAAATGTGATTCGACAACTTTCAAGAAGGTGGGACAGTCCCTTTAAGTGTGGTAGCTTGAACTACTCCATCATCAAGACAGATTCATGACCAACATTTGAACATGCTACAATGTACAAGAGAGCAATGAAGGCAAATACAAGCGAAGAGATTAAACACCAGGACACTTTCAATTATTTCCGTGTCCCACAAGATAAAATTGCATTTTGGAAGAATATTTGATATATTTATTTATTATCACATGGCGAGATATCCTTTCAACATAAGCACGTGCTTTTGGGAAATGACTTCGGACCGCTGCTGCTTATGTTAAAAGTATTTGGGAATATATATATTTCTGAACGATGCTGGGAAATTACTGCCAGTCGAGGTGTTTAAAAAGATTTGGCACCAGATCGTAGGTCGAGTGACAAATCTTTTTTGACACCGAGACTGACGGTCATGACCAGCAAAGTTCACAAAGGTATTTCTCATACCGTAGCCAACAATGATTAATCCCCTGAATTTATGCGATTTATGCTTAATTTTTTTATACATTAATATACGATTTATGCTTGATTTATGCTTAATCGCAACGAATTTATGCGAAAAACAGCGGTAACACATACACAAATACTTAGGGTGAAATAAATCACTTTGAAAAGCGGATCTGCTGAATTAAAGCGTTCTGAATAAGAGTGCAGAATGAAGCTTTTATGCACTCTTATTCTGCACGGTAGAATACACCCACAAAAAAATCAACACCCGCGCCGGGTGTTGACACCCCTAGCCCGTGTGATGCTCACACAACCTAAAATACGTCGCCTGGAAGGTGTTTTGTTTAGCACTCAGGGAGGTGTACCGGAACAACCGTGATCGCCGTAGCATGGGGTGTATAGGTTTAACGGAACACCCAAGGTTATACAACAAGGTAGGCCATTCCGGCCAAAAATTGGGTATTAAGCCTCTGATTGGTCGATGGTCGTGACGTCAATGGTACATTGCTTGTGCTAGCCGGCATGATCAGCGTGCAAAATACCATTGGGATGCCCCCTCTAACTGGAAAACTAAAAAGGTTAGCAAGACGCAGAAAAAAAGTGGTCGAAAGCTCTCTACAAAGCCATTCGAATTAATTGGGTACACATGTAAGTAAACACATGTGGCTAAAAATAACACAATATTTATGTCATTGCACTTCAATCAACTCCAAGACTTTTGAATCGGAGTTCGATGACACCGCCGATGTTAAACGAAAATATACGAGAAGGTCGATTACAAATACAGATAATACAACCAATACAAAAACACTCTTCTTATTTTTCAAAGCTGATGTGGCGCTCAAGTGTCGCAGTTAAGTTAAAAAATAATTACGTCTCTGAATAATCTCATGGCATATACATATTATGTTACGCGTGTATATTTATTACAGTAAAATAACAATTAACGGCAAACCAAGTCTTTTGGTTACAAACCAGTTACACCGACAATTTTAAGCCTTTTCATTAAGTGTGGTATTATGCACAGGTCACACACGTCACACACGTCACACACGTCACACACGTCACACACGTCACACATGTCACACACGTCACACACGTCACACACGTCACACACGTCACACACGTCACCCACGTAACACACGTCACATACGTCACACATGTCACTCACGTCACGTACGTCACTCACGTCACATACGTCACACACGTCACACACGTCACACACGCCACACACGTCACACGTCACACACGTCACACACGTCACATACATCACACACATCATACACGTCACTCGCGTCACATACGTCACACATGTCACACACGTCACACCCGTAACACACGTCACATACGTCACACATGTCACTCACGTTACGTACGTCACTCACGTCACATACGTCACACACGTCACACACATCACATACGTCACATACGTCACATACGTCACATACGTCACACACGTCACACGTCACACACGTCACACACGTCACATACATCACATACGTCACTCACGTCACACACGTCACACGTGTCACACACGTCACACACGTAACACACGTCACATACGTATCATACGTCACTCACGTCACTCACGTCACTCACGTCACTCACGTCACTCACGTCACTCACGTCACTCACGTCACTCACGTCACTCACGTCACTCACGTCACACACGTCACATACGTCACATACCTCACATACGTCACACACGTCACCCACGTCACATACGTCACACACGTCACACACGTCACCCACGTCACACACGTCACATACGTCACACAGTCACATACGTCACACACGTCACACACGTCACACACGTCACATACGTCACACACGTCACACACGTCACACACGTCACACTCATACGGTATGTGAGCGACCCGCATTCATTCGGCGTGCAATCGGCGCGCCCAACTCAATCGAGGCTGCAGACCAGTTACGACATTCTCATAGTAAACGGGTTTCCCTGCAAACCAGGTCTTGCAGGGAATATTCTGATATTTGTGGAATATAAAAGCGAGCTGCGTTGGGCAGTACTCAGTCATTCATCGCCCTCCTCCACCACAGTAACACATCTCAATCACCAAGCATGAACTCGAAATTTGTGGTAAGTAATATAAAGTTCACCGAAGAATCATACAAACCGCATTTATTAACTGCATTTATAATTTATTTATTTGTAATTTGATGTTGTGCATGACGTGTATCGTAACGATCAATGTAGTATTTATAACGATCGATTGTATTCTGAACACGGGAGCCCTACCAAGTTTACAGTGACGCTGTATTACAGGTTGTGCTTTTCGCTGCCCTGGTGGCTGTCGCCTCAGCAGGCTACATAGGAGGCTCCCTCAGCGGTACCCACTTCAGCAGCGGCGGATACATCAGCAACTCCAGGCGCTTCAACGCGGGCGGACGGCATTTCAACAACGGACTCCGCGGCTTCAACAACTTCAACAACGGTGCCCACCTCAACGGCGGCTATGGCAGCGGTGTGAGCCTTAACAGTTTCGCCAACGGCGGCCACCGTTTCAACTCCGGGTATGGCAGCGGCAGCCATTTGAACACTGGCAACCGTTTCAACGCTGGACTCGGCAGCCGTTACAACACCGGCTATAACACCGGCTACGGCACTGGGTACGGCATCGGCAGCAGCCGTCTTCAAGGCGTCCGTACCGGTGGCGGCAGGTTCAGCCGGTTCCAGAGTGGCAGCCGCTACCACTAACACGTCACCAGTCAGGGACACTCGTGAACACTGCAGCCAAACACCTGGCGAGGTGTGGGTTTATTTCACTATCTGAAGTGTTGCAACCCAGCCACCCTCAACCTCAAATTTATCTGAAATGTGTCGTATGTCTGTTCCCTGATGCAGCGATTCCAATGGAATAATGTAAGACTGTCACCTTGAGTTGAGTGAATAAGTTAATAGTATTTGTAGCTTTTGATGTCAGAACCATTACAATTGCATAGGGGATGGGCAGTTATATGTTTTTGTGACATGTCTTGACTGTGTGAATATACGTATATCATTAAATGACAAACTGAACTAGTGTCGAAATCTAAGCTGAGTTGGGATTGGGAGACACTGCGATTCCGTCTCGGGGATTTATTCGCTCCATGACAACTCGAAACTCGCAGCAACAAACAGGAACCAGAACAATAACAATACAAACTAGAGCGTCCTAGAAAAAACACACAGAGACAGGGCCGTAGCATAATCGAGGCAAAACCGAGACAAAGGACAAAACATTTCATTGAAATAAATTAACGACACGTCAGCTCCAAATCAAACACATCCGCGTTCAGATTAAATTAGCAATGCAAATGAGGAAACATAACATTTATGCAGAACATTACGATTCAAACGATTCAAAGTGCTCAGAAGTCATCAACTCGCCGCTAGGTATCAGACGCAAGCGCATTCTGGACTCGGGCAGAGGCAAATGACAGAGCCGGCCGCGACCCACCCGAGGCCAGCACCGGCGCACGCGATTGGTCGAGCCCGCGCGGGTCACGTGACAGGTCGCAGTTACGTCACGTCCGCCACTCACCGCCGCAGCGTCAAGTACCGACAACGAAGCGAACGAAGTGCAAAATCAAAACGAAAAACGAGTGAGACGCAATTTAACCCTATTTGTGACAGGCTCCTGGCTACCCCTATTTGTAACAGGGGGGGGGGGGAGCGGATTCCGCCCCCGGAGATCTCGAGATCTACTCGTCCGATTTTCAAAAATGAAACGGCGTTTCGTTCCCCACAACTCGATCTTCATTTCTAAAAATAAAAATAAAAATCTAATTTTTTGATAGGGGGCAACAAGGGGGCAAAAACTACAAATTTTAGTGGTACATGTGATCCAACACATCTATCATGTTTATCAACCATTTTAACACAACCAATGGGATTCGATATAGATTGAAATGGAGATTGATATATGGGGAAGACTTTTGCAAATCCAAAAATCATAGGCGTGTGCAGGTCACTCAATATGGGGGTGAAGTAAATGCGGAATAAACTTTTTTTATAAAATAAATACAAATGGTATGTTATTGTGACATTAGACAAAACAGTTATAAATCTTTTTTTTGTCATAGGCGGTACCAGGTTAGTGAAAAAGGGAGGTAAAATAGGAAAAATATTAACCGCTGGCATGTTGCTATCCAGCACTATAAATTCGTTACTGATATTAGATAGTTCCTTTTTGCATATTGTACTTCATCATAGGCGCATCCAGGATACAAACTGGGGAGGTGCAAGACCTTTTGATAAGTATACTATCCGCTTTTATGATACTAACTAGTCAACAGTGACTATTTCACTTACAACTTCAATTCGCATTGCTTACCCCCCTTTTTACCTTACCTGGACTCGCCTATTATCTCATATTCGTTCGGAGAGTATCCTGTGGTGCGTGTTTCATCCGAAAACTGCAGTATGTTATGTCATTGTAGGCCCATGCATCTTAGTTTCCTTGCTATAATATGACCCCCTTTCTTCCATTCCTGAGCGCGCCTCTGCAAAAACAAATGATTTCATTCTCTCTCCTGGCCTCATATTTGCATATATCATTATAAGTTAACTGTCTATTGCGCCGTAATCGCTGGCATACCGGCATCACCATACCAGTCACCCCCCCCCCCTTTGCATGTGCCTGAACACGCCCCTGCAACTTTATATGCAATAAATTATACAAATAATGGAAGAAGAAGCTATCTTTTACATATTTATAGCTATAAATGCTCCTTACATCGCTCTATTGGCTTCCCGCCAAGCATTGAATACTTCCTGGAACCCCCCCCCCCCTTTCAAGCCCCTGAAACCGCCTCTGCCATGCAATTTTTATGATATTTCACTAACATCAACTAATTTGCACTTGTTGCAATCACCGTAAACCGTTGTAACTCCTTCATACTTGAGGTAGTTAGGAAGAAACCGTGAATATCGCATTTCCGCATTATCGCCAAATGTCGCCGCCGAACCCTCCCAAAACAGTGCCCTGTAACCGCCTCTGTTCAGGTTAAGAAGTCAAAATTTTGACTCCACATGCGGAATTCAATTCTAGGAAAAGTCCCAAAATTTGATGGGCCTGCTCCCAGGGGTACTGGAGATATCTGCGAAAAACATGAGGGGGGGGGGGGGGGAATCCGCCCCCCCCCCTCCTGTTACAAATAGGGTTAAATTCGCACCACGGCATACAGAAACACATTCAATGGACATTCGTGCAATCGATACACGACCTGTGCAAAGTTCACTGAAGCTTAATATATTCCTCCGATTACGCTTAGGTAAGCGACACCCAGTGCTAATAAAAAACCTCCATCCTGGCAACGGCGTCGGCGACCGGCCGTTGACCCAGGATTCCAAAAGTGGCGACCAGAGCCACACGAGAAAATATCAGATAAACATGTATTTTAACTCAATTATAGTCCCACAAGTCGGACTCGAACAATGTTAATAAAGTGGCAGCTCTAGTACGGTAGTAACTATGCCACTGTATGGGATACATTTTTGTATTTAACTACATGATTTTTCCAGTGCAAAACGGGTTTCCCCTTCTACTACGGACGAACGGTCAAATGTTCACATAAACAACTGTCTACTCCGAACCCTTTTCTAATACGGGCGGCGGTTGGCATAGGACGGCGCTTTTCTGGCGACCACAGTGTTAAACCAATGGCATGCCAGGGGCGCAAAAACGCCAACCGGCGGCGACCGGTGGTCGCCGTGGTCGTCGCCCGAACGTAGTAGCAGTTGTATATTTTGAACTACATATGGCAGCTGGCAGGCAGCTGCCATATGGCGTCTGCGCCAGCTCGGTTGCGGTTGCGGCTTCGGGGGCTTGGCGGTTGGCTCCATTCTTTGTGATGTGTGGGGTCGACGGTTTTGAAAGTTGGTGTCGTTTTTGAACTTTATTTGGTTGTATAAGTTATTACCGGAGAGCCAATTCGCTTCTGGAGGACGGTGGACCAGCTCGATAGCACATAAATGTAAGTGAACAGCCGCGCCCCCGGCGCCCCCTCGCGTCGCTCATCAGTTTTCTAGTGTTTTCGCGCGATTTTAAGTTTCGACCACCTGCAAGATTTGCCTGGTATTCGCAAGAAGTGTTTTCGGACCGACCGAAGTGATTTTCGTGTCTCTTTCTTTCGTTTTTAATATTGTTTTCCTCATTTAGTATTTTCGATAATTGGCCATGGGCCTCACCCGTCGAAACTCCTTTCTACCGTTTCTGGAAGAGGCTACCACCGCCGTCTCCACCAATCGCAAGGCTGCGCACTCCCCTACCGTCTCAAATCTACCGTCGGCGTCGACAGCAGCCCGCGCGCCGGACAGGGGAACTCTGTCCACATGGCCGACCCTCCTGCCGCCATCAATCACTCGCCACCCGGCGCCCACCTGGGCAGTGGCGGCGTAAGGCGGCATCGCAGGGGGAGAAGAGCCGGCCATTGCGTCCAGGTACGTCGTCGTCACGCCATCGATGAGGAACATCAACGACGCCTGAACCAAGGCCGCGCTCTGATCCTCCTCATTGGCCCTGAATCCGCCTCTGGAACAGGGATCATGATCTCCAGTCGCCGGATCACGCCCATGGGGCGAGAACCGGCGGTTGAGGGGAGGTCAGTGGGGGACCTATGGAGGTCAGAGATGGGCCCCTGGAGGCCAGAGGGAGTCCTGTGTAGGTCAGAAAGGCCCCTGAAGGCCAGAGGGGACCTATGGAGGTCAAAGGCCCCCTCTCAAATGGAGGCTCCCTCTCAAATGGAGTCCCCCTAAATTTCGACTTGCTAAATTTCCTTTTTTCCTGAAATCCTAAATTCCGACTCTGACAAAAATCCGTGGCGCCGACTCTGATAGGTGGTGGGTGATCTTGGGCCACATAGAGCAGCAGGCCATTGCACAAAATGTTGAACAAATACAGATGAGATAACCACAATGTGTTTTGGATGGCAAAATGTGGATGAATGTAATCGTGAAAGCGCGAGTTGTTGAACAAGAGAGTTCGGATTGAAATATAATGCCTAAGACAATATCCAATAAAGCGCTGCCACAAAATTATACCGCCTACACGGCGACCAGCTCACGTGGGACAAATTTGGACGGCGACCAGCCAATGGTTTGTATTACCCCTGGCGACACCATAATATAAATTATCACAGGATTAGGTGGTTCAGTGTCTTGAGTGGACATGGTGATTATAGTGGAGCCTTTAGTAATGCCGTCAGCGGTATTTTCTAAATCATATTTACGTCCTCTTGGATTGAGCCGGCAACAGCTGCACAAACATCACGCATTGCGCCATCGCCTCAACCACTGTTCGACACTCTGACACTGGCTCAGTCGGGTTTGAGTCCTGTGTTCGACACTGTTCGACACACTGACACGGGCTCAGTCGGGTTTGAGTCCTGTGTTCGACACTGTTCGACACTCTGACACTGGCTCAGTCGGGTTTGAGTCCTGTGTTCGACACTGTTCGACACTCTGACACTGGCTCAGTCGGGTTTGAGTCCTGTGCACGGTAACACAGCCAATGGGTTTGAGTTCAAGCACAGCACCGGCTTCACGGCTCTGTGTTTCGCATGTCTAATACCAATACCGCATGTCTAATACCAATACCGCATGTCTAATACCAATACCGCATGTCTAATACCAATACCGCATGTCTAATACCAATACCGCATATATAATGCCAATACCGCATGTCTAATACCAATACCGCATATATAATGCCAATACCGCATGTCTAATACCAATACCGCATGTCTAATACCAATAATGCATGTATGATACCAATACCGCATATATAATGCCAATACCGCATGTCTAATACCAATACCGCATGTCTAATACCAATACCGCATGTCTAAAGCAATACTGCAAGTATAATACCAATGGGTCGAGCGCTGCAGCCTGCATGCCACTGTGATATTAGCCAGAGGCATATATAGCCTGGGCGCAGAGCGAAGGACAGAGTCTACAATTTCGTAGCAACGCACATTTCCTTCGCCTTGCTCGTACTATGGACGAGGACGTACCCGAGCAGCTCGTACTATGGACGAGGACGTTCCCGAGCAAACGTAACTTATTAATGTCGATGTTCTGATCCATCTCTAACCGTCATTGTGATACTGTCAGCTTTTAAACCGATATTGCTGTCGCTATTATACAGGTGCGGTGGGACCAGAGCCTTCCGGTCCTGCGCAGTGACCCGTGCCTGTGCGCGAGGCACGGGCAGCGCGGCTGACCGGTCAGAGGTGATGCGAGGTCAAATGTGAGGTCAGATGTGAGGTGAGGTGAGGTGAGGTGAGGTGAGGTGAGGTGAGGTGAGGTGAGGTGGGATGAGGTGAGGTGAGGTCAGAGGTGAGGTGAGGTGAGGTGAGGTGAGGTGAGGTCAGAGGTGAGGTCAGATGCGAGGTCAGAGGTGAGGTCAGAAATGAGGTCAGATGGGTGAGGCGAGAGGTGAGGTCAGAGGCGAGGTGAGAGGTGAGGTCAGAGGTGAGGTCAGACAAGAGGTCAGAGGTGAGGTGAGGTCAGAGGTGAGGTCAGAAGTGAGGTCAGAGATGAGGTTAGAGCTGAGGTTAGAGCTGAGGTCAGAGGTGAGGTCAGAGGTGAGGTCAGAGATTAGGTCAGAGGTGAGGTCAGAGGTGAGGTCAGAGGTAGGGTCAGAGGTGAGGTCAGGGGTGAGGTCCTGGCAAGAGGCGAGGCCGGATCGTCACCTCGGCTGCAAAATGGCAGTAATTTTTAGCAGTAGGGAACAACGACACAAAGCAGACATAATAGACAATTTCCTATGACATTATGTATGTGTAGAAATATTAGCGCATGATCTGAAGTTATCAATGTGAATATACGATCTGCGTTCGATGATCTTCTAACAAGGTATTTCGAACAAATAGAGCCTCAGGAGTTTGACGCCGCCAATGGGTGGTCTGATACAAGGCTTGCGGCAATGTTTTTTTCCATTTGACCTTTGTCGTCGCCCGAGTGTCAAACTCGTGCACGAGTCTGACGTCACGGGGGACCGGGTGCCGTGTCAAATGTGACAATTTGACACATGTCGCGTAATATGCGCTGTGTGCACTGTGGACGGCACAGGGAGGGTGGGTGGGGTCTGTGGAGGGGAGGGGGAGCTGTTGGCTGACTGCCAGGCTGGGATATCCAGGCGCCTGCGGCCCGGGCTTTGGTCGTGTTCCCTATTTGTATGCACTGTGGTGTTGCCGTCGCTCAGTCTAACGCCGGCCGCCGCCAGGTTACACCGCGATGGATCGTCTACTGCCAGCCACCTGTCTGGCGCTACTCCTGCTGCTGCACTGCTGCACCCAACTGCACGCGAAGGGTGAGTAGACCAGTGACACTCAATTTTGGTTCCCCGCCCCGGAGGGGGGTGGTTCTCCTCCCCACCCGCGGCGGTATATAGCTATAGGCTGGACTACGGGGTGGGCGAGAACCCTCCCCTGAGGGGGCCCTCAGTCGACCTGAGGGACCCTCAGTCGGCCTGAGATGGCCCTCAGTCGGCCTGAGGAGGCCCTCAGTCGGCCTGAGATGGCCCTCAGTCGGCCTGATGTGGCCCTCAGTCGGCCTGAGGTGGCCCTCAGTCGGCCTGAGGTGGCCCTCAGTCGGCCTGAGGTGGCCCTCGGTCGGCCTGAGGTGGCCCTCGGTCGGCCTGAGGTGGCTCTCAGTCGGCCTGAGGTGGCCCTCAGTCGGCCTGAGGTGGCCCTCAGTCGGCCTGAGGTGGGCCTCAGTCGGCCTGAGGTGGCCCTCAGTCGGCCTGAGGAGGCCCTCAGTCGGCCTGAGGTGGCCCTCAGTCGGCCTGAGGTGGCCCTCAGTCGGCCTGACGTGGCCCTCAGTCGGCCTGACGTGGCCCTCAGTCGGCCTGAGGTGGCCCTCAGTCGGCCTGAGGTGGCCCTCAGTCGGCCTGAGGTGGCCCTCAGTCGGCCTGAGGTGGCCCTCAGTCGGCCTGAGGTGGCCCTCAGTCGGCCTGAGGTGGCCCTCAGTCGGCCTGAGGTGGCCCTCAGTCGGCCTGAAGTGGCCCTCAGTCGGCCTGAGGTGACCCTCAGTCGGCCTGAGGTGGCCCCTCAGTCGGCCTGAGGTGGCTCTTAGTCGGCCTAAGGAGGCGCTCGGTCGGACTGAGATGGCCCTCGGATGGCCTAAGGAGGCGCTTGGTCGGACTGAGATGGCCTTCAGCCGGCCTGAGATGAACCTTGGACAGTTCCAATGGCCCTCTGTCGTCCTAAGGGAGCCCTCAGTCGGCTTGATGGGTCCTTGACCGGCTGAGGGGCCTTCGGTCGGCCTGAGGGCCTTCGATGGACCTGAGAAAGCCTTCGATCGTGGTCGGCAGGGCTGGGAAACCCTAGCTGTGTGTCACCGTTGGGATTCTGAAGCCTGAAGTTTGTCACCAGTTTTTTTCCTACAATTTTGTCAACTTTTCCAAGAAAAAACATTTGATACTGACAGACATAGGTTTTGTTGTTTGTTGATTGGGGGTTTAGGGTGCGACGACTACTGGAGTCAATTTGTGGTAATAAGGTATTAAAATCTTGCCTTGGTGCACCATGTTGCTACTTTTGCAATACTGCCGTATGCCACATAGTACTATGACATCATAACGTGCTGCCATGTTGTGCACCAGCATGCAAATATGTTCCTTAGTCAAAGGTTGTCAACAATAACACAGGCGTTGAAAGTACAAAATGAATATAGAGAAAAAATACGAAGGCCCCTCAGAATCACTGCACCCCCCCCCCCCTCACCCAGATTAGCAGGATTAAAATTATCCTGTTGGGAGTGGGATGAGGGGTAACGAACAGGGGTGATGCTCCTGCACCTACATACTAGTTTCAAGTTCAGCACATACATGGGCAACTTTAGAGGAAAAATTCATACAAATGTGACATCTTTAGCACCTCAACATAACACATCAGACACTAAACTAGCAGATATTACTGCCTTTGACCAATATAGCATAGCTTTTCCACACATTTGGTAGGACTTTACCTGATGGGTCAGTTTAAGTTTTGGCAAAACTGATGGTGAGTGCATCATATGGTCTTCTTAGGCTGCATTTTCAACTCTCCATTGTTAGTTTTTATGCTGAATGTCCCACTTGCACCATGGCTTCAAAGTAATCCTAGGACCCTGCCTGGAGGGGGGGGGGGGGCTGCAGGCCAGGCCCTACTGGATCACTCTGCCCCCCCCCAGACTGGTTATTGATTCAACTTTTGGGAATGATTCAATAATGATTCATTTTGGAACTGGAATTATTCAATCACCTTTTGATTCATGAATAACAAATTTGAGAATTGATTCTTCCCGATTCAAAGAATCAAAACAATATTTTGATTGATTCACGTTGGATTCAACATTTAAATATATGTTGAATATATGTCAAATCAATAAAAGTGGAAACTTACAAAGTCATAGGTATATATGAGTTATGATCATTAAAACATTGTTACAGCAGTGATATTTCAGTAGAAATGAGTATAGCCACTGGGACTGTATTGTATTTGCACAATTTACCATGCTCACTTGAATTGTTAAGAATCGTTAAATTTGATTCCATGTTTTTTTTTTTATTCAATCACGATTCATGAATATAAATATATGGTGAATTGATTTTCTTCAATGCAAGCAATTTGTGTTGAACGATTTCAATCGATTCAATGCGGAGTCAAATCAATAACCAGTCTGGTCCCCCCATCCCCCATGGTTAGCAGGATTTTAGAATTAGTCCTATGCGAATGGGAAACTGGTTGAGAAAAAAACTGGCTGCCCCCCTCCCCACACATACAAATATATGGTGAATTGATTTTCTTCAATGCAAGCAATTTGTGTTTAACGATTTCAATCGATTCAATGCAGAGTCAAATCAATAACCAGTCTGGTCCCCCCCATCCCCCATGGTTAGCAGGATTTTATAATTAGTCCTATGCGAATGGGAAACTGGTTGAAAAACTGGCTGCCCCCCACACTAACTATTGCTGGTTATGTTTGACTGAGGTACCTGTTGGTACGCCATGTTATGCACAGTATGGCAGCATGGTATGCCACAGTGTCATATGGTAACATCAGAAATGCAGCGGCATTGTGCATGACAGCACAATTTCAAAATATATTATTATGAAGCCGTTATTATTATGAATAGGTTACCTATGTTATGTTAAGTTTAGTTTAACAGCTTTGTCAGAAGAAATAGACATTTTGCTGTGGTGCACTATGCCTAAATTTATTCCGACTAAGTTGTTATTATTAATAGGTAAGGTTAGGCTAAGTTAAGTTTAGCGGCTTTGTCAGAAGAAATATGGGAATATTGCTGTGGTGCACACTGCAGTGCAGTGTGCATGGTTGGCAAAGTTGCTGTTTGCTGGTATACATTTTGTACTCTTTTGTACTTTTTTGAAATTTGTGTACTCTTTGAAAATGGGAAGATAAACATAATCAAATCAAGTGTGATTAATAATCATATTTTATTTGATTCAATCAACTGGATCAAGCTCTGAAGACCTCAAGCCATCAATCAGAATACACAAGAGTACACAATGTATACCAGCAAACCGCAACTTTGCCAACCATGCACTGCACAATGCCGCTACTTTTCTGATGTTACCATATGCTGTCATACTGTGCATTAGGCCGGCTCATTCCATAGGTTTTTGCGAGCATGCACAGATTAATAGTGCAATTATTATGCGCTATATCATTACAAACTTACATGCATTTTTTGAAATTTTAAAATCAAATTTGGAGGTGCCATCCGGCCTCTTTTTGGGGACACTTTTGCGATTTTTTCGTCAATATCGTACATTTCGGCATTAATCATTTTTGTTACAATTTTTAGAAAATATCATTTTCGAATTCTCCGTATGCTGTTTGACAACTGTGTGATTGTCATGGAGATATCATGGACAATACAGCTGTTTCTCTGCATTTCCTGTAAGGATTTTAAGGCACCCGCTCACAGCGACATATATTGAGCGGACTTGCAATGTATGCACTAGGTGCAGTTTCCCGGCTGCGGAGGTCTGCAGAGGAGCTCCAAACGCACTGAAATCAGTGGCGGCGGATATGGGGGGGGGGGGGGGGGAGGGCGGCAGGGGGAAGCTACCCCCACTCCCATTCAAGAAGTCGGTGAGGGGGATACATCCAACCCCCCCAATAAATGTGTACATTGGTAAATTTGTTGAGAATTTTTCAAGAAGTTGTTTGATTTTTTCTTTTGACCGAAAAATTGACACCCGAGTGCCCCGAGGTGCCCCCAGCCAGCCTGAGGGGGCCCTAGGAAGGCCTGAAACATCAACATGGGCTGTCCGACGTTTTTTTGCGACCATTTAGAGGCCCTGCAAAATATAATTACCTAAATCCGAGGAGATAAAAAAAATATTGGGGGGGGGGGGGGGTTGGCCGTGGGTTGGGGGCCCTTTGGCCGAGGGGTCCCCCTGGGTTTCTTTGTCCCCTCCCCCATCCGAAATACCTTCAACCGCCACTGACTGAAATGCAACACCAGCAGATTAACTCCATGGAAAATGGATTTAAAGTGGGTGGGGAGGAGTGCATGCCAAACAAATTTGACTGCATGACCTTAGCCTTGTTCACGACCTTCTGCTGACGGGCGGCCCACGGCTGCCCAAAACGGCAGCACACACCTACCTACGTCATCGCCGGCGATTACTACTTGAACACAAATGCTGTCGATGCACGATACATATCGATACATGTACTTGCTACGATAAATTTGCTCATACAGCTAGGTAAGTAGCAGAGCTTATGGTACCTAATACCAACAAAAACAGTAAACTAAAATGATCGCGAACTTACTCCATATCCATCTTCGCTTCTTCAAGCTTTTCGCTTGGAGATCGTTGGTTATTTATCGACGCTTCACGTTCGGAAATTGCCGCGTGCGCCAATTTGTGTTATCTGCTGCCCGGCTGACGCGATTTTCCGGCAGCAGCGACAACAGGAGGCAGCAGAGGTATGACGTCATACACCTACCCCTCCCCACATACTATTTCCCCTACTGGTCCACGCTGATTGGTCGATACGTTTTGACAGAAGTGGGCAGCAGCAATCAGCCCGTCAGCAGGCGTCGTGAACAAGGCTCTTGATCCGCCCCTCGAGACAGGACAGGTAACTGTCTTACTTCCAGACGTGAAGCCCGGTGCCTGTCCTGTCTCCAGACGTGAGGCCCGATACCTGCCCTATCTCCAGATGTGGGGTCCTGTACCTTCCCTGCCTCTAGTCGTGAAGCCCGATACCTGTCCCGTCTCCAGACATGAGGTCCGGTACCTACCCTGCCTCCGGGCCCGGTGCCTGTCCTGTCTCTAGACATGAGGACCGGTACCTGTCCTGTCTCCAGACATGAGGACCGGTACCCTGTTCTGTATCCAGACGTGAGGCTCGATACCTATCCTGTCTCCAGACGTGAGGCCCTGTTCTGTCTCCAGACGTGAGGCCCGATACCTATCCTGTCTCCCGACGTGAGGCCCGGCGCCTGTCCTGTCTCCAGACGTGAGGCCCGATACCTGTCCTGCCTCCAGACGAGAGGTCCGGTACCTGCCCTGCCTCCAGGCTCGGTAGCTGTCCTGTCTCCAGACGTGAGGCCCTGTTCTGTCTCCAGACGTGAGGCCCGATACCTATCCTGTCTCCCGACGTGAGGCCCGGCGCCTGTCCTGTCTCCAGACGTGAGGCCCGATACCTGTCCTGCTTCCAGACGAGAGGTCCGGTACCTGCCCTTCCTCCAGGCTCGGTAGCTGTCCTGTCCCCAGACGTGAGACCTGGTACCTGCCCTGCTTCCAGGCCCGGTAGCTGTCCTGTCTCCAGACGTGAGGCCCGGTACCTGTCCTGTCTCTAGACGTGAGGCTTTCCTGTCTCCAGACGTGAGGTCCGGCATCTGTCCTGCCTCCAGACGTGACCGGCATCAAGCCCGGCCACATGTGGCAGCACCCGCCAGGCCCGGCACTCGGCAGCTAGCAATCGGCATGTATACTTCATTCTACACTTAGAATCCTTTTAACAGGAATATTTATAGTTTGCAATGTGCATTTTGCACCATTTTAACACACACCACATTGAAACACCAATGGATAATGGATATATAT
This sequence comes from Chirona hameri, assembly GCA_036785665.1. Classification (NCBI taxonomy): domain Eukaryota; kingdom Metazoa; phylum Arthropoda; class Thecostraca; order Balanomorpha; family Balanidae; genus Chirona; species Chirona hameri. The sequence continues at coordinate 194,518 of JAXIVJ010000218.1, read as the reverse complement.
ATATATATATATATATATATATATATATATATATATATATATATATATATATATATATATATATATATATATATATATATATATATATATATATATATATATATGCATCATTGAGTAAAGAAATCCCACAAAATTCAGAACTTGAGATAAATAATCAACAACAGACTAACAGGAGAGTGGAACAGGTCCAGGTGAGTAGACTTCTTTCATCTTTGGTGGTTTGCAAAAATAAAAAGCATGATAGGATCGTGCAAGTCCAAACGAGCAGCTTAAAATAAGTTAAAGAAATAAGTTTGGAATAAGTATGAACTCATCACTCAACATCACACAATCCAATGTTTGGATTGTGATAGCTTCTACAAACAAGGTTGAGGTACGTAACCTACTACCTATTTGATCGATGTTGACATGGACCAGTATATAATACATATTATTCACAGGATAATGGGGAAAAGGCAAGTTTTCCTGGGCATTTAGTTTGACAAATGTACTAAAACCATTGGGAGTGACAATCATATCTTGAATGACAAAAATAAAATAATAACCTGTTTTAAATTACAGAGTATCCTCGATTTCCTCACTATCCAAGCCAAGATATCTATAACTAACATCCAAGCCAGCCACACACACAGAGCCATTCTTATACGGCCTTGGCGCAGATGTATACAGACCTTGGGCACAGAGAAACAAAGCTACTTCACTGTCAAGGCCAAGGCCGTACAACTGCCTTGGTACAACTTCACTGCTGCGCCTAATGGCGGCTGAAGTATTTTACAATTGCGAATCGATGAGCTCAAAACGGCACACACAATTAATCCCGTCACCGAAATGACTAACTTTATCACCATAAATTACTTATAATCACCAAAATGAAAATGTCCTAACATATTGAGGATTTCGGCTGATGGACATCTTTATTCTTTAACAAATATTTAAACTTGAACTGGCCCCAAGGGTTATGATTTGATATTACAGCTTATTTTCGAATACGAACATTAACAATTTTCTTCACGCAATTCTGAGGCGTCGCGATTCTGAGGTGTGAAGTTGTGAATATCTGTCGAAGTGACAGACATTCGCGAATATCGATCTGCTGCTGAATTGCCACACGTGATTCTTTTACGGCTCAGGCCTGGCGAATTTGTCACAAATGTGACGCATCAAAACACATTTGTTTGGAACGTATGGTTGGAATTGGGGTTTGGAAAGTGTTGTTGGGGAGGGTGTCACGTGGAATTATGCAAGGCCATATATAAATTATGGAGCTATTGTGATAAGTTGAAGTGGAACTAGACCGGTTTGCATTCTGGGATAAGGTCTTAGGCCACTTAAGATTTCTTTGCAAAATGTTTTTTTTTTGTGTTTGGCAGTCTTTCCACCTTTATAATTGTAATTGCATAAAATACAATATTTGTTCACTACCAAATCTACCAATGATTTGACCTGAATATGTCCTTTCTCATGTGGAACTAAATAGTAAATGTGTATCAATAAATATTTTCAGTCTTATGTATTTACAATAGTATTAACAATAATTATTATCATATAGGTAGGTGGTTTTGTTCCATAGGTACTTGTTATTTGTTATACAAAATATTTTTGGGTCACCTGGGGCAATGGGATGACTAAATATAAAATTGTATGCTCTTCCCCTACCCCACCTAGTTACTAGTGATGACAGTGGAATATGATTTGGGGTAGTTGTTTCTGTTTGACTGCACTGGCATCTCACACTTGCACTGATGCAGTTACTGCGCTGATGAATTGATCATGAATTGACCCTGTAGTTTTATTTATTAAGTTTCACTGGTGTGTCCACTCCTTACTAGGTTGTACTAGTTATCACCTTTAATTTGTAAGCTGTAACATTGTTATTTGTAATAATGGTCTTTTACTGTTGTATATTTTTTTATCAATTTATCATGATCTTTAAGCATGTATGCTCTGACTTCTACCAATATTTATTTATATTTTAGTTTTTTAAATTGATAACATGTGCTGAGCCCGGCATGAGACCGGCAAGCCTGAGTTCAGAAACAGCTTCAGGCACGCCGGGCCTGAATTTGGGCCCAGCGCCGGCTCCGTGGTCCTGAAATTTGCAACTCTACTCAGTACCTGTCCTGCGTCCAGACGTGAGGTCCAGTACCTGCCCTGTCTCCAGTCCCGGTAGCTGTCCTGTCTCCAGACGTAAGACCCGGTACCTGTCCTGTCTCGAGACGTGATGGTAGGTACCTGTCCTGCCTCCAGACGTGAGGTCCGGTGCCTGTCCTATCTCCCAGCCCGGTACCTGTCCTGTCTCTAGATCCAGTTCCCACTGAGCAAGGGCGCCGCAACCCTCCGAAGGTTGGGGGGCGCGGAGGCATTCTGAAGTATATTCTTTCCATGCAACGCTCATAGGCGTAATGTTAAAATCCGAAAATGTTGGGGGCGGCTGCCCCCTGCCCCCGGTTCCTGCGTCCTTGCCACTGAGTTAACCTGTTGGTATTGCATTTCATCACGTGTGGAGCCCCGCTGCAGGACTCCGCAGCCGGAAAACCGCACCTAGTACCTAGACTGCAATTCGTCTCAATAGATGGCGCTGCGAGCGTGTGCATTAAAATTCTTACGGGAAATGCGGAGAAACAGCTTCAATGTATATGACAACTTTATGAAAATCACTACGGCTATCAACCAGCATACTGAGAATACGAAAATGATATTTTCAAAAAACTTAAAAAATTTATTCATGCCAAAATGTACGATATTGATGAAAAAATGGCAAAAGTGTCCCTAAAAAGAGGCCGGTTGGCACCTCCAAATTTGATTTGAAAAATTTCCAAAATTAATGTAGGCTTGTAATCACATAGCGCATGATAATTGCACTATTAATCTGAAATCTGTTTTGCATGACCCGGCCTACTGTGCATAGCGCAGCACACTGAGATGTGCCTTAGTCAAAGATTACCAAATTGCATAAAAAAGTGACGCTTCTGTACCTACCAACCCAGTTTAAGTGAAGTTAAGCACATACACAGGCAAATCAGTGGGGTTTACGGGCGCCACAACTACCAAGGTTATTTGGCACCCATGCCACGTCCTCTGAAGAACACCCGATACGTCGAAGCAAGAGCCTGATGTCAACACTTTCACGTATTTAGTATTTACTGGAAAGCCAGAAGGTATGTAAACATAGTAGGCAGCCTACCGATTTGGTAAGGACACGAGTCATTCAACCTTGAACTCGGCTGACCAACGGATGACGTCACTGGCGGTACCCGGCTCCTTCATCGGCGCCGCGCTCACGCAGCAAACGTAGTCAGCCGCCAGTTACAGCTTGCTGTCTCGTACGGCCAGGGATTCACGAAGACGAGCGTGGTGAATTCTTAGTGCCCATTAATTCCTATCACATGCTTAATTGTATGATTATGCCCTAGTGAATTGTCGGATATGCCGTGAAACGCGCCGTGACATGCCGTGGCTCTGCCTCCAGTGACGTCACATCAAGCTTGGGGCTCTAACGAGGCGGCTATAGCGGTGTTACCCTCCTGCGAGCCGCAGTCCGCACACAAATCTTGCCCAACACAGGTCACTATCGCCCCGCTGGACGGCCTCTGTTCCGTACTTGCATATCTGAACGGCGACAAACGGTGCCACACTACCATTCTGTCTCCGTTGTAATTGAACAGCGTGTGGCGTTCACGTGCCGTTTCCCAGCCGCCAGGCTGCGCACAGTGCTCATTATCGCTGTTATTGGCATGTTTTGTTTCGTGAACGAACGAACCCGTTGTATCGCTTGCTTATGTTTTTTACCTGCAGGATTATTTTAGAACGTAGGATTATTTTGGAGCTGCAGGATTAACCGAAAGTTGGTTTCCACATTGGAATAACAACATTATTTATAATTCTTTTCGATTGGGAAACTTAATTATATGTAGGTTCGAGTATCATGACAGAGGTGATCATTGCAAAGGTGTGGTACATACTTGTCTGTCTAAGATTTGTCACCGATTACTCCACCGATGGCTATAGATTTGTCGCCGATTAGAATGGCAGAAGTGTAATTTTTCCCAGGCCTGGTGGTCGGTCAGAGTGCCCTTCGGTCGGCTCAAGGGGCCTTGAATCGGCCTGAGTGTGCACTCAGCCGCCCCTAAGGCCTTCGATCGACCTGAGGGAGCCTTTGGTGGGTCTGAGTGGACCTCAGTCTGCCTGAGGGTGCTCTCGATCGGTCTGAAAGGCCCTCAGTCGGCCTAAGGGGCCCTGAACCGGCCTGCAAGGACGCTCTGTCAGCGTGAGGGACCCTCGTTCAAACTGTGGCGTCCTCGGTCGGCCTTGACCGGTCGCCCTTGACCGGTCTGTGGAGGATCCCTGCTACTTAAAGACCGATCTTCCGAGGCCTTGGTGGGCCCAACAGACCCACAGCTCTTTTAAGCCAGATGAGAACCGTTTCAGGATGTTCTTCCCTTCCTTCAAATCACGACTTCAAAACATGTTGGATCTGAGATTAACTTTTCATTTGTATTATTTACCCCCGCGCTCAACAACGCATTTTTCTTATTTACCCTACCCCAGCTCAACCACATTGTGTTGCTGGGGTGGTGGTAAAAGGGCCTCAGTCTTGAAAAGGGGCCCTGGGACCCATACAACTGGCCGCGGGTACCACCTTGGTGAAATCCTGGATACGCCTATGCCAAGGTTTGAATTCACCAGCAGAATTGGCGAGAAAGTGCTGGAAGAGGTGCCCCAAAGGAGAGCAATGCAAGGTGGAGCGGAAGTGTTTCAAACATTTCTGCCCGAGTATCATTCACATTTATCACATTTCACATTTCTGCCCACAGTGTACGTGAAGCAGACGCTGCTGACGCCGCCGCCGAGTTGTCAGGACGTGAGCTGTCCGGGCGCCGCTGATGGCACGGAGGTCTGCGCACTGCAGCAGGTGATCTGCTTCAGGGCGCCCTGCCACCCGGTGCCGGTCTGCATCCAGGACCGGTGCACGCTGATGTTCTGTAGCGAGGCCGGCACGCGCTGCGTCACCCTGCGGAAGCCCGGCTCCCTCCCGGCCTGTACCCCGTTCCCGTCCTGTCAGCTGACCACAGCCTGCGTGCCGCGCGCCAAGCCCAAGCCCGGCTTCTGCCCTGCAACGGAGCAGGTGTCCAACGCCAACGTGAACCAGTGCGACTACGACAACGACTGTGCGTCGGACCTGCTCTGCTGTGCGAGCACCTCCCACGGCGTGCGCAAGTGCACGGCGCCCGCCTACCCGAACCCCTGCGACAGCATCCAGTGTCCGCCTGCCCCGAACATCGTCGGAGGCACGTGTTTGGTGAGGAACGGAGTGCCCAGCTGTGCGGACCGGGTGTGTAAGCCGGGCAGCTTCTTCTGCCGTGATGGAAAACAGTGCTACTGCTCTGACGGTGGTGAAATTATCTGCACCACTCTGCCAGCTCCTCCTGATTGTAGCAATTAGGATTGATCCCTCATCAATTGAACGACCGAACAAGCGCGCGAAGTTTGGCGCTTTGGCGAACACGAGCACGCTCTGCGATTGAGAACATTGTAGCATCACGGCTGCAGTATATATTGCATGATATCGTTATTTAGTGGACTAAGCTATAACAGCTTTATGGTGTCACTATTTGCGTTTTAACAGTAAGCACCAGTATCCAAAGGCTAGTGCGAACAAATCAGTCTGAATGAAGGCTCTATTGTCAATAAATACTATTTTCACCAGCATCAAGCGTTTGACATAACGTAACCACCAAACAGCGATATATATATATATATATATATATATATATATATATATATATATATATATATATATATATATATCTATATCTATATCTATATCTATATCTATATATCTCTATCTCTATCTCTATCTCTATCTCTATCTCTATCTCTATCTCTATCTCCTTCTCTATCTCTATCTCTATCTCTATCTCTATCTCTATCTCTATTCAACTCGGGTTCAGCTCGGGCTTGCCTGAGCACCAACTTGGGCTAGCCAGCGTGTGGCCACACTATACGCTGTGTCAAAGTGCATTAAACAACTCGGGCTGTCCTCGGGCTAACCCGAGCAGCCCGTGCCGCGCGCACTCGGGCAAGCCCACGTGGGGCCACAGTTACCGGTGGTTATAAAAGCACGGAGCAACTCGGGATTTGCCCAAGTTATCCCGGGAAGATGTTCAAGCTCGGGTTTAGCTCGGGTATGCCCGACGTATTTGGCTGGGCTAGCCCAGGCTGTAACTCTGTTTCTGCTTGGCGTAAGTGTGTCATACGCCAGGCAGATCCCGAGTTACAGCCTGGGCTAGCCCAACCATATACGTGGGGCAAACCCGAGTTCTGCCCAATTGGGCCCCACTCAGAATTCCTGGCTGGGAAGTATGACAAAAGTGGGATCAATATGCTGCATCAACAGTATTCAATCACTGGCGGATCTAGACTTCGAGTTTGGAGGGGGCAAAAATTTAGCTCGTTTTCATCAGCAAAAAGTTGTTGACCGGGGTGGGGGAGGGGAGCGTTGGGTCGTCAGCACAGTCGTTGAGTGAGGGGATGGCGTTGGATCGTCAACACAGAGTCGTTGCGCGGGGGTGTCAGGTCAGCGCCAAGTGTCATTGACCAGGGAGGTGGCCTCAGGTCCTCATTGCAAAAGATGTTGATGGGGGGAAGATTTTGTCCTTATTGTCACTTCTTACAGCCAATGCAGGAACATGGGGACGTACTTGTATTGAATGCCCCCCCCCCCTGTTTCTGTGGAGGGGTAGGGCATTTGGGTAATAGTTCCGTAATCCACCTCCCAAATGTATGGTGTTAGTGAGGTTCCTCCCTTATAGAAGAGGGTATTACTAGCGCCAGCATCACACGATCTGCCATATGTAACCAATGAAAAGTCCAAATAAAATTATCAAGATGCCATTCTCACCGCAGAGATTTACGCGAATCTTAGGCTGACCCCATCAGACTTAATGGCTACAAGCGAATCTTAGGCCGACCTGATGGGACTTAATGGCTACGAGCGGTTGACCGACCAGATCAGACTTAATGTTGTAGGCCTGTTTACTACTCGATCAGACTTAATGGCGGAGTTAGGTTTGGTTAGGTTAGTTTAGGTGCCATAACCGTAACTAACCTAACCCCACCATTAAAGGGACTATCCCACCTTAACATTATATTTGAGTTGAGATAGCAATGTTGATGGCTTGGCATTGAAATTAAGTATGGTAGCAGTTTAAACAACCACAATGATCTAATCAAATAGATATTCGAGTTTGATTTTGACATCTGTAAAAAATAAGGCCCATGTGTATTTGAATAGGGCCTCTAAACCGCTTGCGTCATCTCTTTTTACCCAACTGGTAATGATAGTCTACTTATTTTAAGGTCAGCCTTGGAATATTTTCGTCTTTCATTTCTCGATCCCCGGGTGGTTCGCAATCTAGCGAGGCTAGCGCTATCAGCTGGAGTTGATGCAGCAGTTGGCCGTCAGGGACCGCTAGTGAGCCAGGGTGTTATGACGTCGCAAGCAAATGGTACCAGTTACATATTTAACGCTAAATATTTATATATTTATAAATAAATAAATCAATATTTAGTGGTACCATTTGCTTGCGACGTCATAACACCCTGGCGGCCAACTGCTGCACCAACTCCAGCTGATGGTGCTAGCCAATCTAGACACCGGGTGGTTCGCCTTTTCTGCGCAATAGATGTCAACAAAAGGTTGTGCCATACATTTGGCAGCACAAAGGATATCCCTGTTATTAACAAATATATATATGACTTCGCCAACGCAACTTTCCGCTTAAAACTAAAAGTTGAATATCTTCCAAGATAAGCATTTTGTTCGGAAAGAAGTTCACCAACATGTTCAGCTGACCTCGCCTGACATGTAGACACAACTAAGTGTGATTCAACAGCTTTAAAAAAGGTGGGACTGTCCCTTTAAGTCTGATCGAGTAGTAAACAGGCCTATGCCATTAAGTCTGTTGGCCTAAGATTCGCTCGTAGACATTAAGTATGATCGGGCTGGCCTGAGATTCACAGAAATCTCTGCGGTGAGAATGGCATCTTAATAATTATATTTAGACTTTTCATCGGTTACATATGCATCTTGTGATGCCTGCGCTAGTAATACCCTCTTTTTCGATTAGGGACGTCACTAACACCACAAATTTGGGAGGTTAATTACTGAACAATTACCGGCATTTGCCCCTAATGTGTACTGCCCCCCCCCCCCTGAATCCGCCAGTGTATCCAACAGCATCAGCTTTTGCAAGTTATTCAGACATATGACTGACATTTGCCAATCACATTTTACATGCAGGCTTGGCAAAAGTAATTCACACACTAGGAATCAGCTTTGTGATGCGACGCAAATAAAAAATAATCCTACCTGTAACCCTTGCTACCATAGGTTATACTGGCGTGGTCAAGACCAGCACAGCGTTTCTGCCCAAGTCAAAGTGGCCCCATAATTACATGTTAACAATTAACTAGAACCAAGGCCCTAACAATAATCGCTTAGAAGAAAATTAAAATAAGAAATTAATTTACCATATGCCGAGCTACCCTTTCAACATTAGTAAGTGCTTTTGGGAAATGCTTTTCTTTTGGCCCGCTGCGGCTAGTGTTAAAGGTATCTGGGAAACGATTTGGCCCGGAGGATTTTGAGTTTCCCAGACAATTATTTAACAGAATATTCAGAGCGGAAGTGACAAAATCACACCTGCATATTTTCTATATTTATGATTACTGGATTTGTCGAATACACCCTGTGAATCACCTTAACCCTATATGTAACATGGGGGGGGGGCGGATTCCGCCCCCCTCATGTTTTTCGCATATATCTCCAGAACAGCGGAGAGCAGGCCCATTCAATTTTGGTACTTTTCCCAAAATAGATTTTCACATATGGAGTCAAAATTTTGAGTTTTAACTTGAACAGAGGCGGTTCCAGGGCACGGTTTTGGGAGGGTTCGGCGCCGACATTTGGCGATAATACGGAAATGCGATCTTCACGGTTTCTTCCTAACTGCCTCAAGTATGAAGGAGTTACATCGGTTTACGGTGATTGCAACAAGTGAAAATTGGTTGATGTTAATGAAATATCATAAAAATTGCATGGCAGAGGTGGTTTCAGGGGCTTGGAAGGGGGTGGGGGGGGGGGGGGGGGGGTCCAGGGGGGGGGGGGGGGGGTCCAGGAAGTATTCAATGCTTGGCGGGAAGCCAATAGAGCGATGTAAGAGGCATTTATAGCTATCAAGATGTTAAAGGTAGCTACTCCTTCCATTATTTGCACAATTTATTACATATAGAGTTGCAGGGGCGTGTTCAGGCACATGCAAAGGGGTGACTGGGATGGTGATGACGATATGCCAGCGATTACGGCGCAATAGACGGGCGCAATAGACGGTTAGCTTATAATGTTATATGCACATATGAGGCCAGAAGAGGGAATAAAGTCATTTTTGTGTGCAGAGGCGCGCTCAGGAACGGAAGAAAGGAGGTCATATTATTGCAAAGAAACTAAGATGCATGGGGCTACAATGACATAACATACTGCAGTTTCCGGATAAATCACGCACCACAGGGTACTTTACGAACGATTATGAGATAATAGGCGAGTCCAGGTAGGGAAAAAGGGGGTAAGCAATGTGAATTGAAGTTGTAAGTGAAATAGTCACTGTTGACTAGTTAGTATCATAATAGCGGATAATATACTTATCAAAAGGTCTTGTGCCTCCCCAGTTTGGATCCTGGATACACCAATGACGCAGTGCAACCTGCAAAAAAAGAACTATCTACGATCAGTAACTTATTTATAGTGCTGGGTAGAACATTGCCTGCGGTTACAATCTATATTACTATTTGAGTAAGGTGCGTGTGTATGTATGTATGTATGTATGTATGTATGTATGTATGTATGTGGCCATTTTGCAGTTTTGTTCTTTGCTCAGCTGTGCAGCCTAAACTATTGCGAGAAGATGGATGAAATTTTCACACGATCCAGGCGACATTTCGGCGACGTGCTGTGTCAAGAAACGGGCTTGCTAGGGTGCATAATGAGCGCGTGGCCCGAGCTGCAAAAGCGACCTTTTCTCCATTGGCTCAACACGTGTAAAACCCGGGGCGAAATGTGTGAAAAATGCGAAAAATTGCGAAACACGCTGCAATCCCAGGTCTATATCTCGGAGACTATGCGTCCCATCGGCATGCGACAAACACAAGCGAGTAAAACAATTAACGGGCTGGCGTATGTAATGTGGTTCGGCGAGCGGTGCGTAGCGCGTGCAAAGTTAATTGCTTCACAAACTTAAATCACGCTTTTATGTCGTCTTTCACGATTGAATTTAGTGCTCCGAATCTATGGGACGTGACGCGATGAAACAAACGTAATTTTGCAGACGAAGGTACCGGCTTTATTATGCGTGAAAACGGAAACTTTCTGTTAAATATTTAATAGCTTAAATCGGCGTGGAATATAAAGAGTGACCATTTTAGAATATGTATTTCATCACACCAGCATATCGGCAACACAGGAGGGTGATAAACGATACAAAATTATACAGCTGCAAAGCGCAATCAATTCTGTCCAATAACCACCCAAAATTGATTCATATTGGCAAACATTAAGGTTATAATGACAATATCAATATGACCCTTTCAGCCTTTTTTGATTCCGCGTAATAAAGCATTACATCGAAATATTTCGCTCCAGATCAATTTGCGTCGGCAAAACCTCGGAATAGTGAAAAGCAAGCTAAGCAAAAAACGAACCTCCGTCGGCGGATACCAAATTGACGCAAATTTAAAATCCGAACTCTTTATTGCAAAGCATACACTAGATTGGTGATGTGCGGAATGAGTAAGGTACGGGTATGGGATTCGGGAACAGGTTACGGGAACTGGATACGGGCTACGGGCTACGGGCTACGGGCTACGGGCCACGGGCTACGGGCTACGGGCTACGGGCTACGGGCTACGGGCTACGGGCTACGGGCTACGGGCTACGGGCTACGGGCTACGGGCTACGAGCTACGGGCTACGGACTACGGGCTACGGGCTACGGGCTACGGGCTACGGGCTACGGGCTACGAGCTACGGGCTACGGGCTACGGGCTACGGGCTACGGGCTACGGGCTACGAGCTACGGGCTACGGGCTACGGGCTACGGGCTACGGGCTACGGGCTACGGGCTACGGGCTACGGGCTACGGGATTCAGGAACGGGTACGGGATTCACGAACAGGATACGGGAACGGGCTACGGACTACGGGCTACGGGCTACGGGCTACGGGCTACGGGCTACGGACTACGGGCTACGGGCTACGGGCTACGGGCTACGGGCTACGGGCTACGGGCTATGGGCTATGGGCTACGGGCTACGGGCTACGGGCTACGGGCTACGGGCTACGGGCTACGGGCTACGGGCTACGGGCTACGGGCTACAGGCTACGGGCTACGGGCTACGGGCTACGGGCTACGGGCTACGGGCTACGGGCTACGGGCTATGGGCTATGGGCTACGGGCTACGGGCTACGGGCTACGGGCTACGGGCTACGGGCTACGGGCTACGGGCTACGGGCTACGGGCTACGGGCTACTGGAACGGGGAACGGGCTACGGCAACGGGATACGGGATACGGGAACTTGGTTACCTTCGCATTGCGGAGCAAGCGGGCCACACTTGTTTTTTCCTATTTTACCTCCCTTTTTCACTAATCTGGTATCGCCTATGGCAAAAATATGATTTATAACTGTTTTGTCTAATTTCACAATAACATACTATTTCATTTATAAATACAAAAACAAAACAAAAGTTTATTCCGCATTTACTTCACCCCCATATTGAGTGACCCATGTCTCATGTCTTACGTGAGTAGGTTGGAGCACCTGACTCATACAGGATACTGGGTTGTCTGTCTTTGGTTCTTTATAATACTAAAACTCGATTATGTTATCGTTATGTCTTGTTATGTAGCGACGGAGGAGGGTGGTTTGTGAATTACCTGATTCGATTATGTGTAGGTTTCTGTGTCCATTTGTTGTCGGCGCTGGATGATAGGTGGCGCAATCTCTCGTACAATAGATGGTGCTCGATTCCGCTAAGCTGGCCTGATCCTTGATCTTTAAGTTTACTATGGAAAGGAAAGTGTTTCAAAGCTAGTTTGTTTTGTTACATATGTTATATTCGCCTGTTACAAACAATCAATGCTATATGAACCGCTTAACCAGCAGAATTAATCGCATTGCGTGTCCTCTTTATAGCAAATGGTTGATGTAAATGTTATCACGTTTAAAGAAAGGGGACTACGATAGGCTGTTAAAATACTAACTATGTTTAGGTATTTGCATCAGCAGTATACACATCACCTAGCAGTGCTCCAGGAAACTCTCTCAGCTCCGCAAGACAGTCCGTTTTGGAAGGCCGAATGGGATGCGCCGATTATGTTTTCTCATGGGCCGAATACTGGCGAGGCCGGTGTGGCCGTCATGCTTTTGATCTTGGATCTAGATTACGGGCAAGTCAAAATTGCTCTTTTTGCAGTATACGCTCCCACACAAAGCCATGTACATTGTACAGGAGCAAGTTGGTTATCTGGGATTGTTGCAGATCAAGCTGAGAGATCTAATGCCAGAGCATGGAGGTCACATCCTGTTAGCAGGAGACTTTAATTTGCATCTATCAAAACTCGATGTTCAGAATTGTAGATTTAGATTATCGCAAGCAAGCAATTGCTTACATATTGAACAATATGAGCTTGATTGACGTGTGGCGCGATCGGTAGAAGGCGAGAACACGATACACGTGGAGACGCCTGAACCCTATACAACAATCGATAATTGACTTTGTATTTGCGAGTGAGAATTGAATCCGTAGTTATACCCTGAGACGCAAAGAGATCAAATCTGCTGTTCTAAGCGACCATAGTATTTTACATTTTGAAATGAGCATAAGTACGTGCAGTAGAAGGCCGGGGTTGTGGCGCTTTAATAGCTCACTGCTGGAAGATCCAACGTTTGTTGAAGCAGCACGGTGTGAGATTGAAAAAGCCCGAATTAATCAAGATCAGTATATACGCTAATGTAGACGATATCGGACTGAATATATAATTGTTAACAAGTAGCATTAGAGTACACAGCATTAAGATAGGCAAGAAAAAGGCTAAGGAAAGGAGAGAGTCGTACGGGGTACTGATTAAACAATTAGGATCTTGCGAGCAGGAGATGGGTGAACATCCCTCTGACGAAGCAATTAGAAGATATAAAGAGTCGGAATCAAGGCTAAATCAGGCAGAAGAGGAAAGGGGTAAAATGGCGATGATTATTCTGGCGCCCGATGTCTAGAAGAGGGAGAGAAGCCGACTAAGTATTTTCTTAAAATGAACGCCAGTAGAAATATAAAAGAAGTGTTCTGCACTCACCAAGTGGCCAAGTAATAACTTGAAATACAAACGTCCTTGAGTATTGCAGATATTATTTCATGAATATTTACTCTTCACAAAGAAGGCATGATGCTAGTGAAGATATCCTGAATAGCTTCCTTATGTCAGCCATGTATTCAAGGCTGGATGAAGTTGATAGGGATTCATGTGATGGCCCAATATCCAACGATGAATGCAGAAAACAGAAAAGCGCTAAATTGAATGCAAAATAATAAAGCTGCTTCAGTCTCCGGATGTTCAAAGAAATTCTTCCTGTTATTTTGGAATGACTTGGTAAACATGGTGGTAGATTATATCAACCAAGCAAAGTGGAAATTTCTTTGTGACTCAGCGTAGAGGCGTGACTACGCTAATACCAAAGAAAGGAAATTAGAAGCTTTTAGCGAATAAACGTGCAATTTGTTTGTTAGATATTATTTACAAAATTGTCGCGAAGGTACTTTCAAATAGGCTGATGTCAGTCATAGATAAGATTGTTTCGAATGACCAAACGGGGTCCATTAAAGGTAGATATATCGGAACAAATCTCAGAACCATAGCTGACATCATATACTATTGTCACGCTGATCAATCGGAAGGATTACTCATGGCCCTGGATCCAACAATATTAACTGCTCTCTACTTTTGAGCGATTTATAATCCTTGCCTGATATTGGTTCGATATTAATGCCTTTTAAGTTGGCAGAAAATAATTAATTCACAACTTCACAATCATAGGCATAGGAACGGTGACTGGGGGGGGGGGGGGGGGGCATGGTCCCCTACTTTTAGGCTCGGGCCAACAATGATAACTGGCCCTCTCACTTTTGAGAAATTTATCCCTCATTTATCACTGCCATTGGTTTGAGATGAATACTTTTAAGTTGGGAGAATAACTATTAATCTACTACCTCGCATAGGGAAGGGGGCAGGGGCCATATTCCCCAACTTTTAGCCTGGGGGCCCCAAACAATGATAACTGGCCCCTTCACCTTTGAGCGATTTCACATTCTTCGATCACTGATATTGGTTCGAGTTGAATACCATAAAGCTGGGATAATTATTATTGATTCACACCCTCACAATCATAGGCGTAGGCAAGGGGTGCCGGGGCCACATGCCCCACTTTTTAGCCCGGGTGTCCAACAATGGTAACTGGCCCCATCACTTTTGAGCGATTTCACCCTCTTCGATCACTGATATTTGTTCGAGATAAATGCTTTAAAATTGGGAGAATAACGATGAATTCATAACCCCGCAATGCCATAAGCATACCTAAGAACCGGGGGCCCGGGGAGGCCAGGGCCCAACGTTTTAGGTCGAGGGAGCCAACAATGTTAACTGCATCCCCCAGTTTTGAGCGATTGCTCCCTCTTACATCGCTGATGTTGATTCGGTATGGGTGCCTTAAAGTTGTTATGATTACACTTAATCTTCAATCCTCAATATTAAAGCTCATAGACGTAGAAACTGGGGCCAGGGGATCAAGGCCCCACTTTTTGGACTGGGGCCAACGATATTAACTGCTCTCCCTACTTTTGAGCGATTTTCCCTCTTCAATCACTCAGATTGGTTCGGGCTTAAAAGTTCGGAGAAAACTTTGATTTCACAAACCCACACTCACAATCAATAGGCGTAGGCGGTGGAGGCTGGATGGCAGATGGCTATGTCCCATTTTTTCAGCTGGGGGGAAGTAATGCCATCTGCTCCCCCCCCCCCCCCATTTGAGCGATGTCTCGCTCTTCAATCACTGGTATCAGTTCGACAGGTTCGAGCTTTGAAGTTTGAAAAATAACATTTAATTCACAACCCCACACATAATCAAAGTTTTCTCCGAACTTTTAAGCCCGAACCAATCCGAGTGATTGAAGAGGGAAAATCGCTCAAAAGTAGGTAGAGCAATTAATATCGTTGGCCCCAGTCCAAAAAGTGGAGCCTTGGTCCCCTGGCCCCAGTTTTTACGTCTATGAGCTTTAATATTGAGGGTTAAAGATTAAGTGTAATCATAACAACTTCAAGGCACCCATACCGAATCAACGTCAGCGATGTAAGAGGGAGCAATCGCTCAAAACTGGGGGATGCAGTTAATCCGCCCCTGTAGCTCAGTGGGAGAGCGCTGGACTTCTGACCTATCCCTGTAGTGGCAGCCCGGGTTCGAGTCGCTTCGGCGCTCGCTATTTGCTCCTGACTGGGATGGCCTGCGGCCGGTGGCAGCGGTCGAACTCAAGGTCAGGTGACGTCAGTGAGAGGGGTGAACCGTGTCCAGGTGTGTCGGGCACGTACAAATTTCGTCTCTAAATTATGCCAGCCAACAGGAATTGCGCGATCGGGTGGTGAGGTACGGACCTGCGTAACAAGCTCTGCTTAGCGTGGGTCCTGACCTGGGAAATCCATCCATACAAAACATTCGGACCAAATAAAATAAACAAAAATAAGCGTAGGCACAGGTGGGGCCACCGGCCGGGGAGGAATGGCCCCCACTTCTAGGCTTGGGGATCCTTTTGAGCCGTTTCTCCCTCTTCGGTCGCTGGTATTGGTTCAATATCCGTCCGACCGAGTGAAATCCGCCCCGTAGCTCAGTCGGGAGAGCGCTAGACTATAGAATGATCTGCCCCCCCCCCGGCAACGTAGGTTCGAGTCGCTTCGGCGCTCGATATTTTGGTTCTGGTGGCGATAACCTGTGGCAGGTGGCAGCGGCCGTATTCAAGGTCAGAAGAAGCCAGTGTGCCGGGCGGCATATTTGGAAATGTCGAGGACAAAATCCAGACCTATCATACTCAGAGAGCCATAAGTCAGTCAAAAATATAGACATTGCTTTGAAATTCGGTTTGGGCATCGTCGATACATCGTTCTATAATATATATTACAATTGTGCATTATGTTAAAAAAAAAAGATTTGTTGAATATTTCTCTCCACAAAATCAAAATTGTCAAACATATAAAAAACGGAATATATATTTGGAGAACCAAGTATGGATGATGCCCAAGCCAAATTACAAAGCAATATTTATATTTTTGACTTACGTATATCTCTCTAAGTATGATAGGTCTGGATTTTGTATTCGACATTTCGAAATATGCGGCAGGACGAACCTTTGCCTTTGCGAACCCTTTAGATCCATCCACTTTTGGATGATTAATCCCTCTACGATCGCTCGTATTGATTCAATATAATTACTTAACTCGCGCCCCGCTGAGGGAGTCAGAATCTGTCCCCTTCTCGAATTTTCTCAATAACTTAGAAACTGTTTGAGAGATCAACGCCAAACTTTGTGCTGTTTATGGTACATCAATTTTATATATTCCTTCGAAAATTTCATGAAGTCGGTCTAGCACTTTGGGAGATAATGACATGTTAGTGATGCCATGTCACGCCGTTTTGGGTGAAATAACGATAAATGTTTGAAAATTAGTATACATCGAGTTTTGAAGCAAATTGCAAATAAAAAGCGCCAAAGGAAAGGAAATGACATTCTCTTGAAAATGTGGCTATCAGATTTGACAAATGTTGAGTTTTTGCCCCCAAATAATATAAAACCAATTTGGGGGAAGTTCCACAATATACATTTTTCAGAAGTATTAAAATAACGGAATACCTATTTGAGAACCAAGCGTAGAAAACACCCAAGTCTAATTTCAAACAAATTAGTCATATTTAATTCACTTATGACTCCCCACGTATGACGTATTTGCCAATTTCGCGTACCTATGTTTTATATGCGTCTTATTGCGAACTTTAAATTGCCGCCTTGCGCGTCTCGCTGCGATTATTAGTCGCAATACAACGAGTGGGGGAAGAATCTGCCCCCCCCCCCATGTATTCGGCTGAAGACCCCAGCGGAGCGCGGGTTAACAGTTGTCAGAAACACTGAATTCACAACCCTAAATTGCCATGACCTATTTTGGATACTCGTCAACAACCACTTAGCCGGATATTTTGTTAAATAAATGTATTCCGAATATTTGAATGGATGGATTTATGGGATCACAACTCTATGCTAAGCAGAGCTTGTGCGTGGGCCCTGACCCCTACCACCCGATGACGTACTTCCATTTTTCGACGGCAGAATTTAGTGGCGAATGTTTAACGTGCTCGAAGTTGGAACACTCCTGCTCCTGATTTCCCCAGCTCCTGATTTCATCTTCTGACCTGTTTGCGGCCGCTGCTACCAACCGCAGGTCATCCCGGTCAGGAGCGAATATCGAGCGTAGAAGCGACTCGAACCCACCTTGCCAAGGTGGACGAATTTCCTGCCCGACGGTTTACCAACTGAGCTGCGTGGGCGTAGATGAAGTGTGAGGTCACCAAAAATAACTTATCACCATTTCTAAAGTGGAAATAATGTTACGGCTGGCCAGTGGCGGATCTACGTAAGAGAAAATCAGGCAATTGCCCCCCCCCCCCCAAAAAAAAATGACGGTCCCTCCCGGAGTGACGGTCCCTCAGACCGACAGAAGGCCCCTCAGGGCTCAGGCAGTCCTAGGGAAACCTCATGTAAACCAAGGGCACCCTCAAACAAGACGAGGGCCATCTTAGGCCAACCGAGGATCCCTCAGGCCATCTGAGGGCTATACTAGGACGACTAAGGGTCCCTCAGACTGACTGAGTACCCTCAGGCTGACTGTACCCTTCAGGCCGACTTGGGGCCCATTGGGCCGACTCAGGGCCTCCTCAGGTCGACTCATGGCCCCTCAGGCCGAATGTCCCCCTCAGGACGACTGAAGGGCCCTCAGGTCGACTGAGGGTCCCCTCAGACTAAGTCAGGCCGACTGAGGGCCCCTTCAGGGCGCCTGAGGGTCCCTCAGGCCAACGGAGGGCTCCTCTGGCCGACTGAGTGCCCCTCGGGTCGACAGGGCCCCCTCAGGCCGACTGAGGGCCCCCTAAGGCCGACTGAGGGTCACCTTAGACTAACTTGGGTTGACTGAAGGCCCCTTTAGGGCGACTGAGAGCCCCCTGAGGCCGAATGGGGGTCCTCTCAGACTAACTCAGGCCGACAGAGGGCCCCTAAGGCCGACTGAGGGCCCCTCAGGCCGACTGAGTGTCCCTTCAGCCCGACTGAGGGCCCCTTCAGGGCGCCTGAGAACCCCCTCAGGCCGACTGAGGGTCCCCTCAGACTAACTCAGGCCGACTGAGAGTCTCTAAAGTCGACTGAGGGGCCCTTCAGGCCGACTGGGAGCCCCCAGGCCGACTGACGGCCCCTCAGGTCGACTGAGGGACCCTTTAGGGCGACTGAGGGCCCCTAAGGCTGTCTGAGGGCCTCTTCAGGGCGCCTGAGGGCCCCATCAGGCCGACTGAGGGCCCCTTCAGGCCGACTGAGCCCCCCCCCCCCGGGTCGACCGATCGTCCCTCAGATCGACCGAGGATACGTCTGGCCAGCTAAGGCCCCCCTAAGACTGCTTACGGCCCCTTATACAAAAATAAAGCAGACCCCTCAGCTCAAGAGGGTACCCGCGGGTGTCCAGGGTACCCCCTTGGATACGCCCTTGGAGAGGGCCCATGCCAGGTCTGAGAGGACCCATTACAGGCCTGAGAGGGCCCTCTAAAGGGTTTTCCTGCTTATCTCTGACAGACTAGGAGGGTCCTTGTATTGTGTGAGAGAGTTTTGGATCCGCTTCTCTCATGGTATTTTACATCAACATAAAATGATGGCCGCCAGGCCGTGTGGTTCCAGCCGGGCATAGGGGGCCCGACAAAATCTCCCGGGTGCAGGAGCACCATTTGCACCCCCTGGCTACGCCTCTGGCTCAGGCTGAGTCGAATGATATATTGGTTGTAATAAGGATTGCTAACCTAACTCACATATTGCCCCAAAAAGATGATTTAGTAAATAAAACACAAGATCAGCAGCAGCAGCAGCAGCAGCAGCAGCAGCAGCAGCAGCAGCAGCAGCAGCAGCAGCAGCAGCAGCAGCAGCAGCAGCAGCAGCAGCAGCAGCAGCAGCAGCAGCAGCAGCAGCAGCAGCAGCAGCAGCAGCAGCAGCAGCAGCAGCAGCAGCAGCAGCAGCAGCAGCAGCAGCAGCAGCAGCAGCAGCAGCAGCAGCAGCAGCAGCAGCAGCAGCAGCAGCAGCAGCAGCAGCAGCAGCAGCAGCAGCAGCAGCAGCAGCAGCAGCAGCAGCAGCAGCAGCAGCAGCAGCAGCAGCAGCAGCAGCAGCAGCAGCAGCAGCAGCAGCAGCAGCAGCAGCAGCAGCAGCAGCAGCAGCAGCAGCAGCAGCAGCAGCAGCAGCAGCAGCAGCAGCAGCAGCAGCAGCAGCAGCAGCAGCAGCAGCAGCAGCAGCAGCAGCAGCAGCAGCAGCAGCAGCAGCAGCAGCAGCAGCAGCAGCAGCAGCAGCAGCAGCAGCAGCAGCAGCAGCAGCAGCAGCAGCAGCAGCAGCAGCAGCAGCAGCAGCAGCAGCAGCAGCAGCAGCAGCAGCAGCAGCAGCAGCAGCAGCAGCAGCAGCAGCAGCAGCAGCAGCAGCAGCAGCAGCAGCAGCAGCAGCAGCAGCAGCAGCAGCAGCAGCAGCAGCAGCAGCAGCAGCAGCAGCAGCAGCAGCAGCAGCAGCAGCAGCAGCAGCAGCAGCAGCAGCAGCAGCAGCAGCAGCAGCAGCAGCAGCAGCAGCAGCAGCAGCAGCAGCAGCAGCAGCAGCAGCAGCAGCAGCAGCAGCAGCAGCAGCAGCAGCAGCAGCAGCAGCAGCAGCAGCAGCAGCAGCAGCAGCAGCAGCAGCAGCAGCAGCAGCAGCAGCAGCAGCAGCAGCAGCAGCAGCAGCAGCAGCAGCAGCAGCAGCAGCAGCAGCAGCAGCAGCAGCAGCAGCAGCAGCAGCAGCAGCAGCAGCAGCAGCAGCAGCAGCAGCAGCAGCAGCAGCAGCAGCAGCAGCAGCAGCAGCAGCAGCAGCAGCAGCAGCAGCAGCAGCAGCAGCAGCAGCAGCAGCAGCAGCAGCAGCAGCAGCAGCAGCAGCAGCAGCAGCAGCAGCAGCAGCAGCAGCAGCAGCAGCAGCAGCAGCAGCAGCAGCAGCAGCAGCAGCAGCAGCAGCAGCAGCAGCAGCAGCAGCAGCAGCAGCAGCAGCAGCAGCAGCAGCAGCAGCAGCAGCAGCAGCAGCAGCAGCAGCAGCAGCAGCAGCAGCAGCAGCAGCAGCAGCAGCAGCAGCAGCAGCAGCAGCAGCAGCAGCAGCAGCAGCAGCAGCAGCAGCAGCAGCAGCAGCAGCAGCAGCAGCAGCAGCAGCAGCAGCAGCAGCAGCAGCAGCAGCAGCAGCAGCAGCAGCAGCAGCAGCAGCAGCAGCAGCAGCAGCAGCAGCAGCAGCAGCAGCAGCAGCAGCAGCAGCAGCAGCAGCAGCAGCAGCAGCAGCAGCAGCAGCAGCAGCAGCAGCAGCAGCAGCAGCAGCAGCAGCAGCAGCAGCAGCAGCAGCAGCAGCAGCAGCAGCAGCAGCAGCAGCAGCAGCAGCAGCAGCAGCAGCAGCAGCAGCAGCAGCAGCAGCAGCAGCAGCAGCAGCAGCAGCAGCAGCAGCAGCAGCAGCAGCAGCAGCAGCAGCAGCAGCAGCAGCAGCAGCAGCAGCAGCAGCAGCAGCAGCAGCAGCAGCAGCAGCAGCAGCAGCAGCAGCAGCAGCAGCAGCAGCAGCAGCAGCAGCAGCAGCAGCAGCAGCAGCAGCAGCAGCAGCAGCAGCAGCAGCAGCAGCAGCAGCAGCAGCAGCAGCAGCAGCAGCAGCAGCAGCAGCAGCAGCAGCAGCAGCAGCAGCAGCAGCAGCAGCAGCAGCAGCAGCAGCAGCAGCAGCAGCAGCAGCAGCAGCAGCAGCAGCAGCAGCAGCAGCAGCAGCAGCAGCAGCAGCAGCAGCAGCAGCAGCAGCAGCAGCAGCAGCAGCAGCAGCAGCAGCAGCAGCAGCAGCAGCAGCAGCAGCAGCAGCAGCAGCAGCAGCAGCAGCAGCAGCAGCAGCAGCAGCAGCAGCAGCAGCAGCAGCAGCAGCAGCAGCAGCAGCAGCAGCAGCAGCAGCAGCAGCAGCAGCAGCAGCAGCAGCAGCAGCAGCAGCAGCAGCAGCAGCAGCAGCAGCAGCAGCAGCAGCAGCAGCAGCAGCAGCAGCAGCAGCAGCAGCAGCAGCAGCAGCAGCAGCAGCAGCAGCAGCAGCAGCAGCAGCAGCAGCAGCAGCAGCAGCAGCAGCAGCAGCAGCAGCAGCAGCAGCAGCAGCAGCAGCAGCAGCAGCAGCAGCAGCAGCAGCAGCAGCAGCAGCAGCAGCAGCAGCAGCAGCAGCAGCAGCAGCAGCAGCAGCAGCAGCAGCAGCAGCAGCAGCAGCAGCAGCAGCAGCAGCAGCAGCAGCAGCAGCAGCAGCAGCAGCAGCAGCAGCAGCAGCAGCAGCAGCAGCAGCAGCAGCAGCAGCAGCAGCAGCAGCAGCAGCAGCAGCAGCAGCAGCAGCAGCAGCAGCAGCAGCAGCAGCAGCAGCAGCAGCAGCAGCAGCAGCAGCAGCAGCAGCAGCAGCAGCAGCAGCAGCAGCAGCAGCAGCAGCAGCAGCAGCAGCAGCAGCAGCAGCAGCAGCAGCAGCAGCAGCAGCAGCAGCAGCAGCAGCAGCAGCAGCAGCAGCAGCAGCAGCAGCAGCAGCAGCAGCAGCAGCAGCAGCAGCAGCAGCAGCAGCAGCAGCAGCAGCAGCAGCAGCAGCAGCAGCAGCAGCAGCAGCAGCAGCAGCAGCAGCAGCAGCAGCAGCAGCAGCAGCAGCAGCAGCAGCAGCAGCAGCAGCAGCAGCAGCAGCAGCAGCAGCAGCAGCAGCAGCAGCAGCAGCAGCAGCAGCAGCAGCAGCAGCAGCAGCAGCAGCAGCAGCAGCAGCAGCAGCAGCAGCAGCAGCAGCAGCAGCAGCAGCAGCAGCAGCAGCAGCAGCAGCAGCAGCAGCAGCAGCAGCAGCAGCAGCAGCAGCAGCAGCAGCAGCAGCAGCAGCAGCAGCAGCAGCAGCAGCAGCAGCAGCAGCAGCAGCAGCAGCAGCAGCAGCAGCAGCAGCAGCAGCAGCAGCAGCAGCAGCAGCAGCAGCAGCAGCAGCAGCAGCAGCAGCAGCAGCAGCAGCAGCAGCAGCAGCAGCAGCAGCAGCAGCAGCAGCAGCAGCAGCAGCAGCAGCAGCAGCAGCAGCAGCAGCAGCAGCAGCAGCAGCAGCAGCAGCAGCAGCAGCAGCAGCAGCAGCAGCAGCAGCAGCAGCAGCAGCAGCAGCAGCAGCAGCAGCAGCAGCAGCAGCAGCAGCAGCAGCAGCAGCAGCAGCAGCAGCAGCAGCAGCAGCAGCAGCAGCAGCAGCAGCAGCAGCAGCAGCAGCAGCAGCAGCAGCAGCAGCAGCAGCAGCAGCAGCAGCAGCAGCAGCAGCAGCAGCAGCAGCAGCAGCAGCAGCAGCAGCAGCAGCAGCAGCAGCAGCAGCAGCAGCAGCAGCAGCAGCAGCAGCAGCAGCAGCAGCAGCAGCAGCAGCAGCAGCAGCAGCAGCAGCAGCAGCAGCAGCAGCAGCAGCAGCAGCAGCAGCAGCAGCAGCAGCAGCAGCAGCAGCAGCAGCAGCAGCAGCAGCAGCAGCAGCAGCAGCAGCAGCAGCAGCAGCAGCAGCAGCAGCAGCAGCAGCAGCAGCAGCAGCAGCAGCAGCAGCAGCAGCAGCAGCAGCAGCAGCAGCAGCAGCAGCAGCAGCAGCAGCAGCAGCAGCAGCAGCAGCAGCAGCAGCAGCAGCAGCAGCAGCAGCAGCAGCAGCAGCAGCAGCAGCAGCAGCAGCAGCAGCAGCAGCAGCAGCAGCAGCAGCAGCAGCAGCAGCAGCAGCAGCAGCAGCAGCAGCAGCAGCAGCAGCAGCAGCAGCAGCAGCAGCAGCAGCAGCAGCAGCAGCAGCAGCAGCAGCAGCAGCAGCAGCAGCAGCAGCAGCAGCAGCAGCAGCAGCAGCAGCAGCAGCAGCAGCAGCAGCAGCAGCAGCAGCAGCAGCAGCAGCAGCAGCAGCAGCAGCAGCAGCAGCAGCAGCAGCAGCAGCAGCAGCAGCAGCAGCAGCAGCAGCAGCAGCAGCAGCAGCAGCAGCAGCAGCAGCAGCAGCAGCAGCAGCAGCAGCAGCAGCAGCAGCAGCAGCAGCAGCAGCAGCAGCAGCAGCAGCAGCAGCAGCAGCAGCAGCAGCAGCAGCAGCAGCAGCAGCAGCAGCAGCAGCAGCAGCAGCAGCAGCAGCAGCAGCAGCAGCAGCAGCAGCAGCAGCAGCAGCAGCAGCAGCAGCAGCAGCAGCAGCAGCAGCAGCAGCAGCAGCAGCAGCAGCAGCAGCAGCAGCAGCAGCAGCAGCAGCAGCAGCAGCAGCAGCAGCAGCAGCAGCAGCAGCAGCAGCAGCAGCAGCAGCAGCAGCAGCAGCAGCAGCAGCAGCAGCAGCAGCAGCAGCAGCAGCAGCAGCAGCAGCAGCAGCAGCAGCAGCAGCAGCAGCAGCAGCAGCAGCAGCAGCAGCAGCAGCAGCAGCAGCAGCAGCAGCAGCAGCAGCAGCAGCAGCAGCAGCAGCAGCAGCAGCAGCAGCAGCAGCAGCAGCAGCAGCAGCAGCAGCAGCAGCAGCAGCAGCAGCAGCAGCAGCAGCAGCAGCAGCAGCAGCAGCAGCAGCAGCAGCAGCAGCAGCAGCAGCAGCAGCAGCAGCAGCAGCAGCAGCAGCAGCAGCAGCAGCAGCAGCAGCAGCAGCAGCAGCAGCAGCAGCAGCAGCAGCAGCAGCAGCAGCAGCAGCAGCAGCAGCAGCAGCAGCAGCAGCAGCAGCAGCAGCAGCAGCAGCAGCAGCAGCAGCAGCAGCAGCAGCAGCAGCAGCAGCAGCAGCAGCAGCAGCAGCAGCAGCAGCAGCAGCAGCAGCAGCAGCAGCAGCAGCAGCAGCAGCAGCAGCAGCAGCAGCAGCAGCAGCAGCAGCAGCAGCAGCAGCAGCAGCAGCAGCAGCAGCAGCAGCAGCAGCAGCAGCAGCAGCAGCAGCAGCAGCAGCAGCAGCAGCAGCAGCAGCAGCAGCAGCAGCAGCAGCAGCAGCAGCAGCAGCAGCAGCAGCAGCAGCAGCAGCAGCAGCAGCAGCAGCAGCAGCAGCAGCAGCAGCAGCAGCAGCAGCAGCAGCAGCAGCAGCAGCAGCAGCAGCAGCAGCAGCAGCAGCAGCAGCAGCAGCAGCAGCAGCAGCAGCAGCAGCAGCAGCAGCAGCAGCAGCAGCAGCAGCAGCAGCAGCAGCAGCAGCAGCAGCAGCAGCAGCAGCAGCAGCAGCAGCAGCAGCAGCAGCAGCAGCAGCAGCAGCAGCAGCAGCAGCAGCAGCAGCAGCAGCAGCAGCAGCAGCAGCAGCAGCAGCAGCAGCAGCAGCAGCAGCAGCAGCAGCAGCAGCAGCAGCAGCAGCAGCAGCAGCAGCAGCAGCAGCAGCAGCAGCAGCAGCAGCAGCAGCAGCAGCAGCAGCAGCAGCAGCAGCAGCAGCAGCAGCAGCAGCAGCAGCAGCAGCAGCAGCAGCAGCAGCAGCAGCAGCAGCAGCAGCAGCAGCAGCAGCAGCAGCAGCAGCAGCAGCAGCAGCAGCAGCAGCAGCAGCAGCAGCAGCAGCAGCAGCAGCAGCAGCAGCAGCAGCAGCAGCAGCAGCAGCAGCAGCAGCAGCAGCAGCAGCAGCAGCAGCAGCAGCAGCAGCAGCAGCAGCAGCAGCAGCAGCAGCAGCAGCAGCAGCAGCAGCAGCAGCAGCAGCAGCAGCAGCAGCAGCAGCAGCAGCAGCAGCAGCAGCAGCAGCAGCAGCAGCAGCAGCAGCAGCAGCAGCAGCAGCAGCAGCAGCAGCAGCAGCAGCAGCAGCAGCAGCAGCAGCAGCAGCAGCAGCAGCAGCAGCAGCAGCAGCAGCAGCAGCAGCAGCAGCAGCAGCAGCAGCAGCAGCAGCAGCAGCAGCAGCAGCAGCAGCAGCAGCAGCAGCAGCAGCAGCAGCAGCAGCAGCAGCAGCAGCAGCAGCAGCAGCAGCAGCAGCAGCAGCAGCAGCAGCAGCAGCAGCAGCAGCAGCAGCAGCAGCAGCAGCAGCAGCAGCAGCAGCAGCAGCAGCAGCAGCAGCAGCAGCAGCAGCAGCAGCAGCAGCAGCAGCAGCAGCAGCAGCAGCAGCAGCAGCAGCAGCAGCAGCAGCAGCAGCAGCAGCAGCAGCAGCAGCAGCAGCAGCAGCAGCAGCAGCAGCAGCAGCAGCAGCAGCAGCAGCAGCAGCAGCAGCAGCAGCAGCAGCAGCAGCAGCAGCAGCAGCAGCAGCAGCAGCAGCAGCAGCAGCAGCAGCAGCAGCAGCAGCAGCAGCAGCAGCAGCAGCAGCAGCAGCAGCAGCAGCAGCAGCAGCAGCAGCAGCAGCAGCAGCAGCAGCAGCAGCAGCAGCAGCAGCAGCAGCAGCAGCAGCAGCAGCAGCAGCAGCAGCAGCAGCAGCAGCAGCAGCAGCAGCAGCAGCAGCAGCAGCAGCAGCAGCAGCAGCAGCAGCAGCAGCAGCAGCAGCAGCAGCAGCAGCAGCAGCAGCAGCAGCAGCAGCAGCAGCAGCAGCAGCAGCAGCAGCAGCAGCAGCAGCAGCAGCAGCAGCAGCAGCAGCAGCAGCAGCAGCAGCAGCAGCAGCAGCAGCAGCAGCAGCAGCAGCAGCAGCAGCAGCAGCAGCAGCAGCAGCAGCAGCAGCAGCAGCAGCAGCAGCAGCAGCAGCAGCAGCAGCAGCAGCAGCAGCAGCAGCAGCAGCAGCAGCAGCAGCAGCAGCAGCAGCAGCAGCAGCAGCAGCAGCAGCAGCAGCAGCAGCAGCAGCAGCAGCAGCAGCAGCAGCAGCAGCAGCAGCAGCAGCAGCAGCAGCAGCAGCAGCAGCAGCAGCAGCAGCAGCAGCAGCAGCAGCAGCAGCAGCAGCAGCAGCAGCAGCAGCAGCAGCAGCAGCAGCAGCAGCAGCAGCAGCAGCAGCAGCAGCAGCAGCAGCAGCAGCAGCAGCAGCAGCAGCAGCAGCAGCAGCAGCAGCAGCAGCAGCAGCAGCAGCAGCAGCAGCAGCAGCAGCAGCAGCAGCAGCAGCAGCAGCAGCAGCAGCAGCAGCAGCAGCAGCAGCAGCAGCAGCAGCAGCAGCAGCAGCAGCAGCAGCAGCAGCAGCAGCAGCAGCAGCAGCAGCAGCAGCAGCAGCAGCAGCAGCAGCAGCAGCAGCAGCAGCAGCAGCAGCAGCAGCAGCAGCAGCAGCAGCAGCAGCAGCAGCAGCAGCAGCAGCAGCAGCAGCAGCAGCAGCAGCAGCAGCAGCAGCAGCAGCAGCAGCAGCAGCAGCAGCAGCAGCAGCAGCAGCAGCAGCAGCAGCAGCAGCAGCAGCAGCAGCAGCAGCAGCAGCAGCAGCAGCAGCAGCAGCAGCAGCAGCAGCAGCAGCAGCAGCAGCAGCAGCAGCAGCAGCAGCAGCAGCAGCAGCAGCAGCAGCAGCAGCAGCAGCAGCAGCAGCAGCAGCAGCAGCAGCAGCAGCAGCAGCAGCAGCAGCAGCAGCAGCAGCAGCAGCAGCAGCAGCAGCAGCAGCAGCAGCAGCAGCAGCAGCAGCAGCAGCAGCAGCAGCAGCAGCAGCAGCAGCAGCAGCAGCAGCAGCAGCAGCAGCAGCAGCAGCAGCAGCAGCAGCAGCAGCAGCAGCAGCAGCAGCAGCAGCAGCAGCAGCAGCAGCAGCAGCAGCAGCAGCAGCAGCAGCAGCAGCAGCAGCAGCAGCAGCAGCAGCAGCAGCAGCAGCAGCAGCAGCAGCAGCAGCAGCAGCAGCAGCAGCAGCAGCAGCAGCAGCAGCAGCAGCAGCAGCAGCAGCAGCAGCAGCAGCAGCAGCAGCAGCAGCAGCAGCAGCAGCAGCAGCAGCAGCAGCAGCAGCAGCAGCAGCAGCAGCAGCAGCAGCAGCAGCAGCAGCAGCAGCAGCAGCAGCAGCAGCAGCAGCAGCAGCAGCAGCAGCAGCAGCAGCAGCAGCAGCAGCAGCAGCAGCAGCAGCAGCAGCAGCAGCAGCAGCAGCAGCAGCAGCAGCAGCAGCAGCAGCAGCAGCAGCAGCAGCAGCAGCAGCAGCAGCAGCAGCAGCAGCAGCAGCAGCAGCAGCAGCAGCAGCAGCAGCAGCAGCAGCAGCAGCAGCAGCAGCAGCAGCAGCAGCAGCAGCAGCAGCAGCAGCAGCAGCAGCAGCAGCAGCAGCAGCAGCAGCAGCAGCAGCAGCAGCAGCAGCAGCAGCAGCAGCAGCAGCAGCAGCAGCAGCAGCAGCAGCAGCAGCAGCAGCAGCAGCAGCAGCAGCAGCAGCAGCAGCAGCAGCAGCAGCAGCAGCAGCAGCAGCAGCAGCAGCAGCAGCAGCAGCAGCAGCAGCAGCAGCAGCAGCAGCAGCAGCAGCAGCAGCAGCAGCAGCAGCAGCAGCAGCAGCAGCAGCAGCAGCAGCAGCAGCAGCAGCAGCAGCAGCAGCAGCAGCAGCAGCAGCAGCAGCAGCAGCAGCAGCAGCAGCAGCAGCAGCAGCAGCAGCAGCAGCAGCAGCAGCAGCAGCAGCAGCAGCAGCAGCAGCAGCAGCAGCAGCAGCAGCAGCAGCAGCAGCAGCAGCAGCAGCAGCAGCAGCAGCAGCAGCAGCAGCAGCAGCAGCAGCAGCAGCAGCAGCAGCAGCAGCAGCAGCAGCAGCAGCAGCAGCAGCAGCAGCAGCAGCAGCAGCAGCAGCAGCAGCAGCAGCAGCAGCAGCAGCAGCAGCAGCAGCAGCAGCAGCAGCAGCAGCAGCAGCAGCAGCAGCAGCAGCAGCAGCAGCAGCAGCAGCAGCAGCAGCAGCAGCAGCAGCAGCAGCAGCAGCAGCAGCAGCAGCAGCAGCAGCAGCAGCAGCAGCAGCAGCAGCAGCAGCAGCAGCAGCAGCAGCAGCAGCAGCAGCAGCAGCAGCAGCAGCAGCAGCAGCAGCAGCAGCAGCAGCAGCAGCAGCAGCAGCAGCAGCAGCAGCAGCAGCAGCAGCAGCAGCAGCAGCAGCAGCAGCAGCAGCAGCAGCAGCAGTTGTGGCCGGAGGACCTACCAAACCGGGATCAACAGCTCGAACAGGATCAGACTTCTCGTGGAACCCGGCTCCAGCCACGTTTACCTGATGGTGACTGTAGTCAGTCGCCTCCGGGTTGCAAGGAGATGGAGAACGTGTTACAAAAGGTAAAGACACAAGTTATAGCTACTTATAAGAACCATAGTAAATCTTTGCCGAATCACACCTGTGCTCAACTCGACGCCTTGATGCAGCTTGCCCAAAACAAAAACGTAGTTGTTAAGCCCTCCGATAGATGTAAAGGTTTAGTGTTGTTGAATACGCCTGACTACGCTCATAAGATTGAGTCGACCATTTCAGGTTATCAAGTAGCTCCGCGCAACCCTACCCCTAGACTAGAGGCCACTACTAAGCGGGTAATTCATGATACCATGGACGGCAAAGTCGATGAGCGTGTGCTAAAAGCCATTATCCCACAATGTTCTAGAACAGCGGAACTGTATGGCCTGACCAAGGATCACAAACGCGATATCCCCCTCAGACTCATCGTATCAGCCTGCGATGATCCAGTAGATATGCTCACTTGTTTGTTTTTTTAGAGAAGGTGGTCACACAGCTCCTGCCATACGTACCAGCGCATTTGACAAACACGTCGCAGTTTTTGGAGCAACTTTCAGGGCAGTATCCTGACGGATTTGAGCAAGGTACTATCCTTTTCAGCATTGATGTAGTTAATGTGTACGGCAACATCCCAATAACTGAAGCGATCGGCGGCACCATGAGTCTACTTGACCACCACAAAGAACGCGTAGAAACCTTTGGATTAGACTCGGCTAGCATCCGCAAACTTTTGGAACATTCCCTCACAAATAGAACACGATCCATCCGTCAATACAATTTACAATCGAGCACACCGGAGACACTGGAGTGCTGGATTTCCTGGACACCAAAATATCTATCTCTGAATCGGGAGCCTTTGTCAGTGAATTATATGTAAAACCCATGGTATCACCGGTGATAATTCACTTTCGTTCAGCTTTGCCCATGTCGACAAAGACAAACACCGTACGCTTCCAGATGTTGCGCGCGATCAGAGTCTCTTCCCCCGGGCTTCCGAGAGCACGTAGCTTACAGATCATCGAGGATCTTTTTGTAAAAAACGGCTACCCACTATATTTGGTAAAAAGATTGAAGAATAAAGCCATACGAAGGAAGTCGGTCAGACTTGTCAGATCCGACTCTGCACCGGTCTACCTTGCGCTCCCGTTTGTCGATGACGCGCTCTGTCGCAGGGTGGAGGGCATCATCAAGGCGAGTCACCTCAACGTTCGAGTGGCGTGGAAGGGGGGTCCTAGCCTTAAGCACAGACTAGTGAGATCGGCCTACCTCCCCGTACCCTGCCCTATCGGTTCGTTAATTTTATTTGTATTGATATGTATCAGCTTACAGTCCATGCGATGGGAAAAGGAAAAAAGTATTCTTTATCATGTAATAACATGTGAATGTGTAACCTATTTTATCGGAAGTACGCGTGTGCCCAAATGCATGTTACTGTATATTTGAATTCGTATGTTTTTTTGCTAAATGTTGGAGACAAAAAATACAAATAATGGCTGATGAAGGCGCAAGCCGAAAGCTTTTTATCTTGTGTTTTATTAACTAAATCATCTTTTTTGGCAATATGAGAGTTAGGTTAGCAATTCTTATTATTATCATGTCTCCCAAAACGGAGTTAAAAAATATGCAAGATATATAGGTTGGTTAAATGTAAACAACCCAAATTGGTCTACAAAATAAATAAAAACAAAATTGAGTTTGTCTGACCTGGTGAAAATGCCGCAGGCTAATCTCCATAGCCGTTGGTCGGAGTGAGCTCACAATTGTACAGGCGTGTTCTGGGCCCCTAATTACCCCCTGAACAAATTTTCATCAAAATCTGAGATTTAGGGTGCTAATTTGCCACTTTGGTGTGTCGATTTGTCGTGAAATGCTCCAGCTAAGCCCTACGTTCCGTTCATTCCGCCATGTGCGTATAAACAGATCACTTAACCCTACAGCAATGGTTCTCAGCTTCAAGGGTTTGGTTGCCCCCTTTTTAGCCCTGTTCACGGTACCGGTCGCAGTCCGCGACCACTGCGATCGCTGCGTCCAGCTGCGATCAGACCAATCAGTGTCGAGCACCGGCCGGGCGGGGGGGGGGGGGGTATGGCATGTGGTGATGGGGTAGGGCGTGACGTCATATCTCTGCGACCGCTGCGTCTGTGAAATCGCAGACGCAGCAGTCGCAGGGTGCGGATTTAATGCAAATTGGCGCACTGCAGCATTTACAAGCACGTCTGCAAGTGGCCGCCAATGCTTTGTTGCAACTCTGTTGTAAGGAGGGAGTTGAGGAACTGAAGCTGAACATGGAGTAAGTCTTCGGTTATTTTGTTTTAAGTCTTTGGCATCCACCGGTCGCAAAGGTGTTCACGGCACCGGATTATTTTGTGACGTCACACCCCAGGGTGAAGCTTAAGCTGGACGCTGCGGTCGCAGTGGTCGCAAGCTGCGACCGGTACCGTCACCAGGCCTCAGAATGACTCGTTACCCCTCCCCCATCGCGCAGACTGCAGTTCTTGGCTTCAAGCTATGCGGTACAGCATAATTTCAGGCGTTTACTACTAGTGCCATCTAGAGACAGGAATATAAACAGAAATTATTGCCGTTCCCGTAAGATCACGGGCTCATAAGTCACAACCCGTTGGCGCCGGATTTGAGCCCCGTTAGAAGGGATCTGTGGTGGCTTGATATGTGCTGGTGAGGTAAGTGGTAATTCACTGGAGAAACGGTCAACCTGGTACTGGGCAATTGTGTCGCAGTGGTGTGAGACACGTATGCACAAGACCCCTCCAGGTTCATGTTTGGCTAAAAGTCCTGGGTAAAAATTGTCTGCTGAACTGGTATTGCATCACTGGGTGGTGGGATCAGGGTACACGCGCAACAAGCTCGACTTAGCAGTGTACTCTGAACTCAACGTCTCCCATGCAAACAATTCTGCTAAATTTATATATAAAAAACATGAGTGCTGTTGAACCGTCGTTAATAATTCTGTTAATGGTTTGGTTTTGCAGGTACTATTATCTTGTTCTTAAATGTATATCGTAAATGTCTTGGCTGCTCTGTTTAATTTATTGTAACGTGTTATCGCTGCTGACTGTTCCGTCTCTCGGTTGTTAGAACCCTTCACAGTGTATATGTTGCGCGGCGGTTAGCCCCAGGGTAATAGAACAACGGGTAGAACAGTAAGGAATTTAACGCCCAAATGAATTAGACAAGATATAATTTGCATCGTAAATGTTTTGTCTATTATAAATTAAAGGTATTGTTTACTAACAATAACTTCTATTTCCATATATTACATCTTTATTTATTGAATTAAACGCCAGCAAATATACGAAGTAGTAGTCAAATTAGTGTATTTGCAGTACATGTAGTAGCATTTGGAAGCGATCATATTAAATTATACTACGAAGTAGTAGTCGAAATAGTGTATATTTCAGTACTGTAGTAGCACTTGGAAGCGATCAGCGGTCGTTCCGACATTGTTTAACCCCCAATCCCATTTAACCCCTTTACGCCCGGAATATCGAAAAAGGATAAATAAAAACGTTATAGCTAAGACTTGTAGCTATCTGTTCCAGAAGTCGGATTTAAAATATGTACCATAGGTTACGAGCCAGTCACGTCTGAAAATCATCGATTTAACATGGGAACCCTATCGTGTAGTAGGTTTTTTAACCCCGGACCCCACCCAAGACACGCTCACGCACCTTTGTCGTTTCTTGGTACGCTTTCCACGTTTTCGCTCGCCTCGTCGTTGTCGTTACTTAGTTGTATTTGTGTTAGGTTTCGTTCTCACTCGGTTTATTGTTTTCCGGCTCCGTTGCTTGCTTTTTCCCCGTCATGGGGAAAAAGCGCCGAAAACAAGATGTCTCGGACTCTGACTCTGACCCGAACCTGACCTCTCCTGATCTCCCAATGGACTCTGACTCCACGGTCACTGATCCTCGCTCGTCCCAGACCTCTGCCCCCGGCACCGACCCT
This sequence comes from Chirona hameri, assembly GCA_036785665.1. Lineage (NCBI taxonomy): Eukaryota > Metazoa > Arthropoda > Thecostraca > Balanomorpha > Balanidae > Chirona > Chirona hameri. The sequence continues at coordinate 162,206 of JAXIVJ010000218.1, read as the reverse complement.
CGCTCGTCCATGACCTCTGCCCCCGGCACCGAACCTCGCTCGTTCATGACCTCCGCCCCCGGCACTGACCCTCGCTCGTCCCATGCCTCCACTCCCGGTACCGACCCTCGCTTGTCTACTGACCACGCACGGAACCCTGGCTCACCATTGACCACGACTTCTGACCAGTACCTGGATTCCAATGGCTCGTTTCTGGTGATTAAGCCTACCGACGACAATGTCTCGTTCCGCAAAATCAACGTGTTTTGGCCCACCAAACAACTCAAAGGCATCTGCGGCTCATCCTCTCTCCAGATCGAAACTCCGGCAAACGGCACACTCGTTGTCAAGACCGAGACTAACGCACAAACAAAAAAACTGCTACAGTGTACCAAGTTCTGTGAGAAGGCGGTCACTGTCTCGCTGCACCATGCTCGGAACACCACACAGGGTACGGTTTTCGCCCCGGAGATGAGATTTATGTCCGAGGAGGACATTCTCGAAGGTCTCCGCTCAGAAGGAGTCTCGCACGTGCGACGTCTAACAACTTTCCGTGACGGACAGAGGCGTGACACCAGCCTTCTTGTCCTCACGTTCCAGACAACCACGCTACCGTCTACTTTAGTCGCTGGATACCTCAGATACAACGTACGCGTCTACATCCCGAACCCCCTTCGCTGCTACAAATGCCAAAAATTTGGCCACAGCGTCAAATTTTGTAAGCAAGAGGCCCGGTGCCACAAGTGCGGTGCAGCGCCGCACGACGGCTCTGCCTGTTCTGCACCAGCCAAGTGCCTGAGCTGTGGATCCACAGACCACATCGTGACCTCCACTCAGTGTCCCATGTGGAAGAAGGAGAAAGAGATTTGCGCCCTGAAGGCATCTTCCAACATTTCATACCCACAGGCACGTCGCGCGGTAGAAGACAAGACGCCCTCTCCGACTTCCAAGACCTACGCACAGGTAGCGAAAAAGCAAACGGCCACATGTGAAACTCAAACTGAGCCCCTACCTCAGCTCCCTCCCCTCAAACTGTTGGCACCTCTCAGACCAGCCACAGTGGAAACCAGCACCACGACCACCGCTTCCCCGGCCCTTGAGCCGCCGCCCGTGACCCGGTGCGCCAGCACTCGGCCCGGCCGTGACAGGCTCGCACCGCAGGCTATGGTTCGTTTGGGCTCGGCCCATACAGACCGCCGGCAGGAGAGCGGCACACGACCGGCCCGTGACGACCAGACTCCCAAAATACAGCCCTCACCTCAAGCCCCACAGCGTACTAACACGAATCAGGAGCGGCCGACACGTCCTGCTATACGTGTGGCATTGGGTCGGGCTCGATCCATCTCGTTTCCTCGTTACATTCCACCAATAGCCCACCATTGACTTGTCTCTCTGCTAGATATATAGACATATATACTGTATAATATAGTATATAGAAGATAGTATATAAAATATATAATATGGCATATAGTATATAGTATATAGTATATGGTATATAAATGTATATATACACATATAAATATATAAATATAGACAAGACATATTCGAAAACGATCATTATCCAATTTCCTTCGTCAGACATTAATACCCCAATGCAAAACATCTTCCATACATTAGCACTGCCCTCATTACTCGATAATGAACACCCATATCTGTTACGGCTACTTTTCATTATTTACTAAATATTTCGTTCGAAACGAAACAAACTCGCCATTTTTCTATGACCCTTAAACATATTTCAATACAAATGATTCATCACAGGCATGCAATGGTCATATTGACCGAAATGCCTAAAATTTAACAAAACAAAAACAAAATTTTTAACGCCCAAACGCCCGAGTGCTGCCAACTGTTACTGGTGGGGGCTGGTTAGCCCAGCCGGGCGCGCCAGTTGAATCGTGTGCACCGTGCGGGCCGGGCGTTGGTACGCGCGTGCGCGCGTTGCTACTTGGCAAGATTACTCTGTGTTTGTTTGAGATAAACATATCTTTTCAAGGTGACCTGTTGTTGGCTGTTGTTGGCTGAACGAAGATCAAGTTGCAGCAAATTGGCGACGAGGATGAGATCAAGATGAACTTTGATATTTGTATGTTGGGGATGTGGTATACCCCATTTTTTTTCTCTGCAATCTGCATGATCTTCCTGTGCCTGCCAGCCTGCCAGTGGCCTGCCTGCCTGCCAGTGGCCTGCCTGCTCAACGCATGCCAAGCTTGTTAAGCCTTAAGCCAGTTACTGTTTGTATGCTTGTTTGAGCCAGGATTGTTGCCAAGCCAAGTTGCATGTGTCAGATTCGCCATGTCTACGTCACTGCCAGCGCCATTGCTCTATCAGCCAGGAGAAAGTTCTGAGAGATGGCTCAGAGGTGTGGAGTTTTACATGATTGCCTATGGTGTGACGACTGTTGCTAGAAAAGCTGCCACTGTAATGCTATTTTTGGGCCTGGAGATTCAGAATGGGGTTCGGACGCTGCCACACCCTCCAGAACTGGAGAGGTGCCTCAGAGTATGAGGTGTTGACAGCAGTGAAATTATTATATATAAAAATTAATATATTTATTACAGGCACCAATTGCTTGATTGTAATTTCTGGATTATTATGTGTATTATGAATACAATCTCACAAACAAACAGCAAAGCTGAAGGCCTACTACCAGCCCCGGGTGAACGCCAACTTCGAAAGGTCTGTCTTGCACGAGATTGTGCGCAAAAACGGTGAGTCCTTTGAGAGTTTTGTGACTCGTCTTCGTCTGCAAGCAGATCACTGTCAGTTTGATCAGTCTGTCCTGGACCAAACAGTGTTGCAGTGTGTCGTGGCTCATGCTAGAAGTAAAGATCTTCAGAGTTTTTTTTTATAAACCTGATCTGACATTGCATGAAGCCCTTGATATTGCCTGCCACTATGAAACAACTAGGTCTCGGGTTGGAGGAGTTGAACAGTCCAGTTGCCTCGGTCCAACGTGTGGATGTGTCATGCCCTCGCTTCCTCGGAAGGATTCATGACTCGTCAACTTGTCCATTCCGTCAGCTAGGAGTGTTTCAGCTGTGGACGAGTGGGTCATACTCGTGCAGCATGTCGTGGAGCTCAGCCGCAAGGTCAATGGAAAGCATCCCAAGCCCAAGCCGCAACAAGCCCAGCACAGGGAGCACCACCGCCAGCTTGTCGGGGCTTTCGCTGCCTCAGCTACATGCACGGTCATAGCCAGTGTCCGTTCCGCTACCAAATGTGTTTCAGTTGCAGCCAGATGGGACACGCTCGTGTCGCCTGCCAGCAGCGGCCGCAGTATCGCCCAGCCCAGCCCCGCCTCACTCATCCCAGCCACGCCCAGCCCAGCCACGCCCAGCCCAGCCTCACTCAGCCCAGCCACGCCCAGCCCAGCCTCGCCCAGTCCCGCCTCACTCATCCCAGCCTCGCCCAGTCCCGCCTCACTCATCCCAGCCACGCCCATCCCAGCCTCACTCAGCCCAGCCACGCCCAGCCCAGCCTCGCCCAGTCTCGCCTCACTCATGCCAGCCACGCCCAGCCCAGCCTCACTCATCCCAGCCACGCCCAGCCCAGCATCACTCATCCCAGCCACGCCCAGCCCAGCCTCGCCCAGTCCCGCCTCACTCATCCCAGCCACGCCCAGTCCCGCCTCACTCATCCCAGCCACGCCCAGCCCAGCCTCACTCAGCCCAGCCACGCCCAGCCCAGCCTCACTCAGCCCAGCCACGCCCAGCCCAGCATCACGCAGCCCAGCCACGCCCAGCGCGCATCACTCTCCCAGCCACGCCCAGCGCAGCATCACTCAGCCCAGCCACGCCCAGCCCCACTCATCCCAGCCAAGCCCAGCCCAGCCCCGCCTCACTCATCCCAGCCACGCCCAGCCCAGCCACGCCCAGCCCCACTCAGCCCAGCCACGCCCAGCCCCGCCTCACTCATCCCAGCCTCGCCCAGCCCAGCCTCACTCAGCCCAGCCTCGCCCAGCCCAGCCTCGCCCAGCCCAGCCACGCCCAGCCCAGCCACGCCCAGCCCAGCCACGCCCAGCCTCGCCCAGCCCAGCCACGCCCAGCACAGCCTCGCCCAGCCCAGCCACGCCCAGCCCAGCCTCGTCCAGCCCAGCCACGCCCAGCCCAGCCCAGCCTCGCCCAGCCCAGCCTCGCCCAGTGCAGCCACGCCCAGCCCAGCCACGCCCAGCCCAGCTTCGCCCAGCCCAGCCTCACTCAGCCCAGCCACGCCCAGCCCAGCCTCACTCAGCCCAGCCACGCTCAGCCCAGCCTCACTCAGCCCAGCCACGCCCAGCCCAGCCTCACTCAGCCTAGCCAAGCCCAGCCCAGCCTCACTCAGCCCAGCCACGCCCAGCCCAGCCTCACTCAGCCCAGCCAAGCCCAGCCCAGCCTCACTCAGCCCAGCCACGCCCAGTGCAGCCACGCCCAGCCACGCCCAGCCCAGCCACGCCTCACTCATCCCAGCCACGCCCAACCCAGCCTCGCCCAGCCCAGCCACGCCCAGCCCAGCCACGCCCAGCCCAGCCTCGTCCAGGTTCCCCGCGCCGCGCTCAATTTGTGTCTGCCGACAGTCTGCCCTTCCCTGAGGAGCAGGAGTGTGACCACCTGTTCTCGCTGAGGTCCACCAGCAGTCGCGTCAGTCCCGTCAGAGTTGATGTGTCCTTGAACGGCAGCCCCGTTCTCATGGAAGTAGACACTGGTGCCAGTTGTTCAGTGATGAATCGCAACACACAACACAACAACAACAACATATTTTGCAGGGCCTCTAAATGGTCGCAAGAAAACGTCTGACAGTCCATGTTGAAGTTTCAAGCCTTCTGATGGCCCCCTTAGGCCGACTGAGGGCCTTCTGTCGGCCTTACAGGGCCCCTCAGGCTGGCTGGAGGCACCTCGTGGCACTCGGTGTCAATTTATGGGTCAAAAGAAAAAATCGAACCAACTTCTTGAAAAATTATCAACAAATTTACAAATTTATGGGGGGGAAATCATATGCTTGCCCCCCCCCCCCCCCAACTTCTTGAGTGTGGGGGAGACAGCTTCCCCCTCCCCCCTTGTCCGCCGCCACTGATTGCAGTGCTTGTGGAGCTCCTCTGCAGACCTCCGCAGCCGGGAAACTACACCTAGTGCATAAATTGCAAGTCCGCTCAATAGATGGCGCTGTGAGCGGGTGCCATAAAAACCTTACAGGAAATGCAGAGAAACAGATTTATTGTCCATGATAACTCCATGACAATCACCACGGTTGTCAAACAGCATACGGATAATTCGAAAATGATATTTTCAAAAAAATTGTAAAAATAATGAATGCCCAAATGTACGATATTGACGAAAAAATCGCAAAAGTGTCGCCAAAAAGAGGCCGGTTGGCACCTCCAAATTTCATTAAAAATTTCAAAAAATTCAAGTAAGTTTGTAATGATATAGCGCATAATAATTTCACTATTAATCTGTGCATGCTCACAAAAACCTATCGAATGACCCGGCCTAACGTATATGTTAGGCCATCTTTCAGTCTTTCTCATCCTCCGGCCGGTGCCCGGTTGCTATCTCCCGCAAAATTGTTTCCTTCTTCCCAAGGTCATCCTTTTTCTTGATTTGGATCGTTCCATGTTCTCAACATTTTCATCTAGGTGCCCTGACTCTATTTATACCTGGTTTGCATCACATATTGCTTGCGTGTGATCTTACTCATCTTGGTTATCCTGTGCCGTGTGCCAGTATTCTATTTATACCAAAGCGCTGCCTTTCTTCACCACTTGGCTGCTCCTGGCTGGGCGTTTTTTTAGACATTTGTTTCACGGCTGTAATCAAAGAAAGCTTTAATCAAAGTACAAGTAGGTGAATGCGCAATCAAATGATTACGTAATCAAATGATTGACCTGCGACATGCTTTCAGCCACTGAACGCGGTCCAATCTTGATGTGAAGGAGTAATTTTGACCCACTGCTTGTGTTTTTGTTTTATGTTTGACGGCTTGTCTTGCTTCGGCATGAAAATAACTCGTCTGCAATGTTTAAATTTAATTTAGTACACTATGCTGACCGCTGGATGCTGCCCGACCGTTTTTTTTGTCTGCGGGACCGCTTCATTTCTTGCTCGACTATTGTTTGCCGTGGAACAACTTCATTCACTAATTTGTTTAATTCCTCGTTCGGTTGTATCTTGGTGCGTGAAATGATTAATTTTATGCTTTGAACATGGGTTTATTTCTTGCATTTATATGTGTTGTTTATACTAATTTTTCCTCCCTGAGGTTTAGAGTGACTCCTTTCGGCATGGCTGACTCCTGCCTTATGGATTATTTGACTTGATATGCAACATTTATGCCATGATCTCGTGTGTTTCCCTTGCATCCCCTCGTGTGCTTCCCACGACCCTTGTTTACGGTGACCCAGGCCGGATGGAGGGGGAGATAGCACCTGGCCTGTGCCCTGTTTGCCTATGGAGGGCGCCTTTATCTGCCCTCCTTCTCCCCATTCCTGGCTGGGCTATCTGCGTACCGGCGTCCGGCCCGGCTTGTTTGCGCCGGCACTCAGGCTGTTTTCTTGAGCCACCCATTGTGCTTTCCTTGGGCCAGATGCTCCGCTCCCTACTTGGCGAGCAGGGGCAGTTGGGTGTTTTCCAGCTCCCCGCTGAGCTTCCCCACCCGGCTTCGAGCACGCACTGGAATGACCGAGGCCAGGATATTTCTGCGCGGCACAGCCCAGGCGTAGCTCCTAGTTGCAATGCAGAGCGGTGAGAAGAAAATATAATCTCGTTACACGTGGTCCACAAACCAAACCAAACAAACCTTTTAACATTAGCGAAGGAGTAATATAAGAGCTCCTTCGCTGTCAAAATTGGAGTGACTAAGGAGCAAAATGTTATATAGATAAGTTAGAGAGCTTGAATAGGTCCTTCTTTTAGGGCATGTTGTTTGTAATTCGGCCCAATATAATTATCTATATAGTCTTTCAAACATTGCGAGTTATTATTGATTTGTATAGGGGTAAGGGATTCTCCGTTCAGATGACGTCACCATTCCTAAGTCGGATTCGGTCAAATCGCCGGACGACTCTACCTTCGTATAGGGTCTTCCACCATGCGCCATAACCGACGCAATTGCGCAGGATGCACGGTATAACTGGAATGTGAATGTTCATGCTGAATTAACCGGATTTTCTACTATTTATAGTAGAACTCTCAAAGTACCAGAACTATTGAGAGCTTTCGAATGCCATCTTGCGCGTCTCGCTGCGATCATTGGTTCGGAAGATAACCAGGGGGCGTTTAACCCCCCCCCCCCCCCCCCAGTCAATGGCGTTCTGCTCAGACCCCAGTCAATGCCGGGTTAAGAAGTCTGTTTGGTGACCATTACTGATCTCATGCCTTTACGTAAATACTGTGACACAATATGACATCGTGTGCCTGTTGTGAATGCCTGACTCCAAATTGTTCGCTTTTTATGCCTTTATGACTCGAGGTGCAGAATAGCTGTGTTTCACGGAGCTACCTCATGATGTGTATTAATAAATACATAAATAAATAAATCAACACAGTCAGTTTGTGGATGCTTCGGTTCTAAAACGATCTTACAGTAACATTTCATCATGTAATTGTTAGATGTCCGCCCCTGTAGCTCCGTGGAAGAGTGCTGGGTTTCTGACCTTTCACGGTAGTTGCTGCCCGGGTTCGAGTCGCTTCGGCGCTCCCTATTTGCTCCTGACTGGTATGGCCTGCGGCCGGTGGCAGCGGTCGACCTAAAGGTCAGGTGACGTCAGTGAGCGGGGCGGTCCGGGTCCAGGTATGTCGGGCACGTGAAACTTTCGCTTCTAAATTATGCCGGCTTCCAGGAATTGCGCGATCGGATGGTATAGTCAGTGCCTGCGCAACAAGCTATGCTTAGCGCGGACCTGACCTCGGAAATACATCCATTCGGACTAAATTTAGAAGAAGAAGAAAACTGTATCGTGCTCAGTTGTTATTCAGTTCAGTGGGCACACGGTGCGGCTGGCTCGGGATGGCCGTGACGTCACAGGCAGCCGTCTCAGGCGCTGGGAATCCCGCGCCGCGGGCGCTGCGGCGCAGGCCGCCCAGTCCAGGTAATATTCCTCTGCAGGGACCAGGGCGGCCGACAGAGGGTCGGCGTGACGTCACATCAGGTGATCTCATGCAGATGGAGGAGGGTGCGTAGGGTGCTCCACCCCAGCAGGGCTGGCTGGGGTGGATGGCGGCTGGTAACGCGTCCATGGGCACGGCGTGATGGCACTATCGTGAGAAACACGACATATCGAGCAATGTCCCGATGCATGGCGAATCGATCGGTGACCGATGATGTAGCCGGGCCGTCATATATAGCCGTCGATCGGTGACCGATGCCGGGCCGTCATATATAGCCGTCGATCGGTGACCGATGCCAGGCCGTCATATATAGCCGTCGATCGGTGACCGATGATATAGCTGGGCCGTCATATATAGCCGTCGATCGGTGACCGATGCCGGGCCGTCATATATCGCCGTCGATCGGTGACCGATGCCGGGCCGTCATATATCGCCGTCGATCGGTGACCGATGCCGGGCCGTCATATATCGCCGTCGATCGGTGACCGATGATATAGTCAGGCCGTCATATATAGCCGTCGATCGGTGACCGATGCCGGGCCGTCATATATAGCCGTCGATCGGTGACCGATGCCGGGCCGTCATATATCGCCGTCGATCGGTGACCGATGATATAGTCAGGCCGTCATATATAGCCGTCGATCGGTGATCGATGCCGGGCCGTCATATATCGCCGTCGATCGGTGACCGATGATATAACCAGGCCGTCATATATAGCCGTCGATCGGTGACCGATGCCGGGCCGTCATATATCGCCGTCGATCGGTGACCGATGATATAGCCAGGCCGTCATATATAGCCGTCGATCGGTGACCGATGCCGGGCCGCAAATTCCCGAAGTCTAATAACCATTCGCACTCGGAATTGGAGATGACTTCATAGCTGCTGGGCGAGTCCATTATACCACCGGGGGAAGTTGACACCTCCCTGAATGGGATGCTGGGCCGCGACAATCAAGGCCCTATAAGCGACAATAATCGAAGCGATCGCTGTGTGTGATGCGCTTAGCCTCGGTGCGCACCATATGAAACATATAGTTTATTCTCGTTACGGCGCGGTCGTCAGGCAGAAGTGCATTTGATCTCCGTTTACATGTCAGATCGGTAGGCAACAGTACCTATATTCGGCGTCTGTACTATATTTATATTGCTTTGTTTATACTTGAAAACAGGCGGTCGACCAAAATAGCTGTGTTAGACAATTATTCCCTGAATATTTCGATAATACGTATTTATTTCGATCGCATACGTA
>JAXIVJ010000218.1:27500-152692 GCA_036785665.1 Chirona hameri | reverse complement strand
AGATAGAGATAGAGATAGAGATAGAGATAGAGATAGAGATAGAGATAGAGATAGAGATAGAGATAGAGATAGAGATAGAGATAGAGATAGAGATAGATGTAGAGATATAGATAGAGATAGAGATAGAGATAGAGATAGAGATAGAGATAGAGATAGAGATAGAGATAGAGATAGAGATAGAGATAGAGATAGAGATAGAGATAGAGATAGAGATAGAGATAGAGATAGAGATAGAGATAGAGATAGAGATAGAGATAGAGATAGAGCTAGAGATAGAGATGGAGATAGAGATAGAGATAGAGATAGAGATAGAGATAGAGATAGAGATAGAGATAGAGATAGAGATAGAGATAGAGATAGAGATAGAGATAGAGATAGAGATAGAGATAGAGATAGAGATAGAGAAAAAGATAGAGATAGAGATAGAGATAGAGATAGAGATAGAGATAGAGATAGAGATAGAGATAGATATAGAGATAGAGATAGATATAGAGATAGAGATCGAGATCGAGATCGAGATCGAGATGGAGATGGAGATGGAGATGGAGATGGAGATGGAGATGGAGATGGAGATGGAGATGGAGATGGAGATGGAGATGGAGATGGAGATGGAGATGGAGATGGAGATGGAGATGGAGATAGAGATAGAGTTAGAGATAGAGATAGAGATAGAGATAGAGATAGAGATAGAGATAGAGATAGAGATAGAGATAGAGATAGAGATAGATATAGAGATAGAGATAGAGATAGAGATAGAGATAGAGATAGAGATAGAGATAGAGATAGAGATAGAGATAGAGATAGAGATAGAGATAGAGATAGAGATAGAGATATATATATATATATATATATATATATATATATATATATATATAAATATATATATATATATATATATATATATATATACATATATATATATATATATATATATATATATATATATATATATATATATATATATATATATATATATATATATATCAAGAACGAGCAGGAAAAGCATTTGAGTACCACAAAATGTGACAAGTTCTTTCCGATACCGTTGTTGTAAGCGTGGATCGTTTAAGTGTTTTCAAATTGAAATAACTTCGGTTGGAGACATTTAAATGCTTAATGTGATTATATTTACATATACTTCTCTGATTCTGATTATATTTACATAGTCTTCTCTCCCAATTTTAAGTGCCAACTCCATTTTTTGTGGAAAAGGTTCTTATTTCCCTTTAACCTTTCCGTGAAAGTGAATGATATTCAGCAGTTAATGTTCCAGTACCATTTTAGCGGATGAGTGCGCTTACGTGATATATGTAAGTGTAACCACTGCATTGTTAGACTGACATAACTGACCCTGACCATGTTTGCACCGTCGTATGAAATCGTTCCCAGGCATCATCGCCTTGTATTGCAGTATGCAGTAAAGCTTAGCGTGGCGGATGTTCCCCGTGCCGCGCGGCATCACAAAATCACCGCGACTTCGACTTGTATTGTATCACAGCGAGCCTACCTTCCTTCCACAGCGACTCCTACCTATACCACAGCGACTCCTACCTATACCACAACGAGCCTACCTATACCACAGTGACTCCTACCTATACCACAACGAGCCTACCTATACCACAGCGACTTCTACCTATACCATAGCGAGCCTACCTACCTTCCACAGGGACTCCTACCTATACCACAGCGAGCCTACCTACCTTCCACAGGGACTCCTACCTATACCACAGCGAGCCTACCTTCCTTCCACAGGGACTCCTACCTATACCACAGCGAGCCTACCTATACCACAGCGACTCCTACCTATACCACAGCGACTTCTACCTATACCACAGCGAGCCTACCTATACCACAGCGAGCCTACCTATACCACAGCGACTCCTACCTATACCACAGCGACTTCTACCTATACCACAGTGACTCCTACCTATACCACAGCGAGCCTACCTACCTTCCACAGGGACTCCTACCTATACCACAGCGAGCCTACCTACCTTCCACAGGGACTCCTACCTATACCACAACGAGCCTACCTACCTTCCACAGGGACTTCTACCTATACCACAGCGAGCCTACCTATACCACAGCGACTCCTACCTATACCACAGCGAGCCTACCTACCTTCCACAGGGACTCCTACCTATACCACAGCGACTCCTACCTATACCACAGCGACTTCTACCTATACCACAGCGACTTCTACCTATACCACAGCGACTCCTACCTATACCACAGCGACTTCTACCTATACCACAGCGAGCCTACCTATACCACAGCGACTTCTACCTATACCACAGCGACTCCTACCTATACCACAACGAGCCTACCTATACCACAGGGACTCCTACCTATACCACAGCGACTTCTACCTATACCACAGCGAGCCTACCTATACCACAGGGACTCCTACCTATACCACAGCGACTTCTACCTACTACCACAGTGACTCCTACCTATACCACAGCGAGCCTACCTATACCACAGCGACTTCTACCTATACCACAGCGAGCCTACCTATACCACAGGGACTCCTACCTATACCACAGCGACTTCTACCTATACCACAGCGAGCCTACCTATACCACAGCGACTCCTACCTATACCACAGCGAACCTACCTATATCACAGTGACTTCTACCTATACCACAGCGAGCCTACCTACCTTCCACAGGGACTCCTACCTATACCACAGCGAGCCTACCTACCTTCCACAGGGACTCCTACCTATACCACAGCGAGCCTACCTACCTTCCACAGGGACTCCTACCTATACCATAGCGAGCCTACCTATACCACAGCGACTTCTACCTATACCACAGCGACTTCTACCTATACCACAGCGAGCCTACCTATACCACAACGAGCCTACCTATACCACAGCGAGCCTACCTACCTTCCACAGGGACTCCTACCTATACCACAGCGAGCCTACCTATACCACAGCGACTTCTACCTACTACCACAGTGACTCCTACCTATACCACAGCGAGCCTACCTATACCACAGCGACTTCTACCTATACCACAGCGAGCCTACCTATACCACAGGGACTCCTACCTATACCACAGCGACTTCTACCTATACCACAGCGAGCCTACCTATACCACAGCGACTCCTACCTATACCACAGCGAACCTACCTATATCACAGTGACTTCTACCTATACCACAGCGAGCCTACCTACCTTCCACAGGGACTCCTACCTATACCACAGCGAGCCTACCTACCTTCCACAGGGACTCCTACCTATACCACAGCGAGCCTACCTACCTTCCACAGGGACTCCTACCTATACCATAGCGAGCCTACCTATACCACAGCGACTTCTACCTATACCACAGCGACTTCTACCTATACCACAGCGAGCCTACCTATACCACAACGAGCCTACCTATACCACAGCGAGCCTACCTACCTTCCACAGGGACTCCTACCTATACCACAGCGAGCCTACCTATACCACAGCGACTTCTACCTATACCACAGCGAGCCTACCTATACCACAGGGACTCCTACCTATACCACAGCGACTTCTACCTACTACCACAGTGACTCCTACCTATACCACAGCGAGCCTACCTATACCACAGCGACTTCTACCTATACCACAGCGAGCCTACCTATACCACAGGGACTCCTACCTATACCACAGCGACTTCTACCTATACCACAGCGAGCCTACCTATACCACAGCGACTCCTACCTATACCACAGCGAACCTACCTATATCACAGTGACTTCTACCTATACCACAGCGAGCCTACCTACCTTCCACAGGGACTCCTACCTATACCACAGCGAGCCTACCTACCTTCCACAGGGACTCCTACCTATACCACAGCGAGCCTACCTACCTTCCACAGGGACTCCTACCTATACCATAGCGAGCCTACCTATACCACAGCGACTCCTACCTATACCACAGCGACTCCTACCTACCTTCCACAGGGACTCCTACCTATACCACAGCGAGCCTACCTATACCACAGCGAGCCTACCTATACCACAGTGACTCCTACCTATACCACAGCGACTTCTACCTATACCACAGCGAGCCTACCTATACCACAACGAGCCTACCTATACCACAGCGACTTCTACCTATACCATAGCGAGCCTACCTATACCACAGCGACTCCTACCTATACCACAGCGAGCCTACCTATACCACAGCGAGCCTACCTATACCACAGTGACTTCTACCTATACCATAGCGACTCCTACCTATACCACAGTGAGCCTACCTATACCACAGCGACTCCTACCTATACCACAGCGAGCCTACCTATACCACAGCGACTTCTACCTATACCATAGCGAGCACACCTACTACCACAGCGACTCCTACCTATACCACAGCGAGCCTACCTATACCACAGCGAGCCTACCTATACCACAGTGACTCCTACCTATACCACAGTGACTCCTACCTATACCACAGTGACTCCTACCTATACCACAGCGACTCCTACCTATACCACAGCGACTCCTACCTATACCACAGCGAGCCTACCTATACCACAGCGAGCCTACCTATACCACAGCGACTCCTACCTATACCACAGCGACTTCTACCTATACCATAGCGAGCCTACCTATACCACAGTGACTCCTACCTATACCACAGCGACTTCTACCTATACCACAGCGAGCCTACCTATACCACAGTGACTCCTACCTATACCACAGCGACTTCTACCTATACCATAGCGAGCCTACCTATACCACAGCGAACCTACCTATACCACAGTGACTTCTACCTATACCACAGCGAGCCTACCTATACCACAGCGACTCCTACCTATACCACAGCGACTCCTACCTATACCACAGCGAGCCTACCTATACCACAGCGAGCCTACCTATACCACAGCGAGCCTACCTATACCACAGCGACTTCTACCTATACCACAGCGAGCCTACCTACCTTCCACAGGGACTCCTACCTATACCACAGCGAGCCTACCTACCTTCCACAGGGACTCCTACCTATACCACAGCGAGCCTACCTACCTTCCACAGGGACTCCTACCTATACCACAGCGACTCCTACCTATACCACAGCGACTTCTACCTATACCACAGCGAGCCTACCTATACCACAGCGACTTCTACCTATACCATAGCGAGCCTACCTATACCACAGCGACTCCTACCTACCTTCCACAGGGACTCCTACCTATACCACAGCGAGCCTACCTACCTTCCACAGGGACTCCTACCTATACCACAGCGAGCCTACCTATACCACAGCTAGCCTACCTTCCTTCCACAGGGACTCCTACCTATACCACAGCGACTCCTACCTATACCACAGCGAGACTACCTACCTTCCACAGGGACTCCTACCTATACCACAGCGAGCCTACCTATACCACAGCGAGCCTACCTATACCACAGCGACTTCTACCTATACCACAGCGACTCCTACCTATACCACAGCGACTTCTACACCTATACCACAGTGACTCCTACCTATACCACAGCGAGCCTACCTATACCACAGTGACTCCTACCTATACCACAACGAGCCTACCTATACCACAGCGACTCCTACCTATACCACAGCGACTCCTACCTATACCACAGCGAGCCTACCTATACCATAGCGAGCCTACCTATACCACAGCGACTCCTACCTATACCACAGCGAGCCTACCTATACCACAGTGACTTCTACCTATACCACAGCGACTCCTACCTATACCACAGTGACTCCTACCTATACCACAGCGACTTCTACCTATACCACAGCGACTCCTACCTATACCACAGCGACTTCTACCTATACCACAGCGAGCCTACCTACCTTCCACAGGGACTCCTACCTATACCACAGCGAGCCTACCTACCTTCCACAGGGACTCCTACCTATACCACAGCGACTTCTACCTATACCACAGCGACTCCTACCTATACCACAGCGACTTCTACCTATACCACAGCGAGCCTACCTACCTTCCACAGGGACTCCTACCTATACCACAACGAGCCTACCTATACCACAGCGACTCCTACCTATACCACAGCGAGCCTACCTATACCATAGCGAGCCTACCTACCTTCCACAGGGACTCCTACCTATACCACAGCGACTTCTACCTATACCACAGTGAGACTACCTACCTTCCACAGGGACTCCTACCTATACCACAGCGAGCCTACCTACCTTCCACAGGGACTCCTACCTATACCACAGCGAGCCTACCTATACCACAGCGACTCCCACCTATACCACAGCGAGCCTACCTACCTTCCGCAGTGACTCCTACCTATACCACAGCGACTCCTACCTATACCACAGTGACTCCTACCTATACCACAGCGACTTCTACCTATACCACAGCGACTCCTACCTATACCACAGCGACTCCTACCTATACCACAGCGACTCCTACCTATACCACAGCGACTTCTACCTATACCACAGCGACTCCTACCTATACCACAGCGAGCCTACTTACCTTCCACAGGGACTCCTACCTATACCACAGCGACTCCTACCTATACCACAGCGAGCCTACCTATACCACAGCGACTCCTACCTATACCACAGCGACTCCTACCTATACCACAGTGACTCCTACCTATACCACAGCGAGCCTACCTATACCACAGCGAGCCTACCTATACCACAGCGAGCCTACCTATACCACAGCGACTCCTACCTATACCACAGCGAGCCTACCTACCTTCCACAGGGACTCCTACCTATACCACAGCGAGCCTACCTATACCACAGCGACTCCTACCTATACCACAGCGAGCCTACCTACCTTCCACAGGACTCCTACCTATACCACAGCGACTCCTACCTATACCACAGTGACTCCTACCTATACCACAGCGAGCCTACCTATACCACAGCGAGCCTACCTATACCACAGCGAGCCTACCTATACCACAGCGACTCCTACCTATACCACAGCGAGCCTACCTACCTTCCACAGGGACTCCTACCTATACCACAGCGAGCCTACCTATACCACAGCGAGCCTACCTATACCACAGCGAGCCTACCTATACCACAGCGACTCCTACCTATACCACAGCGAGCCTACCTACCTTCCACAGGGACTCCTACCTATACCACAGCGAGCCTACCTATACCACAGCGACTCCTACCTATACCACAGCGAGCCTACCTACCTTCCACAGGGACTCCTACCTATACCACAGCGAGCCTACCTATACCACAGCGACTCCTACCTATACCACAGCGAGCCTACCTACCTTCCACAGGGACTCCTACCTATACCACAGCGACTCCTACCTATACCACAGTGACTCCTACCTATACCACAGCGAGCCTACCTATACCACAGCGAGCCTACCTATACCACAGCGAGCCTACCTATACCACAGCGACTCCTACCTATACCACAGCGAGCCTACCTACCTTCCACAGGGACTCCTACCTATACCACAGCGAGCCTACCTATACCACAGCGACTCCTACCTATACCACAGCGAGCCTACCTACCTTCCACAGGGACTCCTACCTATACCACAGCGACTCCTACCTATACCACAGCGACTCCTACCTATACCACAGTGACTTCTACCTATACCACAGCGAGCCTACCTATACCACAGCGACTCCTACCTATACCACAGCGAGCCTACTTACCTTCCACAGGGACTCCTACCTATACCACAGCGACTCCTACCTATACCACATCGACTTCTACCTATACCACAGCGACTCCTACCTATACCACAGTGACTCCTACCTATACCACAGCGAGCCTACCTATACCACAGCGACTTCTACCTATACCACAGCGACTTCTACCTATACCACAGCGACTTCTACCTATACCACAGCGAGCCTACCTACCTTCCACAGGGACTCCTACCTATACCACAGCGAGCCTACCTATACCACAGCGAGCCTACCTACCTTCCACAGGGACTCCTACCTATACCACAGCGACTCCTACCTATACCACAGCGAGCCTACCTATACCACAGTGACTCCTACCTATACCACAGTGACTTCTACCTATACCACAGCGACTTCTACCTATACCACAGCGACTCCTACCTATACCACAGCAACTCCTACCTATACCACAGCGAGCCTACCTATACCACAGTGACTTCTACCTATACCACAGCGAGCCTACCTACCTTCCACAGGGACTCCTACCTATACCACAGCGACTTCTACCTATACCACAGCGACTCCCACCTATACCACAGCGAGCCTACCTATACCACAGCGACTCCTACCTATACCACAGCGAGCCTACCTATACCACAGCGACTTCTACCTATACCACAGCGACTTCTACCTATACCACAGCGAGCCTACCTATACCACAGCGACTCCTACCTATACCACAGTGACTCCTACCTATACCACAGCGACTCCTACCTATACCACAACGAGCCTACCTATACCACAGCGACTTCTACCTATACCACAGCGACTCCTACCTATACCACAGCGAGCCTACCTTCCTTCCACAGGGACTCCTACCTATACCACAGCGACTCCTACCTATACCACAGCGAGACTACCTACCTTCCACAGGGACTCCTACCTATACCACAGCGAGCCTACCTACCTTCCACAGGGACTCCTACCTATACCACAGCGAGCCTACCTATACCACAGCGACTCCCACCTATACCACAGCGAGCCTACCTACCTTCCACAGGGACTCCTACCTATACCACAGCGAGCCTACCTATACCACAGCGACTCCCACCTATACCACAGCGAGCCTACCTACCTTCCGCAGTGACTCCTACCTATACCACAGCGAGCCTACCTATACCACAGCGACTCCTACCTATACCACAGCGACTTCTACCTATACCATAGCGAGCCTACCTACCTTCCACAGGGACTCCTACCTATACCACAGCGACTCCTACCTATACCACAGCGAGCCTACCTATACCACAGCGAGCCTACCTATACCACAGCGACTTCTACCTATACCACAGCGACTCCTACCTATACCACAGCGAGCCTACCTTCCTTCCACAGGGACTCCTACCTATACCACAGCGAGCCTACCTATACCACAGCGACTCCTACCTATACCACAGCGACTTCTACCTATACCACAGCGAGCCTACCTATACCACAGCGACTTCTACCTACTACCACAGCGACTCCTACCTATACCACAGCGACTCCTACCTATACCACAACGAGCCTACCTACCTTCCACAGGGACTCCTACCTATACCACAGCGAGCCTACCTATACCACAACGACTCCTACCTATACCACAGTGACTCCTACCTATACCACAGCGAGCCTACCTACCTTCCACAGGGACTCCTACCTATACTACAGCGAGACTACCTATACCACAGGGACTCCTACCTATACCACAGCGAGACTACCTACCTTCCACAGGGACTCCTACCTATACCACAGCGAGCCTACCTATACCACAGCGACTCCTACCTATACCACAGCGAGCCTACCTATACCACTGCGACTCCTACCTTTACCAACTGATGGACATGCCTTATACCAGCGGCGTGCCATGGGCGGAAGGAGTAGGTACACTTGGTGACCAACTAACGGACACACCTTATACCAGCGGCGTGCCATAGGCGGAAGGAGTAGGTACACATGGTGACCAGCTGACGGACACATAACTCGCCCAGCCAGGAGTCTGCAGTACCACCAGGTCACCGTTCGGCTGAGAGTTTATCGTGGCCCAGTCACCCTGCCGGGTTACGCTCTAACCTCCGACCTCTCGACTCCCACCAGCAATGCTACACGACTGCAGCATCATTGCCGTATGAAATCAAATTTGTAAATGATATTTGTACACGTTCCGGCCTGATCTCCTCAAAAGCTGTAGGTAACCGGCACGTTACCTGCCCTGGTGGTAATGACAGTCTGTTACCAATAACAGTCTGCCCTGGTGGTAATGACAGTATGTTACCGGCGTAGACAGTGTCCTGCACTGTCGTGACATCGCTCTCTACAGTGGTGCTTTTATCTAGGCCCGCAGTGAGGCCTGCTGCAATACGCTCTCTACAGTGGTGCCTTTATCTAGGCCCGCAGTGAGGCCTGCTGCTCTCTACAGTGGTGCCTTTATCTAGGCCCGCAGTGAGGCCTGCTGCTCTCTACAGTGGTGATTCTATCTAGGCCCGCAGTGAGGCCTGCTGCTCTCTACAGTGGTGATTTTATCTAGGCCCGCAGTGAGGCCTGCTGCTCTCCACAGTGGTGCTTTTATCTAGGCCCGCAGTGAGGCCTGCTGCTCTCTACAGTGGTGCCTTTATCTAGGCCCGCAGTGAGGCCTGCTGCTCTCTACAGTGGTGCCTTTATCTAGGCCCCGCAGTGAGGCCTGCTGCTCTCTACAGTGGTGCTTTTATCTAGGCCCCGCAGTGAGGCCTGCTGCTCTCTACGGTGGTGCTTTTATCTAGGCCCGCAGTGAGGCCTGCTGCTCTCTACAGTAGTGCTTTTATCTAGGCCCCGCAGTGAGGCCTGCTGCTCTCTACAGTGGTGCTTTTATCTAGGCCCGCAGTGAGGCCTGCTGCAATACGCTCTCTACAGTGGTGATTTTATCTAGGCCCGCAGTGAGGCCTGCTGCTCTCTACAGTGGTGTTTTTATCTAGGCCCGCAGTGAGGCCTGCTGCTCTCTACAGTGGTGTTTTATCTAGGCCCGCAGTGAGGCCTGCTGCTCTCTACAGTGTTTTTTTTTATCTAGGCCCCACAGTGAGCCCTGCTGCTCTCTACAGTAGTGCTTTTGTATAGGCCCCGCAGTGAGGCCTGCTGCTCTCTACAGTGGTGATTTTATCTAGGCCCCGCAGTGAGGCCTGCTGCTCTCTACAGTGGTGCTTTTATCTAGGCCCCGCAGTGAGACCTGCTGCTCTCTACAGTGGTGCTTTTATCTAGGCCCCGCAGTGAGACCTGCTGCTATCTACAGTGGTGCTTTTATCTAGGACCCGCAGTGAGGCCTGCTGCAATACGCTCTCTACAGTGGTGATTTTATCTAGGCCCGCAGTGAGGCCTGCTGCTCTCTACAGTGGTGTTTTTATATAGGCCCCGTAGTGAGGTCTGGTGCTCTCTACAGTGGTGATTTGATCTAGGCCCGTTGTGAGGCCTGCTGCTCTCTACAGTGGTGCTTTTATCTAGGCCCGCAGTGAGGCCTGCTGCTCTCTACAGTGGTGCCTTTATCTAGGCCCGCAGTGAGGCCTGCTGCTCTCTACAGCGGTGCCTTTATCTAGGCCCCGCAGTGAGGCCTGCTGCTCTCTACAGTGGTGCTTTTATCTAGGCCCGCAGTGAGGCCTCCTGCTCTCTACAGTGGTGCTTTTATCTAGGCCCCGCAGTGAGGCCTGCTGCTCTCTACAGTGGTGCTTTTATCTAGGCCCGCAGTGAGGCCTGCTGCTCTCTACAGTGGTGCCTTTATCTAGGTCCCGCGGTGAGGCCTGCTGCTCTCTACAGTGGTGCTTTTATCTAGGCCCGCAGTGAGGCCTGCTGCTCTCTACAGTGGTGCCTTTATCTAGGCCCGCGGTGAGGCCTGCTGCTCTCTACAGCGGTGCCTTTATCTAGGCCCCGCAGTGAGGCCTGCTGCTCTCTACAGTGGTGCTTTTATCTAGGCCCGCAGTGAGGCCTGCTGCTCTCTACAGTGGTGCCTTTATCTAGGTCCCGCAGTGAGGCCTGCTGCTCTCTACAGTGGTTCTTTTATCTAGGCCCGCAGTGAAGCCTGCTGCTCTCTACAGTGGTGCCTTTATCTAGGCCCCGCACTGAGGCCTGCTGCTCTCTACAGTGGTGCTTTTATCTAGGCCCGCAGTGAGGCCTGCTGCTCTCTACAGTGGTGCCTTTATCTAGGCCCCGCAGTGAGGCCTGCTGTTCTCTACAGTGGTGCTTTTATCTAGGCCCCGCAGTGAGGCCTGCTGCTCTCTACAGTGGTGATTTGATCTAGGCCCCGCAGTGAGGCCTGCTGCAATACGCTCTCTACAGTGGTGATTTTATCTAGGCCTCGCAGTGAGGCCTGCTGCTCTCTACAGTGGTGATTTTTTCTAGGCCCCGCAGTGAGGCCTGCTGCAATACGCTCTCTACAGTGGTGATTTTATCTAGGCCCCGCAGTGAGGCCTGCTGCTCTCTACAGTGGTGATTTTATCTAGGCCCCGCAGTGAGGCCTGCTGCAATACGCTCTCTACAGTGGTGATTTTATCTAGGCCCGCAGTGAGGCCTGCTGCTCTCTACAGTGGTGCCTTTATCTAGGCCCGCAGTGAGGCCTGCTGCTCTCTACAGTGGTGATTTTATCTAGGCCCCGCAGTGAGGCCTGCTGCAATACGCTCTCTACAGTGGTGATTTTATCTAGGCCCGCAGTGAGGTCTGCTGCTCTCTACAGTGGTGCCTTTATCTAGGCCCGCAGTGAGGCCTGCTGCTCTCTACAGTGGTGCTTTTATCTAGGCCCGCAGTGAGGCCTGCTGCTCTCTACAGTGGTGCCTTTATCTAGGCCCGCAGTGAGGCCTGCTGCTCTCTACAGCGGTTATTTTATCTAGGCCCCGCAGTGAGGCCTGCTGCTCTCTACGGTGGTGCTTTTGTCTAGGCCCCGTAGTGAGGCCTGCTGCTCTCTACAGTGGTGCCTTTATCTAGGCCCGCAGTGAGGCCTGCTGCTCTCTACAGTGGTGCCTTTATCTAGGCCCCGCAGTGAGGCCTGCTGCTCTCTACAGTGGTGCTTTTATCTAGGCCCCGCAGTGAGGCCTGATGCTCTCTACAGTGGAACCTTCATCTAGGCCCGCAGTGAGGCCTGCTGCTCTCTACAGCGGTGATTTTTTCTAGGCCCCGCAGTGAGGCCTGCTGCTCTCTACAGTGGTGATTTATCTAGGCCCGCAGTGAGGCCTGCTGCTCTCTACAGTGGTGCCTTTATCTAGGCCCGCAGTGAGGCCTGCTGCTCTCTACAGCGGTTATTTTATCTAGGCCCGCAGTGAGGCCTGCTGCTCTCTACAGTGGTGATTTTATCTAGGCCCGCAGTGAGGCCTGCTGCTCTCTACAGTGGTGATTTTATCTAGGCCCGCAGTGAGGCCTGCTGCAATACGCTCTCTACAGTGGTGATTTTATCTAGGCCCGCAGTGAAGCCTGCTCCTCTCTACATTGGTGATTTTATCTAGGCCCGCAGTGAGGCCTGCTCCTCTCTACAGTGGTGATTTTATCTAGGCCCGCAGTGAGGCCTGCTGCTCTCTACAGTGGTGCCTTTATCTAGGCCCGCAGTGAGGCCTGCTGCTCTCTACAGCGGTGATTTTATCTAGGCCCGCAGTGAGGCCTGCTGCTCTCTACAGTGGTGATTTTATCTAGGCCCACAGTGAGGCCTGCTGCTCTCTACAGTGGTGATTTTATCTAGGCCCGCAGTGAGGCCTGCTGCAATACGCTCTCTACAGTGGTGATTTTATCTAGGCCCGCGGTGAGGCCTGCTCCTCTCTACAGTGGTGATTTTATCTAGGCCCGCAGTGAGGCCTGCTCCTCTCTACAGTGGTGATTTTATCTAGGCCCCGCAGTGAGGCCTGCTGCAATACGCTGTTCGAGAACAATTTAAAACGCTTGTTTCGCATAATCATATTGCCATAGGTGTCGATTCATATACTTTTAGGGTGGCCCTCGCCCCCCCCCCTCATGTTTAGTTCGCCCCCCCCCCAATGGTACCCTCGGCCCCCCCAATGTTTACCCTCGTCCCCCCCAATGTTTTTGCCGCTGGCGGATCCAAGAGGGGGCAAAGCGGCCAAGCCTTCCACACCGCCTGAAATTGGCAAACAAATTGACACGTTTCCTATTTCAAAATCAAATCTAAGCAGCATTTACTAAGAATAATTTATTTTAAATCACCTCTGCATGTATACAGAGGCGAAATCCGGTGAATTTAATATACATGTGTGAGACTTTTTGGGATTTGCTTCCCAAGACATTTGTTTTGCCTTTCTGGATCTGCCCATGTCTCTGGCCTCAGATTAGGTACCTGCAACATACAGGTTTCATTCGCAGTGATTCATGGAAAACCAAGCTTCTGATAATTTGTTTAGTTCTACGAACCGTAGACTACCTAATACCACCTTCGTCACGTGAACGTCGCACGACGAAACCGGGGGGGGGGGGGGGGGTATCGGCGAAGCAATAGTTCTCTCCTATGTACAGTTTTTAGTTCTTCCCTTCTCTTGCGATCTGGAGGCATTGATTTGGAAGCCGTATTTTAGCGCCGATTTGAGTTTGGGCATGTAAATAGGGTCAGTGCTGCATGATGTGCGTGACATTTTTCCCTTGTACCCATGAACATGTGTCATGACTGGTCACTGGAGTTCTTCGACAGTAGAGTGACGGTGTTAGAAACGGACATTACAAGTTCTGGATGGAAATAGAATCGTATGACACCGTGTTGCGTGTCGTATCTATAGTATAGTTGTGTGTATAGAGGGGTGACCGTCTTACCTCCCATTGCCGTCTAGCTTGAACGTTATTGGGGGTGGGTCTGCTTGACCTGACCTATAGGTCAGTTCTACCTCAGGTAACGGCTGTATGTATAGACTATAGAACCGTGACTTAGAATGCTCCCGGGTAAAACAAAATCAGAAGAGGTGCGCAAAGAATCAATAATACGATGCCAGGCAGACATGGAAATGATGGCACTCCGCGAGGCCGTTTTGTAGATTTCCAAAGAATCTTTCAGCATTTTCAAACAACCCTAGCAATATGGAGGATAGAGTTTGTCCCCGCATGAAATGCTGGCAATACCGCAACAGTGGTATTGCCAGTCAATGGCGTAAATTTCTAACGCCATTGACTGGGGGGGGGGGGGGTATCTTTCGAACCAATGAGCGAAGCGAGACGCGCAAGAAGGCATTCGAAAGCTCCCAATAGCATTTAGCATTTAAATCATGCTCTTTTTTTAAATTGAGGTCAAATATCAGGTCACGGTAAGGTCAAAGGTTAAAATCGAGGTATTTGGGTGTATGGGCCATACTTTCCATCCAAGTCTTCGATCGCGACCATTAACACCCAAAGTACTCTTAAAGGTAAAATGCACATCCCGCATGAGCAAAAGAGATAATTTTGGCAAAGGTCACGGTCAAGGTCAGGTCACAAAAGGTAACTATGCGCAAAAAAACTACAAAAGCCATCCGACACATGTTCAATGGATTATTTTACACGTATAATTCGATCGTGATAGTCATTTTAGCACCTGGCCTCATTTCAGTGAAGTTATAACTCGTGTGTAGTAACGTCACTAAATTCACTATATCTCGTTTTTTATCTCGCAAAATTGCTTCAATTATGAACAAAAGACGTATAGTCGGTGTAGGAGAAGGTACCCAATGTTGCACGTTGATGTCGCTATTGTTTTTTGAGCTATTGCGAAAATACGTCAGGGGAGATATTTGCGTATATTTTTGAGTGGGGGGGGGGGGGGGACACTCAGTCAATGTCAGATTAACATTGCCGTTTTACTAAGTAAGGGTTCTAAGTAAGGCCTCGGGCCTTCTGGAGGATGCAGACCGGCCAAAAACGTTGGTTTGAGGGGCCGTCCGACATAAGTCCAAAACTCATGAGATTTCGTCTGTTTTTGCATTATGAATTGATAAAAAAATACTCTCCGTTGTACAAGTTGCCTAGAATTTCTTGAAAATGTGTAAAGCCATGACGCAGATAGGCTCCCCTTAGATCCGTCCCTGTTCGCCCCCCCCCCCCCCCCCTCCAATCATTTTCACAAATCGACACCGCTGCATATTGCATACTCACAAATGAAGTTGATTTATATTAGGTACTGCTTGGTGTGCAGAGTTACCTGAGAAACATACACTCGGAGTGGGCAGTGGGTGCTTCCGTACCGTAACCAATAATACCACACCGGGAAATAATTAGGAAAGCTGTGGTGCTCGGTGAGATATATCAATATATTAAACATGTCATTATTTATCAACACACCAGTCTCCCAATGACGTCATACGCTCGTTATACCGCGGAAACGACGCCCATGAGCTGCAGGTCTCCTTGACTGGATGTAACCAAGACCAAAAGCTTCGTGCTCCCCTTACACACACATACCCATTACTATGTACACCGCATCTGTACGGAGCACGGTCATAGCCATGGTCTCCCTGTAGATACCGCTGAGGACGCCTCGATTCAGTGTCGAAATCACCGCCGGTACACAGCACACCCGACCACGGTCGCCGCCGACTCTCTGTGTGGCCAACACGACCGTACAATGGACACGGCCGTACACGGCTGTGGACGCGGCATTCATCAGCGGGGCTCGGCTGCCGCGTACCGCTGATGTAACGTCATTCTGACGACGAGTGACTCCTGCACAGTGGCCGCCGCTCAGGCCCCCGGCCCTGATGGATGTTCCGCTCGGCCGCCGAGCCGAGGCCTCCGGGCAGGCCTACACCGACCGGTGTCGCATGCACACTGCTCAACCGCAGTGCACACCCGCAGAACACACCCGCAGAACACACCCGCAGTATACACCCGCAGACCACACCCGCAGAACACACCCGCAGAACACACCCGCAGAACACACCCGCAGAACACACCCGCAGTACACACCCGCAGAACACACCCGCAGTGCACACCCGCAGTGCACACATCCGCAGTACACATCCGAGGTACACACCCGCAGTCTACACCCGCAGAACACACCCACGGTACACTGCACAGGACACAGTGCACACCCGCAGTACACAGTGCACAGTCGAGAGTGCACAGCACACCACGGTCGTCACTCGTCAGTGCACGACATGCATTAGCGCTCTCAGCCGGCGGATGCACGCGGGCGCCGCGGCGCACTCGAGCCCGGCGCCGCATCCTCCTCACATTAGTGAGCGCCAGTTTGGTTGTTTATATTCGATTCGTAAATAGGAGGCCATCTGTTTACGGTCCCCGGCCGCGGCTGTAGCATGTGCACGGCCAAAAACGCTGCGCCGAGCCGCACTTCGAGAAAACCAGGCGCCGTAAATATTAGGCGGAGGGAACACCCCTGTCCCAAATAGCGCGACCACAGAAAGAAAGCACTGCCAGCGGTAACAGTAACAGAGCCAGTAATGTGGCGGTTACGTCATGAGCTCCGGACGATACAGGCCGAGCTGGTGAGTTGACACTGGGTGCCCTCTCCGCCTGTCACGAGCGTCTTTGACGTCTGCGGTGGCCTGGGACGACTCAGGGCTAATTTGGTGGTGCGTCTTTTTTCTGCGGTCGCCCGTGACGTGACGGGTCTGTGACATACATGACTGTGGTCCGAGTGGCTGGCTATCTGTGGCCGTATGTGGCCAGGGTCGCCTTCAGCGGACTGAGGCGGACAACAGGGCCACCCGCGCGGCATGGCTGGCTATCTGTGGCCGTATGTGGCCAGGGTCGCCTTCAGCGGACTGAGGCGGACAACAGGGCCACCCGCGCGGCATGGCTGGCTATCTGTGGCCGTATGTGGCCAGGGTCGCCTTCAGCGGACTGAGGTGGACAACAGGGCCACCCGCGCGGCATGGCTGGCTATCTGTGGCCGTATGTGGCCAGGGTCGCCTTCAGCGGACTGAGGCGGACAACAGGGCCACCCGCGCGGCGTGGCTGGCTATCTGTGGCCGTATGTGGCCAGGGTCGCCTTCAGCAGACTGAGGCGGACAACAGGGCCACCCGCGCGGCATGGCTGGCTATCTGTGGCCGTATGTGGCCAGGGTCGTCTTCAGCGGACTGAGGCGGACAACAGGGCCACCCGCGCGGCATGGCTGGCTATCTGTGGCCGTATGTGGCCAGGGTCGCCTTCAGCGGACTGAGGCGGACAACAGGGCCACCCGCGCGGTATGGCTGGCTATCTGTGGCCGTATGTGGCCAGGGTCGCCTTCAGCGGACTGAGGCGGACAACAGGGCCACCCGCGCGGCATGGCTGGCTATCTGTGGCCGTATGTGGCCAGGGTCGCCTTCAGCGGACTGAGGCGGACAATAGGGCCACCCGCGCGGCATGGCTGGCTATCTGTGGCCGTATGTGGCCAGGGTCGCCTTCAGCGGACTGAGGCGGACAACAGGGCCACCCGCGCGGCATGGCTGGCTATCTGTGTCTCGGCCGCAGTGATATGCTGCCGAGCGCAGACAGCGCTGCTGTCACACCGGTGATCTTTATACACGTGACACTCTCCTGTGAGTTAACCGGCCCGTGTATGGTTCAGAAGTCCCGGATGGTGGCCCGTTTATGGTTCAGAAGTCCCGGATGGTGGCCCGTGTATGGTTCAGAAGTCCCGGATGGTGGCCCGTTTATGGTTCAGAAGTCCCGGATGGTGGCCCGTTTATGGTTCAGAAGTCCCGGATGGTGACCGGTTTGTGCCTGAGACCCCTTGTGATCGCGCACGTGTCAAAATCCAGGATATCTGGGATTCGTATAAACAATTTGACAAAATAAATCCGTGATTCCTTATATACCTCTCTATTCCTAACTGTCTGGTAAAACTTGTCAGTCTGACAAATAATGTAGGTAAATATATATTTGGGTCCTCTGTCGATCACCACAACAATGAAGCTGAACCCAGGCCATATAAGGTCTTTTTTCCGACGTTTACAGTGACATCTTTCTGGATGTCAGAACCTGTTCTGGGACCTTGTTACTCGTCTCTCTGTGGAGCATATGATGCGAAACAGCATGACACTTTTAACTTGTATCGTCCTCCGACCGAACTTTTTATTAAAAACAGCTCGGCTATGTCATATTCCAGGGAGCGAACGAGCTCACCCGGCAAACGGGACAGCGGCATGCGCCGCGGAATGAGCTGGGTATCAGCGGGAGATGAACATCAGAATGGGATGAACATTCGAATGGGATGCATGGGCGTCGCCACCACTAGGGACACTAGGGACATTGTCCCTAGTAATTTTCAAATCCTCAAAATCTACTAAGGACTGTCCCAAGTAAAATTCGAAACTGCCTTTGCTGGGTTCATGCTGGGGACACGGGACATGTCCCTAGTAACTTTCAGATAGATAACCTCAACATCATCAAAAGTTGAAGTACACATGTACTTTAATTTTTCCAAGTAACGTTGAGACCGAGGCGAGTGGCGACGCCCTTGAAGGCACAGATTTGGCCGTACGTGGTCGCATAGGCGGATCCTGGGGGGGGGGCAAACGGGGCCATGCCCCCCCCCCCCAAGACAAGTATAATGCACGCTTAAAATGTATTTTTGGAGCGTTTTTGGGCATCCTAAGAAGGAAACTTCCAGATGTTGTTTTTGTAAGTGCAAAAAAGTAAACAAAAAACTCGACCAATGTCCGTATACTGAACGATTCAGTTAACACTAGATTAAAATGGGATTCTGCTGAGCTCATTAACATTACGCCTATGAGCGTTGCATGGAAAGAATTGAGTTAGAAATATTTCCGACCGCACCCCCCCCCCCCCGCACCCCAGAGGTGAAAGTGGCCTCGGGTAGGAATCAATGTGTCCCTAGTAGTTTTGAAACCGTGGCGACGCCCCTGATGGGATGAACATCAGAATGGGATGAACATCAGAATGGGAAAACATCAGAATGGGATGAACATTCGAACGGGATGAACATTCGAACGGGATCTACATTCGAATGATGAGATGAACATCATAATACAATGAACATCGGGATCGGAATGACACGAACGTTTGAATTAGGTGAACGTTCGAATGAGACGAACGTTTGAGTTCAAGATAAACGTTCGAATGGGATGAACATCGAGACGATAAGAACAGCGGGACATCGGAATGAGATGAACATCCATATGAAATTGGCTTCCTAATGGGAGCGATCGAGCGCCTCAGTCCAGCCGCGGACGGCGCTGATTCGGCAGTCCAGAGGAGACCAGAGAGTGATGTGTGGCCAGCCGCCGTCCGGCGCCGCGGCGTCACATGGTCTTCCTCGGGCCGACGCCCCCGACCGCCGACGGAAACAGCGCCGTTCGTCTGTGATGGATGTCACAGGCGGCGACGCCAAATCGCGCTCAGCGGCGGCGCAGCCCACCAACTTCTGCGTCGTCGGCAAATATAGAGGCGCGGTCGATGGCGGGCCCGATGATACGGGGTTTGATAGTCCATGACGTGCTACTGGGTGTCGTATACTGGTCGAACGTTGGGGTTATGGTGCAGCACAATCCGTTCCTGTGGCCCAACTTTCCAGGGTGTACACGGCTATAAAGTGAGATAGTGAGGTGTCCTACCACCACGGATAATGCACTCGCCGGCTATGAGCCCGGTAAATACCAAAGTAACTTGTCTCGTTCCCCGTCGTTGACATTGATTACTGTAAGAGCGGGCTAAAAGCCGGTGTGTTGCATCGAAATCATGCCTGCTTATTACGACAAAGTTCTGAAGTAATGCATGTGTCGTTATTCATAGGCAATGGGCATGCAGTTCAGAGAGTTAAGTGCGATTTGGCGCTCCGTATTGCCTATACCACCGAAGGCAAGTGCCTACATTGAAACCGAAAGGCATGACCTGTAAATAACAGGCATGCTGCCTGCAAATTAAACTGCATGCATAATTATTGAATCATTTGAAGGATTCAGCGTCCTTAAAACGTGCAACAAGCATAGCTGGGTGATAAGCTATCAGGAGGCCGAAACCGTGGGAAAGCTCGGATTTAGCCGACCATTGCACTGGCCGATCTGGATTAGATACCAACACAAAAGGTGGAAGTCCATTTAAATGTGAGACAAAGCAGCACAATGCCAGGTGCTGCATGACGCGTCACCACCACACGCCGGAGAGGGGCTCGGGAACACTGCAGTCAGCACTGCCGTCACACTGCAGTCAGCACCGCCGTCACACTGCATAGCACCGCCGTCACACTGTCACACCGCCGTCACACTGTCACACCGCCGTCACACTGCAGTCAGCACCGCCGTCACACTGCAGTCAGCACCGCCGTCACACTGTCACACTGCCGTCACACTGCAGTCAGCACTGCCGTCACACTGCATAGCACCGCCGTCACACTGTCACACCGCCGTCACACTGTCACACTGCCGTCACACTGCAGTCAGCACCGCCGTCACACTGCAGTCAGCACTGCCGTCACACTGCATAGCACCGCCGTCACACTGTCACACCGCCGTCACACTGTCACACCGCCGTCACACTGCAGTCAGCACCGCCGTCACACTGTCACACCGCCGTCACACTGTCACACTGCCGTCACACTGCAGTCAGCACCGCCGTCACACTGCAGTCAGCACCGCCGTCACACTGTCACACCGCTGTCACACTGTCACACTGCCGTCACACTGCAGTCAGCACTGCCGTCACACTGCAGTCGGCAGCGCCGTCACACTGCAGTCAGCACCGCCGTCACACTGCAGTCAGCACCGCCGTCACACTGTCACACTGCCGTCACACTGCAGTCAGCACCGCCGTCACACTGCATAGCACCGCCGTCACACTGCAGTCAGCACCGCCGTCACACTGCATAGCACCGCCGTCACACTGTCACACTGCCGTCACACTGCAGTCAGCACTGCCGTCACACTGCAGTCAGCACCGCCGTCACACTGTCACACCGCTGTCACACTGTCACACTGCCGTCACACTGCAGTCAGCACTGCCGTCACACTGCAGTCGGCAGCGCCGTCACACTGCAGTCAGCACCGCCGTCACACTGCAGTCAGCACCGCCGTCACACTGTCACACCGCCGTCACACTGCAGTCAGCACTGCCGTCACACTGCAGTCAGCACTGCCGTCACACTGCAGTCAGCACCGCCGTCACACTGTCACACCACCGTCACACTGTCACACTGCCGTCACACTGCAGTCAGCACCGCCGTCACACTGCAGTCAGCACCGCCGTCACACTGTCACACCGCTGTCACACTGTCACACTGCCGTCACACTGCAGTCAGCACCGCCGTCACACTGCAGTCAGCACCGCCGTCACACTGTCACACCGCTGTCACACTGTCACACTGCCGTCACACTGCAGTCAGCACTGCCGTCACACTGCAGTCAGCACCGCCGTCACACTGCAGTCAGCACCACCGTCACACTGTCACACTGCCGTCACACTGCAGTCAGCACCGCCGTCACACTGTCACACTGCCGTCACACTGCAGTCAGCACTGCCGTCACACTGCAGTCAGCACTGCCGTCACACTGCAGTCAGCACTGCCGTCACACTGCAGTCAGCACTGCCGTCACACTGCAGTCAGCACTGCCGTCACACTGCAGTCAGCACCGCCGTCACACTGTCACACTGCCGTCACACTGCAGTCAGCACCGCCGTCACACTGTCACACTGCCGTCACACTGCAGTCAGCACCGCCGTCACACTGCAGAGCACCGCCGTCACACTGTCACACTGCCGTCACACTGCAGTCAGCACCGCCGTCACACTGCAGTCAGCACCGCCGTCACACCGCCGTCACACTGCATATCACCGCCGTCACACTGTCACACCGCCGTCACACTGTCACACTGCCGTCACACAGCAGTCAGCACTGCCGTCACACTGCAGAGCACCGCCGTCACACTGTCACACCGCCGTCCCACTGCAGTCAGCACCGCCGTCACACTGCAATCAGCACCGCCGTCACACCGCCGTCACACCGCCGTCAGACCGCCGTCACACTGCAGAGCACTGCAGTCAGCAGTGTACCGCAGACAGTGCAACACAGGCAGTTCAGTCCCGGCGACCTCCCGAGCTAGCTGGAATTTCTGCTGCGTACAGTATAGGTCCGGGCACCAGACTGAGTGAGGCACCGATTCGTAAGCCTGGGTTGACTTCAAAATAATAATTTAAAAAGTAATTATTACAAAATCGCATCCATTTTAAAAGGTAATAGATATGAATTGTACCGGCATTGGATGCCATGCAGGGTTGGGAGTTCTGTAGAGAAGCATTTTAAACGCAGGTCTGTTTTCATGGAGGGAACCAGTCAAACCGCGTCAGCCATGAGAACGGAGAGCCTGCGCCCTGCAGTCTCCCTTTTCTCGCTGGTACCGATCTTCTTCCATCAGAGAATGCCTCCTTTATGATGCATCAGACAATCATCCTTCGATACAGCCGTATCTCTATCATGCATCAGACAATCATTCTTCCACACAGCTTGCTCTCTATCTCCTGCTGATCCCCACTGGAGATGACCGCCGGGCCGGGATGACCATTAGTAGTTGTGTGACCGCCGGGCCTGGATGGTCATTAGTAGTTGTGTGACCGCCGGGCCTTGATGGCCATTAATAGTTGTGTGACCGCCGGGCCTGGATGGTCATTAGTAGTTGTGTGACCGCCGGGCCTGGATGGTCATTAGTAGTTGTGTGACCGCCGGGCCTTGATGGCCATTATTAGTTGTGTGACCGCCGGGCCTGGATGGTCATTAGTAGTTGTGTGACCGCCGGGCCTGGATGGCCATTAGTAGCTGTGTGACCGCCGGGCCTGGATGGCCATTAGTAGTTGTGTGACCGCCAGGCCTGGATGGCCATAGTAGTTGTGTGCGGAATCTTCTTTTCATTCCGCTCCGCAATCTCCTGCCTTGTTTCTCAGAACCAGGCAACCACCACCTTACCACATCCATCTTACCACATCCACCTTACCACATCCATCTTACCACATCCACCTTACCACATCCACCTTACCACATTGTTTTTGCAGCACCACATAATCGGCAGCAGACACCTGTCTCGCCGTTCCGTCGGAAAACCAAAAGTGTCGGTAAAGCAGCACGCGCTCGGCGCTCTCCAGTCGTCCACCTCGGCGTCACAGCTGTTCACCGTCCCTCCGACCGCCGGGCGCCGACTGCCGACCGGTCACGCACTGCCCACCCAGCACGCATTCCGTCGTGCACCACCGACACCGACACGTGGCCTCCGCCAGCCACCGACACCGACACGTGGCCTCCGCCAGCCACCGACACCGACACGTGGCCTCCGCCAACCGCTGACACCGACCGGTCCCCGCTACCGACCGCTGACACCGACCGGTGGCGGTGACCGTTCGGTGACAGTTCCGGTGACCATCCGGTCTCCGTTCTGTGACCGCCCGGTGACCGTCCGGTCCCAGTCCGGTGATCGTCCGGCGATCGTTCGGTGACCGTCCGGTGACCATCCGGCGATCGTTCGGTGACCGTCCGGTGATCGTCCGGCGATCGTTCGGTGAACGTCCGGTGATCGTTCGGTGACCGTCCGTTGCCCATCCGGTGCCCGTCCGGTGACCGTCCGGTGACCGTTCGGTGACCGTCCGTTGCCCATCCGGTGCCCGTCCGGTGCCCGTCCGGTGCCCGTCCGGTGCCCGTCCGGTGACCGTCCGGTGACCGTTCGGTGACCGTCCGGTGACCGTCCGGTGACCGTCCGGTTACCGTCCGGCGATCGTTCGGTGACCGTCCGGTGACCGTCCGGCGATCGTTCGGTGACCGTCCGGCGATCGTTCGGTGACCGTCCGGTGATCGTCCGGCGATCGTTCGGTGACCGTCCGGTGATCGTCCGGCGATCGTTCGGTGACCGTCCGGCTATCGTTCGGTGACCGTCCGGTGACCGTCCGGTGACCGTCCGGTGACCGTCCGGTGACCGTCCGGAGACCGTCCGGTGACCGTCCGGTGACCGTCCGGAGACCGTTCGGTGACCGTTCGGTGACCGTCCGTTGCCCATCCGGTGCCCGTCCGGTGACCGTCCGGTGACCGTCCGGTGACCGTCCGGCGATCGTTCGGTGACCGTCCGGTGACCGTCCGGCGATCGTTCGGTGACCGTCCGGCGATCGTTCGGTGACCGTCCGGTGACCGTTCGGTGACCGTCCGGAGACCGTTCGGTGATAGTTCGGTGACCGTTCTTTGTCATCGTTCCAGGATGATCGGTGGCCAATCATGACCGGTGTCGCGGTCACGCCGCCTCTAACCGTGCCCACCAATTAGTGTCTGAACTGACGACCGTAACTGTTCACCGTGATCACCTGCGCCGGTATATGACCCGGCTGCCGGGCGGGACAGCGGACACCGCTGACACGGCCGCCGGCCGACAGTGGAACGACCTATGAAGCCGGACAGGCCCACAGCCGGCACGACGCACCGAGCCCCGGGCCCCGGACTCGGAGCTGCCGGTAACGACGGGGTCATCACGCCTCAGATGCGGTACTGACCACCGCTGGCTAGACGACTTCCCGTTGGAAGAGACGGGTCGACACTTCTGCCCCCAGTTCTCGGTGGGAGTAAGTACACACGTTATTGGGGCGGAGTGCTGTTACACGTGGCAGATACACCGTACAATTGACACCTACACTACACATACAACTGACAATCGCCTGTGTAGGTGGGTACCTTGAACAGACAAGATGCATGTTATCTCTGCAGTGGAATGACTGGTGGGCGTGCAATGGACAACTCAAGGGGCCATCTTGTCCTGGTACGGACCCTCTGACTCCCCGAATTCCTGTGGCCGCAAGGTCATCAGGTCACTGCGGACTGCCGATCCGGAGGGGGGTTGACGCAGGAGGGGGGGGGGGGGGGGTCGTGACGGCCGTGGCGCTCCTCACTGCAGCGTGACTCTGCCGAGGGGACGCCGTAACCACCGCGCAATAACAAACACTGCATCGACAGAGCCCGCTCTGGACCTCCGGCGGCGGCGGTCAGCCAGCGGAGGCCCGGCGGCGGTCAGCCAGCGGAGGCCCGGCGGCGGCGGTTACCAGCGGCGGCTCGGCGGCGGAGGCCCGGCGGCGGTTACCAGCGGCGGCTCGGCGGCGGCGGTTACCAGCGGCGGCTCGGCGGCGGCGGTTACCAGCGGCGGTTACCAGTGGCGGCTCGGCGGCGGCGGTTACCAGCGGCGGTTACCAGCGGCGGCTCGGCGGCGGAGGCCCGGCGGTGGTACGGCGGCAGCGGCGTGGCGTACTCGGGCCGTAACTAACGCCGCCGGCGCGCCGCCGTTGACCGGCCAGCGCGCCTGTATTGACACGGCTCCGCCCGGCCGCGAGGCTTAACCCTTCATCACACACATTGAGCGGCGCCCTGCCGCGGCCCGGCCACCGATTGAGCGCGCCTCTACGACTGACTACTTCCGCCAACACCCGGCTACGTCCGGCCACAGCCCGCTACGGCCGGCTACGGCGGCCGAGGTGTCGGTAATAGGCCAAGGAACACGGGCTCGCACCGCCGATGAAGTCACCCCAGGGGCGGTAAATTTCGCCTGAAGCGACAAACGTCGGCTGGACACGAACACAGACCGCTAAATCAGAGGGGACGATTGCCGAGCGGCGTGCGCCCGCCGGGTTCGGACGGGGCAGGCCGTGGCCGGGGGCGGCCGGGGGCGGGTGCCCGGCGGCGGCGGTGCTGCCCCAGGCACGTACCCAGCACCGCCACGCGTCGCCGCGGCGGTGTGCAGCGTTTTTGCGACAGCAGTGTCGCGGCACGACTCGGCTCGGCGTGCCTGTGCGACTCGGAGCGGGGGCGGCCTCCGCCCGGGGCTATTTGTCAAGTGGTAAATGACAGGCTGGCCGGTGGCCGGGAGGCCGGGCGCCGCCGGCCGCACTCTCCCTACACACTCACCACTGCATGACCTCTGCGCCAGAGGTCAGCGGAGTCGCACAGTCACGACCGGCGGTACCGCGGCGCGAGGACACTTTTTATTTGGCGGGGCTGAGAGCGGGGGCAGGGCACGTAGCCTGACCCGCGCGGTCACACAGCACAAAGCCGCGCTGTATCGCGATGGCCCGGCACAAGGCGGTTTTGTTCACGCATGGTATATTTAGGCGTGGGTTGGTTGCACAGCTGGGCGCCGAATGGCATGTCACAGATGCAGCATACTTGTACCGCTAACTCCCTTTGATGTGAGAGTGATTCTGATGGCGGGCCTCGTGCATTTCCTCGAAAGCACTTATACAGTGTGGCTCTGTCCTTTTCAAGTTGTGATATTAATAATTCTGGCAATACTTATATATATATATATATAAATATATCAAATGTGATGTGATTTTGAGTGAAAGGGGATTTTTCTTTAGCCTTAAGTTGAAGCCGTAGTTTGAAATACAATGTATCACTACAGTGTATGCAGGGGCCCGGGAACAGGGGGGGCAGCGGGGGCGCTTGCCCCCCCCCCCAACATCTGGACCGGGGGGGGGGGGGCGGCGCCCCCCCAACTTTGGTGAGCAGAAGTTTCCCACAAAATGAGCTCTTTCAATTTTATTCACAAAAAGTTATATAAAATATGAAAGCCTCTTATATAAAATTATTATTTATTATTATATATTAATAAAGCAAAAGTTATATAAAATATGAAAGTCACTTTTATTTTTTCCGTTTTCTTTTATAGCATGTCATAAGTATTATTATTATATAGCTTTGCCTTTATAGCAGTATCGTATACCTTTCTTTTCCTTCCTTTTCCTTTTTCCATTGTGTCCTATGAGATATAATGGAAAACTTTGGTAGCAGTACATTTGGTAGCAGTTGTCTGCTTGGCGCGTCGTCGTTAAAATAACGCACTGACGGCGATAAACATCTGCTGCATTTTGTTTATAAGTTTATCCCACGTCAACGTTACGGATGCGGTCAAACTGGCGTACGGCCCTCTAGCTGTCCTCTGTCTGCCGACGGAGCGGCAATTGCAAGCAAGAGTTATCGTAAATGTAGTAGGTTACCGTGATACGGTGATGAAGCGGTCGGTGCAGCCCACACTGGTGGGCTTCTTCAAGGAAAACAAACGTCAGGCGTCAGGTACGAGTATTTTATCAGACGACAGGCGGGTTTACAAAGGTATACGGTTCATAGTAGGGAACGGGGATGGGGGGGGGGGGAGGGATGGCATGACCCACACTTTTACATAATTTTTGCTTTCTATGGTAACCCGCGCCGTGTCGGGGGTGGGGCATTTAGACGCCCCCCCCCCTAAGGTTTTTCGAGGATAGCGAAAAACGGCGGCGCGCCGTTTTTGCCGTTTCAAAAATGGCGTACGGCGCACAGCACCGCCGTTTCAGCCGTCTTTTTTGGCACACCTGCTCGGGCATCAATTACCCACATTGTGTGCAATTCTTGATTGACCACAAGTCATCTCAGGTCAGGTCACGTGACCACACCTCCAAATAAGTTTGCGGTCGTACCACAGCCACAGTTTGTGGCCGATCGGTTTCAAACTTACAGGATTTCATCAGGTCATAGATACCTACAATTCGAATATCTAAGATGTTGTATATCGGTGACTTAACCCGCGCACTGCAGGGGGTTGACTTCCGCCCCCTCCCCCCCCCCCCCCCCCCTCAGGTTTTTCAAAGATAGCGAAAAAACGGCGGTGCGCAGCGCCGCCGGGTTTTCACACACCTATCAGCACATCAATTGCGCACACTTTGAAGAAAAAAATAACCTAAGGTCATCTCAGGTCAGGTCACCAGACCAGGTCAAGTGACCCCACCTCCAAAAATGTTTGCAGTTGTGCCAAGGAGTTTTTCACCGATCAGTTTGAAACTTACAGGATGTCACGAGGGCATACGTACTTACAATTCGTTTATCTCGGAATTTTGATATCGGTGACCTAAGGTCAGGTCAATTTCGTAACCTCCCATAAGTCAATGGGGAAATATACAAATGCTAAGGATATGCATGATATTAGTACAATTACTTCTGGATCATGTTATTATAGGATATTCTTGATGATCCAAGTGTAAGTTTTGTTCAGTGACCCCAATTGGGTCATTTAAGGTCATGCGAGGTCACCATCACTTTTGTGTAAATAACTCCCGACATAATGAGGATAGAGAAGTAAAACAGACATCGATGTGTTTGTCTCGTCAAGACACGTCTTCCCATATGCAACATGCCCTACTTGGGTCACCACTTGACCTTGACCTGAGGTCACATTTTAAAGTTAACTTAACAAGGTCACCATGTATACCATTCAAAGCACCTTGACAAGATAAACACAATGACGTTAAACAGTTTTCCGTTATCTTTATTACATACAAAGTTAATAGCGAAAACCTCTGGAGCCTGGAGCCTCAAATGTTGACCTGAGATCAAATTTGAAGAACTTTAGCGATTGCAAATTTCACTGGCTGGCGTTTTCTTTTTTCCGTTTGTTTCTAACTAGCATAGTTTCTGAGATATATGGGAATGTCTGGAGCGATGTCCTAAAACAGGAAAAAACTGGAAAATTTGACATTTGATGACTTCTGGTGACCTCAATTTTGACCTGACCTAAAACAATACCGAAATACTTTCGATAGAACATGTATCAAGCTATCAAATGCCGTTTTCTGCTTCTCGCTACGTAGCGTAGTTTTCGAGATCTCAGGGGGGGGGGGGCGGAAATCAACCCCCCTGCAGTTCGTGTTCGGCGCAAAGCCCCTGCTGTGCGCGGGTTAAGGTCACCGGTCGGGTTATTTTCGTGACCTCCCATTATAAGTCAATGGTAAATATTAAAATGTTTCGTTTTCCGAGGATACGCATGATATCAATCCAATTCCTTCTGGATCATGTTATCATAGGCTATTATTGATGATCCAGGTTACATTTTTGTTCAATGACCCCTACAGGATCAGCCGAGGTCAGCAGAGGTCACCAACACTTTTTGTGTCAATAACTCTAGATAGAATGAAGATAAAGAAGTGAAATCGGCATCAATGTGTTTGTCTCGTCGAGACACGTCTCCCAATATGCAACATGACCTACTTGGGTCGCCACTTGATCTTGACCTGAGGTCAAATTTCTAAGTTGACCTAAACTGGTCCAAATTAATTTGATTCGAAGCGTGATGGCGAGACAAACATGATGGCGTTAAAATTATTTTCGTATCTTCATTATGTAAAAAGTTATTTCCGAACGTTTTGCCCAAAATCGCTCTTTTGACATTTGATGACCTCTGGAGCCTAAACTATTGATCTGAGATAACATTTGATGACACGATATGATTTACTATTTCAAGAGCTTTCGATTGCTTCCTTCCGTTTGTTCCTAGCTATCATAGTTCCTGATATATGTGGGGGTTTCTGGAGAAACGTCCTAAAACTGGAAAATCTGACCTTTGGTGACCTCTGGTGACCTCAATATTGGCCTGAACCGAAACATGTTAAAATAGTTTCAAAGCGGTTTTTGATGAGCTTTCGAACCGTTTCGGTTTTCCAATGAGGAACATTTTGAGAGCGAAAAGGTGCACCAAGATGAGAAGTGAGAAGAATGCGCAAAAAAATGGTTTCGCCCCCCCAACTTTAAAATCGTTCCCGGGCCCATGAGTGTATGTATAGGTACTTACCTAAAATTCCTTAAAACGGTCAACAATTTAAATTTGACAAAAATGCATCCATTTTTGGGAAGCGACCTGCTGATTCTGGTAGGTCTTACGACACAATTTTTTATTTATTCTGGATTGAAATTTATGTCCAAAATATTTTTTAGACGAATATGAGATTCCGGTGGATCCTGGATATAAAATATATCTAAAACAACTCAAATCAAAGGATCGTTCCTGGGATCCGCGACCGCGCATATGACTAGTTGTGACTAGATAACGTTTATTTGCATGGACGAATATTGTGTAGCAGTAGATGCTTAAGAATATAGGCATCTAAAGCTATTCACTTGCCCTTTCACCTTTTGTTGCATGCCTATTTATAATTACAAGCAAACAGTTCAGTTTTCCTGCCAAATTTCGGTGACAAAAGTTATCGAAGTTTCAGCTGTTTCAGATGTAATCATATTTACCATTGGATCATTAATACTTCATGACAAGCACAATTAGGTACCGGAATCTAACAGCTCAACATGCTTCAGAAATTGCCCGTTTCATTTCACACTCGGACGCCCACTCTTTTGACAGAGGCACGCTAAGCTTCGCACCGACTATGAAAACACCACTTTCCAGCCCATCGCTATCTTTTCGCACTTCCGGCCTGTGATTTAGTCTCGCAGTGGGCCGCCGCTCGGCGGTGCCTTTGTGCCCCTCTGCGCCGAGCGCTCCCCGCCTCCCCAGTGTGCTGCGGCCGGCAGCCCCGCCGACCTGCGCGCCGCCTGGCGGGCCCGGCTGAAAACACGGGCCAGCGTCTGGAGCCGGCGGCGGCCGCTCGCCAGTCGCCGTCGAGAGTTGTGTGCGGGAGGAAGCAGGTCGCGCGAGCTGTGCCCGCCGCCGAGCGAGCCGCACTGTCGCCGACTGACGGCCGCTGAGCGCCAGTGATTTGTAAACGGGGACGTCTGCCGCCGGACCGGCCGCACGTTCCGACACCAGTGGACGGGGCGACTTTCCGACCGTCGCGCCGCCGGGGGACATGTGAGAGACCGGCGTCCCGGGAGACAGATCTCAGGTGAGTCACGCCCGCCACACGGGTCAAGTGGGTGTTGGACACCTGTTCGTGTGGATCAGATAACTCACACACAGCCTCCTAGCCGCCTGTGGACGCGCTACAGGCCGATCGTTCTCCGAGTCGTCTGTGGCCTTCGCGGGTGGTTAGCCGGAGGTCGCTCCAGAGCGCCAGTGAGCGCCTCCCGCGGGCGGCCTGAGAGCGCCGCGGAGGTCGGCCGGTCGGGGCTTCACACCCGCACGTCATGGCCGCCGCGGCCGTCAAATTAGCGCCGTGATCGCCGCCGATCCATCGCGGCCCAGTTTTTGTCCGCCTCTGAAAGGCGCCCGCATCCCGGCCCGGCAGCTGTCTCGGCGCCTACCGAGAGAGCATCTCCATATCAATACCCGGCCACAATGCACTCCATATGGCCCTCATTTCACTCCGAGTGCCGTCGGCGACCCATTTTCGCGTGGCTCGCGCGCGCGATAGAGGCTGGCAGTAGCCGGGTAAACAGCCGCTGTATCTGTCGGCAGACACTCGTGAGTCGAGCGGCCGTCCGGCGCTCCACTCTCCGGTCTCCGGTCTCCTCACCGCCGCCACCGCCGCCACCGCCACCGCCACCGCCGCCAGTTACGCACAATGGCACCGCCGCCGCCTCTGGAATCCATTGCCTAAATTCGCCGGCATCATGACGATTCATTGTGAGGAGTGCCGACTTTGCAGCTGGCGATCTGACAACGCCAGAGAGCGAAAGGAGTCAGTCGGCCTATGCCGCTCTCAAGGCTGGCGGCCGCGCCGATCGCGTCGTTCCCACGGTCGTGATTCATGCCTTGCCGCGACCACCGGCAAGTTCCAACCCGCTCTCACAAACCGGGGGGGGGGCCGTGTTGTGCGCATTGCTGGCCACCGGGCGTTCCGAGCCGCCTGCATCACCATTCCCCGGGCCTGGATCAGCGGAGCCGTGTTTCCGTGCCTGCCTCGCGCTGTAAGTAAGCTCGCGTGCTGGCATCGGGGCCTTTGTCCGCGCCACTGCGCCCAAATACGCCTGGGCGTCAGTGGGTTGGACGATGGCGTGTCGGAGGCGCACGTTTTCCTGCGAGCAGCCGAGCCGGCCCAAAATCGGGCCGAGCCTCGGACTCCGAGCCAGAGTCCGTAGCAGAGGGCGCCATCTGTCGGCCATCTCGGACGGCGGTAATCTGCGGATTCCGGCGGCCGGCACGTTCCTCCTGGACGCGGCCGGGACGGAGCGGCGCAGTGGGCCGAGATACCAGTGGTTATCTCCGGCGTCCGCCGCCGCCGGAGATAACCACTGCGTCTCCCGCTGTCTCCGGATCTCCGAGCGACTCTGCTACGGAGACAATCCGCCGGCATTCAGTATTTATCAACCTGGGGACGTGCTGCCACGGCCGGCGACGGAGACGCTCGAGACATTTTATTCTCCCGAAATACCAGGCCGCCTCTGACTCGGGAGAAGCTCGGGCCGTTTAAATCCCTCGAAATACCAGGTCACCGCCAGCGCGGGAGATGCGCCGGCGACCTTTTTCAACCACTTGAGATGCCTGGCTTCCTTCAGACCCGGTACACCAGCTGGAGGAGCGAATCTGTGGCGGGTAGCCGCGGGTGGCCGCGGATGGCCGCGGCAGCCGGCGGCGCGTTACGGCGCGGCGCCCAGCAGGCTCAATGACGGCCTGCCGTCCACTGGTAATACCGGGGTGCGTGCTCCGCCGCCACCGCACCGTCGCGCATCTCCATAATCGGAGACCACTTTGAACTGCTCCCGATTCAAATATTCATGCTCCGTGTTCTTTGACTTTCAAATGCCGGCTGCTGCCGTCGTCGAATGTTTTAATCCGGCGGCCGGGTGCGGCGGGTCGTGTACCGTTTCGTCGCAAACAGTGTCCGTTGTGTCGTCTCGCTGCCCTGCACGTGCACCGTGCACACCGCGGCGTGCACACGGCCGTGCACCGGCCGAGCCGGCGGCCGCGGCCGCTGTTTATCCCATGCGGCTGAGTGCCACCTTGCCCTCTCTCATTACGGTCCATTACCTCGGCTATGAAGAATGGGTTTAGATCGGCGCATTTGTCCACGGCTGTGGCGGCCATCTGCCGGGTCCACCCCGACATGGCGATTATCTGACGACCCTTTATAGAAGGCTGATATTTTCATCCGGCCGCGCGGACAGCTGTTTTGCAGCGCAGCCGGCTGCTCTCCGACAAATGTGCTGTATTTGCCCGGTTTAATTCCAGTCGAGGGAGCGCGCCTGGCTGGCCGGCCGGCCGGCGCACCGGACTGCCCCACGGTCGGATTGTCCGCTGGGGTCGGAAGGGACGGCCCCGCCGCTCCGGGGGGCGCGGGCGGCAACTAATTCCAGACGCGAAATCTTTAATTAACTGTCCATGTGCGCTTTGAAGCGGCCGCCGGTGTGCCAAACTTGTTTCTGTTCGCAAAATAGCGGCTAATCCGCCCGTCAGCACTGGCTGAGTGCAGCGGGAGGGCGCTGGGGAGGGTCCCGCAGGTATCACTGGTTTGTTTGAGGTCGGTACTCATGCAGAAACACGTCGGGGCTTCCAAGGGAACACATCAGGACCGCTTCGGGACGTGGGGTGGCCGGCCGGGGCGGTTTCCGCGTGTCCTGCGTGCTGACGACACCGACAGAGGAAGCTCTCCGGTGACGACAATCGGAAGCCGGCGCCGGAAACTCTCCACCTCCGCCATCCTCCGCCTCCACACAGCAACGGATATCAACGGAGTCCGTTGTCGTATCTGGCTGGCGGCTTCCTCTCCCCGGCCGCAGAGCTGTCCACATCGAACAGTGTCCGCGTCAGCAGGCGTGAGTGCGTCATGAGCGGAAACCGACCTCTGCAGCGTCCCGTGCAACCCCGGTCTGGCAGTGCGAGGCGGGAAGAGGTGCCGATAACGCGCCGCTGTGGCCGCCGGAGGAAGCTTCGATCCGCACCATGCGGGCTCCACGGAGGTCGGGTCTCCGTGGCGAGCCCGCCGCGGAAGGAGGGCCGGATAGAAGCGATAGCGGCGCACAGGCACGACCGCTGCGCCGCCGTCCGCCGCGACTTGTGCTTGCAGTCGGCGAGCATTGTTTACGAGCGGCCTCGAGTCCGCCGTACACATGCGTCCGACGCGATAATGGCAAGCGAACGGTGTAATTTGGCCGCTCGACTGCAAACCGACAGCCGATTTATGCAGTGGCGATAATAATATATCTGCGCCCCGCGCGCCCTCAACGCCGCAGCCCAATTTGTACTCACGACTCCATCTGCGGGGGCCTCCCCTTGCGCGCAGAGTGGGCTCGCCCGGTAGTAAGTGCCGGCAATGCAGCCGTCATGGACTGGCCGGCGCGGAGGGGAGGTGCGCCGATGGCCCGCTAATGGCGCCGGACAATGGGACGGTCCGGGGCGGCGGGTTGCCCTGCGTGAATGAGCGTGGCGCCGGACGCCGTCGTAATGACTCCGGCCGCCGACTGCCTCTCGACCTCTGAACGGACGCGACAGGATGCTATTCGAGCGGCGCCTTTATCGCCGGCGCGTTACTCTGTGTGAAGGCTTAATCCGGCAATCAGCGGCCGAGGACAATCACCATTGGCTTGCCGGCAATGGCCACAGCGGCGGCGGCAGTCAAACAAGGCGTGCGCCATGCGTCGCAGCTGCGCCTACCTGCCATTATCGGGCTCTGCGGCACAACAATGTCGCGCCCTCGCCGCGCAGGCTCAGCGGCGGCCAGATGCCGTCTAATGGGTAGTCATAGACGTCAGAGGAGTGGCATCTTTTAGCGCAAAACACGCCGGGCGGCTGCAGGAGTGCGGTCAGCAGCGGACTGGAACGGCGCCGGCGCCACGTCTCTCGGCAGTCGCCTCACTGTTATCGCTCATTTCATTAGCGGGCGACCGTGTGTTGATTTATGGGGGCAGTAATAAAACGCCGCCGAGCCGCCGGGCCCTCTCATCGTACCGCGTCTCTGGGGTGGGGACGCGCCGGCGTCGTCCCCCCCCCCGCCGTCACCGGGGGGGCCGAATCACCGTGTCCAGCAGCCCGTGTCGCCTGCGGTCCCGGCCGGAGACAGCCCAGAAAATATGACACTCGATGATATCTGCGCGTGTCACCGAGAAGCGACGGCGGATCAGGGAGAGCAGGATCACTGTCCGCGTCCTCCGCAGAAGGCTCGTCCTCCCCGCGGCCGGCGATTCCAGCTCTATCGGCCGGCCATCAGGCGGCTTTAATTATCGGCTCCCATACCAGCCGCCAATTAAAGCTGAACATAAAAGTGTCAGCGGACACGGCGGCCGCGGCTCGGCACGTCGGCCGCCGGTGCGTGCCGGTCCGACCCGGCGCTTTGTTTGAGATGAGATCTGACGACGATAGCAGTGTGTTTCAGCCGGCCTATAAAAACCATCGGCCGGCCATAAGCCGGCCGCTCAACGTCCATGTCAATTTGTTGAGCC
This sequence comes from Chirona hameri, assembly GCA_036785665.1. Classification (NCBI taxonomy): domain Eukaryota; kingdom Metazoa; phylum Arthropoda; class Thecostraca; order Balanomorpha; family Balanidae; genus Chirona; species Chirona hameri. The sequence continues at coordinate 117,082 of JAXIVJ010000218.1, read as the reverse complement.
GTGGCTGTTCGGTTTTATCCGCCGTCATAGTGTCACCACGCGTCAGAGATACACGTGATCCCTCAGTCGGGGGAGCACAGCAGATACACGTGATCCCTCAGTCGGGGGAGCACAGCAGATACACGTGATCCCTCAGTTGGAGGAGCTGAGCAGATACACGTGATCCCTCAGTCGGGGAGCTGAGCAGATACACGTGATCCCTCAGTCGGGGGAGCACAGCAGATACACGTGATCCCTCAGTTGGAGGAGCTGAGCAGATACACGTGATCCCTCAGTCGGGGGAGCACAGCAGATACACGTGATCCCTCAGTTGGAGGAGCTGAGCAAATACACGTGATCCCTCAGTCGGAAGAGCACAGCAAATACACGTGATCCCTCAGTCGGAGGAGCTGAGCAGATACACGTGATCCCTCAGTCGGGGGAGCTGGACATATACATGTGATCCCTCAGTCGGGGGAGCACAGCAGATACACGTGATCCCTCAGTTGGAGGAGCTGAGCAGATACACGTGATCCCTCAGTCGGGGGAGCACAGCAGATACACGTGATCCCTCAGTTGGAGGAGCTGAGCAGATACACGTGATCCCTCAGTCGGGGGAGCACAGCAGATACACGTGATCCCTCAGTTGGAGGAGCTGAGCAAATACACGTGATCCCTCAGTCGGAAGAGCACAGCAAATACACGTGATCCCTCAGTCGGAGGAGCTGAGCAGATACACGTGATCCCTCAGTCGGGGGAGCTGGACATATACATGTGATCCCTCAGTCGGGGGAGCACAGCAGATACACGTGATCCCTCAGTCGGGGAGCTGAACAGATACACGTGATCCCTCAGTCGGGGGAGCTGAGCAGATACACATGATCCCTCAGTGGGGGAGCTGGTCAGATACAAGTGATTCCTCAGTCGGGGGAGCTGAGCAGATACACGTGATCCCTTAGTCGAACAGCTGGGCAGATACACGTGATCCCTCAGTCGGGGAGTTGAGCAGATACACGTGATCCCTCAGTCGGGGGAACTGGGCAGATACAAGTGATCCCTCAGTCCGGGGAGCTGGGCAGATACACGTGATCCCTCGGTCGGGGAGCTGAGCAGATACACGTGATCCCTCAGTCGGGGGAGCTGAGCAGATACACGTGATCCCTCAGTCGGGGGAGCTGGGCAGATACACGTGATCCCTCAGTCGGAGGAGCTCAGTAGATACACGTGATCCCTCAGTCGGAGGAGCTCAGTAGATACACGTGACCTCTCAGAAGAGACCAGAGGAGTGACTGGTCGCATTCCAGGCCGACTGTCCGACCTGACGAGCCTCCTCTCTCCTTTGTCTCCCTTCCTCTCTCTCCTTCCATCTCCACCTCTCGTACAGAGGCCTGGCACCGGCGCAGAACATGACGCGGTAATAAGCTACGTCAGCGGACCGGACGAACCAGCCCGTGATCACCGCGTCCGGTGCCGACACCCGGCGACGACCCGCCCCGACCCGCCCCGACCCGCCGTCGACGCGGCCTCTGCCCTGCCGCCACCGATGACCCGCCGTCGGCCGTACGTCCCTGGTGACGTCCAGCGAAGGTGCCGTGACTCTACCGCTCAGGGCGCCGGGTCTATTGGTTCCCACCATCGTCTCACGCACGGCCCCGGACTGGGTCACCGTCAGGCGTCAGCCCTCGGGCCAGCGGCGACCGGCCGAGCGCAGACGGACCCACAAAGGCTCAAACGGCACGTCCGTACACAAGGCACGTCCCGGCGAGCGGCTACGCGGTGACGCCGACTCGTCCCGCCGCTAAGCCTGAAAGCCGACCGTGACTGGCCGCTATGCAGGCGGAAACGGCGAGTTGATGACAAGTTCTATCCGCGCGCTGATTCACTGGTGGATTTCGGTGACGACTGGATCGCGCGGATTGCGGGGATCGCGGCCGACCCGTCTCGTGCCGTGGCGCGGCGAGCCTCGTCACCGGCTTACGGCCTGCGGGGCGGCGGCCGGTGACGGCGGACTCGGCCTCCTCGGAGCCGGACCGTGAGTGGGACAGAACCCGGCGCTGTGCGCTCGTTAATCCCGGCCCGGACACTAGACGCGGCCTGGAGAGGGGATTGGGCGTCCGGGAGAGCCGCGTGCCGACCCGGCGGGGATTGGACTGCCAGGAGAGGACATTGTGTGCCGCTGGGCTCCGTCTCCAGCGCCGTGTCGCGGCTCCTCACCCCGCCCGCTGCAGCGCGAGGTCGCAGGAGATGACGACCAATCGGGCTCGTTCTCCGCTGCAGCAGCGACATCGGCGTCCTCAGCAGCAGCAGTTGATGTCATCCAGCGGCTCGGAGACGTGTTCATTCGATGATTGGCCCACCATCGCCCGGAGGCTGTCATGACCTCTGGCCGGCGGCGGCGACGCGGACCCCGCTGCACGCGTGTCCCGCGTGCGATATAGCGGTCCCCGGCGACCCCCGAGCGGTCCGGGCCGCTCGCGACGCCCGTCACGTGGTAATTGTCGAGATCGCGATCGACGGGCTGTAGCTCGTCAGCCGCCAATACCCGTCGCGACCGGTCGCCGCGCGACCGCTGCAGAGCTGAGCTACGAGCGGTCGGCGGCGGCTGACGGTGCCGCCTGTCGGCCGGGCCGGCCGAGCGCAGAGAGCTGCGGCACGCCCCGGCCCGCCGCCTGCCGGCCGTCGGAGAGGCTCGTCTGGTCCCGACGGCGCGGTGATATCACACCACCGGCCACCGGACCACTGTTGATGTGGAGAGTGCTGAGAATTCTCGGTCGACTGCCCCAGCGCGGCACCGCAGCGCGCCGAGTTATTTGTGAGGAGCAGCGTCGAACGCGCCGCCGATTTACGAGTGGACCGGTTTGTATCAACACCTCCGTCCGCCCCGTCGATTGTTTGTTTGAACTTGGCTGTTCGCGCGAGGAACTGAAGAAGCCTGTTTGGAGGACGCGCGCTGAGTCGGCCTGCAGAGTCGACTCTCAGTGCGGCTCCTATGTTTCCGCTCACTTTGCCGCGCACACTCCGGAAAAGTTTGGCGTTTTCGCTAAGTTCGGCTGGCACCTTCGAAGCCCAGCACAAATGCAATCTGTCTCGCCCTCTCGACTCTGCTGGCGGGCGGGCCAAGGGGCGCAAAAACTCCCCTCTTGCGGCCACGTTTTAGACAGGCGCTGCCGAGTTCGACTGGCGGATCTGTCGGGCGACGGCCTTTTTGTCTTGGCCGCGCGTTCCGGCGCCGTCAGCGTGTCGAACAATGATCCATGTTTTGCCGTCCCAGACCACCGAGACTGAGACTGAGACTGAGACTGAGACTGAGACTGAGACTGATACTGATACTGGGACTGAGACTGAGACTGAGACTGAGACTGAGACTGAGACTGAGACTGAGACTGAGACTGAGACTGAGACTGAGACTGAGACTGAGACTGGGACTGGGACTGGGACTGGGACTGGGACTGGGACTGGGACTGGGACTGGGACTGGGACTGGGACTGGGACTGGGACTGGGACTGAGCCAGAGACTGAGACTGAGACTGATACAGAGACAGAGACAGGGGACGCGCGGGTTCCGGGTCGGCTCTCTCTGTGGCGTGTGTTCCGCCGTGGGAGCCGACTCGGTGATTGTCCCGTGACCCCGGCTTCCGTCGGCCGCCCGTCTGCGTCGACCCGTGACCCGCCTCATGGCCGTCTGACCCCGGCGACCCCGGACCTCCGCTTCCGAAGTCTCCGGTCGTCAGTCTGTGGTGTCGCCGGCCGCCGGGCCTGCAGACTCGGCCTCACCCCACTTGACTCGATTACCGACCGGCCGTGTCGGCGCCGGCGGCGGTCACGTGACCAGCCGGGGTGGGCGGACACCCCTCAGTCGGTCCCTCCGTCCCCGGCGGTCCAGTCAGCACTGCAGGCCGGCCGCCGGCGCGACGTCCACTTCCGCCTGTTGAGCGACGGCCAGCGTCGTCAGCGACGCGGCTCTCGACGGGCGGTCCGCTGGACACCCGCCCCCGCCCCCGCCCCCGCCCCCGCCACCGGCCCGCGGCGGGTGGTATTCTCCGCGGGATAGGGCGTGAGATTCTCCGCTCCAGCGCCGGCCATCTTTACGAGCTGCCGAATGGGCTACGGCTTAGCGAGGCATCTGTGGGCCAAATTTATGAATTTGCTCAGCCAATATCGCCTGAGATAATTCGCCAAAGCCCGCGGGGATTGATTTATGGTTGAACTGGAATTAAGTCGCAATCCTTAAACAAATACGGAGAAGCCCATGCCAGTGATAGCGCTTATTGAAATGTCATTTTTTAGGCACGTTTGACGTCTGAGCTGGCGAACAAACGACATCTGAAACCGAGCCGTGGATAACAGGCAGATTATGGAAATGTATTCTGTCCCTCCTGATATCGAACACCTTCGACGGGACATACAGGCAAAACGAACACGTCCGCCGGCGGAGAACATCCCGGACGGCGAGGAGGCCGGTTAGGGGGGGGGGGGCCACAAACTGTCGTCAGCCTTCAGATCCGCCTGGCGGCTGGCGGCCTCCGTTTGGCATGCGGCTCGTGACCGCTCCGCCGGCACCCATCACAGACGGCGCGCGCTGTTTTCTATTCGTGAGGTGCAGTGATGCGACACAGGGCGGTCCATTTGGTTACAAATGCCCGGCGGTGCGGCCCTCGGCCCGCGGCTGGCCAGGCCGTCTTCAGCGGCGATGGCCGGTCGTCATCGATCCCGACGCGCTGTTTGTTGCGGCGACTCGCAGCAAATGGTCAGTGCCGATCACCGCCGCCGCCGCCGCGGCACGCCTCCTTTGATCCGGCGGCGGCTCGGCCTGTTTTCAGCGCCCCCCACGTGATTTGTGCGCTGCCGCCGCCGCCGCCGCCGCCGCCGCCGCCGCCGCCGCCGCCGCCGCCGCCGCAGTCGCCGTCGGTAGGTGATACACCCTAATGCCGCTGTTTTCGCGCGCGCATCGTCAATGACTCGCGAACACATATACCCTTTCCGGCGGGCCGGTCGTGGCCGCGCCGGCCGGCGCGTCGGCCAGTAATTGCATTACACTAACAGCGTTCCGGTGTAGGTATGCTGCGCGCCTCCCCCAGGTGATGTATTGATTCGCACGGCTGCGAGAGGCGCCGGCAGAACAAAGCACGCGCGCCTCCGGCTGCTGCGCTGGTGAACACAAGGATGCGCCGAGGTGGGGATCTCCGGCACTGGACACCGAACACCATTAGTGTTCCGCTGAGCGGTGCTCAGAGCCGCTCAGACCTGTGTGAGATGTCATCGGCACCTGACTGGCCGCGGTCCGGTCCAGGCTGGCCGCGGTCCGGTCCAGGCTGGTCCGGTTGGTTCGGGCCGGTCAAAGTTGATCGTGTGAACCATACCGGTCTGCGGACTGGCCGGCCGGCCGGGCCGCTCGGAACAGGCGGCGGATTGTTTTGATATCTCGCCTCCGGAAGGTCGGAATGCGACTCGGTCGCCGCTCCATTACCAGGGTGGTGATTACGGAGCGGCGTGGTGGCGGCGGTGGCGGCATTAGCGGCGGCCGCGTCATCTGGCGGCCCGGCGGCACGCCCCCTCTCCCCACAACCCCGCCTGTCCCCCACCCCCGCCCAGCCCCGGTGCGGCGCGGCGCGGCGGCTGACCGGCGCCGCTCCAGAGGCAGCCGCAGATCACCGTGGAGAACAGCAGGTCAGCCGTGCAGCGGTGGTCAATCGGTCGTCTGACGCCATCACCAGACCGACTGACGGATGGTCGGGGCGGCGTGACGCTGTGTCATCTGCCGCCACCCCGGCCGCCCCGGCCGCGGACGGCACACCACGTGACCCGCATGGGCCGCGCCGTGACGTTTTTACCGCCGGTCACGTGACCGCCGCTGTCGGCCGTCGGCGGACAGTGGCCGCCGGGACGCAGAGCCGCTGCCGAGCTGTAAAAACGCACAGCCAGCGGAGAGGACGGCTGGGGTGACCGCAGTCCTGCTGTCGCGGTCGGGCAGGAATGCCACGGACTCGGACACGCCGCGCAAGGGTCACTGTACTAAACGGCGGCTCGTCGGCGTGTAGACGGTGCCATATTGAATATTGAACCTAGCTGGTTGCTAGGTGACCCACCTTATTTCAGTCCTGGTGTCATCGCTCGGCTGCGCGCTGACCGTGTTGGGCGCTATGGTAACCGGCTCAAACACGGCCCATAAATAAAACAGCCGGCGCCAAGTGCGATGTGATCGGACGTCTCAACACACTGCCGAGTGGCATTACACTGGCTCATAACGCCGTCTGATGACGTCAACAACTCTCGGCAGACAACATGCGCCATAGATCGTCCGCCGACTCGGACCGACAACGGCCTCCGATCGGTGACTTCCGACGGCCGGCCGCCGCGATCGACACATCCCAGCCGCACAGCTGCCGCCCGTCGCGCAGTCGATGGTTCTCCGCTCCGACAGCTCGCCGCCTCCGTTCCGTCAGCTCTCCGACACAGGCACGCGTGTCTGCAGCGGGGCGGGCTGCCGGGCGCGGGGACGCGTCTAATGACTGGGGCTGTATCGCGCCCCGATCCGGGCGTAATTAGTCGCCAGACGACTCAGACTGTCAAGATGGCCGCTTCCACTCAGACACCGGCTGAATCGGATCGCCCGCCCGGCCGCCGGCCCTCGGGCCGTGATGACTGATAGCCCCGCCGCGCCGCGCCGCGCCGCGCCGCGCCGCGCCGCGCACCTGTGCAGAGGCTACCTGCGCCGCCGGGGCCCCGGGCGGCCCGGCAGAGGCTGCCGGCCGTGGTCCGTGTCATCTGCTTCGTCCGAGGTCGCAGGAGCGGCCGGTAACTGGCCCCTATCACGACACTGGGCCGCCTTTTGTCCCGGCGCGCCGCGCGGCGAACGTAGTTTTTGTGTCGGCGCTTTTTGCGGCGGCGCCTTGAATCGGAATGCCGACGGACGCTGATGTCGGCCAATTGACGTCGGCGACGCGTCCGGCGTCACCGGCGGGTGACGGACGGTCGCCACCAGCCGACAGTCACGGTCGCCGACAGTCGTATCCAGCCGACAGTCGCCGCTGTAGATCTGTCCGCTGACTGAGGAGCCGGCTGACGGAGAGCCCTCCGCGCCATCGCCAGCCGATCCCAATGTGATGGTCGAACGGCGACTGTCTCGGCGACAGACCGAGGGGTGACTAATGCGGCGCGGTTTCCGGAGGCTGAGAAACTGAAGCTGTGCTGCTGCAGCTGCAGCTGCTGCAGCCACCGCGGCAGCTCAGCCGCACCCTGCAGCCGCTGATGGGCGTCTTATTTACCGCCAACTGTCGGGTCGCCTGCAGAAGGATGACATTCTTAAACTTTCGTTACGGTAAACAAATGACGCGTCGTGCCAGACAAATGGGCTCGTTTCCAGTTGTGACATGACAATTTACCGATCGCCCCGGCAGCGGGCGTCACAACGCGCCAAGTTGGCGCATAAATCACGGCAATATCGGCGGAGCGCGACCCGGCGCATCTCGGCGGTGGCTCGGCCGTGATAACCCGACCATGCGGCGAACGGCTCGGCTCCGAGGGAGCGGCCGTTCCGAGAAATGATTACTGAACTTTCGGCTGTGATCGCCGGCCAGTCTGCGAATCAGCAATCTGCAGATCGAGTTTGTCCGCTGATTAGGCGGCGCGTTTGTTTGCGGCGCGCCGCGCTGTCAGCGGCGGGCGTGCGACGAACACGGCGCAGTGCGGCGATCGCGGCGATCGCGGCGCAGTGCAGCGATCGCGGCGCCCATTCGATCGCGCCGCCGGCAGCCCGCCGCGGCCACTCTGCATGACAATGAAATCATTTCCACGACGTAAGTGCTCACGGGGCGGCCGCGCGGCCGGCCGTTTGTTGAGTTGTGATTGCTTCGTGCGGCCTCTGCTCCTCGCGGCGGGAGCCGATAGCCGCCGCAGACACCGCTAGGTTTCGGGAACGGGGTGCTCTCGCGGCTCGGCTCGCCTCGACTCGGCGCTGTCGGCCGCAGCTGGCTGGCTGGTCGTGTCTCGCCTATTAGCGGCTATTCTCGGTCTCGGTCGACAGATGGTATCAGCGCGGTATCCGGCCGTGTGAGGCGACCATGAAACCCGGCCCGAGCGATAAAAACCGGCAGGTGAGAGAGTGATGCGCCGATACGGGCCCATTTGTCCCCGGCGCTGGACACGTTACCCCATCACCCCGTCCACGCTCGTCCGGCCGCCGCTGGGCGGTCCTCCAGCCTCACATGGCCGTCCGCCCCGCCCCAGCTCTCGGCGTTTGACTGGGCGTCTGACCCTATACGGCCCTGGTCTGAGCGCGGTGGCCGCCGGTCGGTGAGAGACCCACCTCCCAGGAGCGGTAAACAGCCCCGTTGCTGGACGGGTCAGGTGAGCAGGCCACAAGATAAACACCGGGTCCCAGTATCGCCGCTCCATGGCGGCCATGTCACTGACGCTGAGAGGCGGCCGTTCCGAGGCGCTCACGGCCGGCGAGAAAGTCCACCTCCCGCAATAAAATCTTCCGCTCAATTAACCACCCAGCTTGTAATTATGTTTTTTTCTTCTGCAGTTAAGAGAAAGGTGTTTTAATTACGGCGAGCAGTGGTGTCTGTGCAACCAGCGCCGCTTCACGAAGGCAAGCTCGGTCTGTTTTGAAACGGCTGGCGGCACCAGGTAGACGAGCAGCCATCCATTTCAACGCCAATTAAACGTTCCAAATACCACCGGCGGGCGCCGCCTGAGCCCCGTTAACGTCCGTTACCGTCGGCCGAGGGTCGGCTCAGCCGATAAGGCGGCGGGTCGTCGTGATCGACGAGGTGGCGGCGGCCGGCGGCGGCGGCGGCGGCGCCCGAGGTGACGTCCTCTGCCGCGCTGAATAACGCAGCGGCGGCGTGGGAGCGGCCGGTCGCCGGCCGGTCGCCGGCCGGTCGCCGGCCGGTCGCCGGTCGCCGGGTGAATATTACTCGGCCGTCAGGTAGGAGGAGGTGACTCACTGACTCACTGCTGGCCCTCTCCATCCACTGACTCGATCCCATCCCTCCCTGGCGTCCCCACCATTACCAATATCCGCACATTGACGCCTTGACATTTCATCTCATGACCTTCCAACACACTTCCCTGCCTCAATACCCACTCACATGACCTTTCAGTATGTACATTACCTTGCCGAACGAACACAGAAGTCATTGTTCTCGCTGAGACCCACATCCCTCCGGATTCCAAGTGGCGTCGTCGGGCGGAGTGAGACAGGGACACGCGAACCCACGCGCTCTCTCGCCAACCCGGGCGACTCTGCCGGAGGTCGCGGACGTCAGACGCGGCGGCGCGCAGAGGGCGGCGGCCGGCGGAGGCGCATGCCAGCCGGGCGCCCCGCCGCCCCCGCCGTCACGCCTCTCTCGGCCGCGGCGTGCCCCGGCTGATTTAGCGAGCGGCGTCGGGGGCGGCGGGCCGGCCGCTCCGCTCCGCGCGCTGATCGGACCCCCGCCGCCGGCCGATCAGCGCCGCCCGGCTCCGGCTGTCCGCTCATCCATCGCGGCCGCCTCTCCCCGGCGGTGCGTCGCCGGCGGCGCGTCGGGCCCGACGACGCTAATTGAAATCGACGCTCCCACGCACCGAAAGGTGCCCGCTCCATCATGCTCGTGACGGCCCGTGTCGTTTTGGCTTTCTCCGCCCGACTGATATTGACGAAAACAGGCCGGCGTAGCCCGGGCGGGGGCGGCGGCTGGGCGGAGGCGGCGGCTGGGCGGCGGCGGCTTATTCTCCGTTCAGTGGTCGGGTCGGCCGCCGATTGAGAACTCTTCACTGGTTGATTGCCTCCATCGGCGAAACGTGCCCGGCCAGTCAACAGGGACCGGGCACGATCGGAAAATCGAGATTCAGTTTAACTTGAGTCGTAGTGAAGGTGGGCTCGGCCGCCGGATCCTACCACCGAGTCTCTGTATCGATTCAATACAGATACTAGGGCGCGATGATGTGGGGACAGTGAACACCAGCTACGTTCATTCACCAGAAGTCACGCGCCGCATTTCGGCATACCTCCACGTCCCATCGATCCTGGAAATATATGCGAGAATGCGTTGTTTTACCACCTATCTGGGCGCCCCCGCCGGTGCGCCGCCACGGCCTGCACGGCGGCGGGGGGCGGACCGCCGGGACATCGTCACGAGGTGCCAACACGGCCGGCTGTCCTGGTCTCCGGACTGTCCTCCGATAGAGCCGTCCGGCCCGTCTTTGTGTGGGCGCGCCAGCAGTGCCCCGTGCCGCCGGAGGAGCTGTTGTGGCGGCGGCCTGCCTCTCAGTCGCCGTCACACATGGCCACGCAGCCAGCCGGGCCAGTCACCCTACCACCCTGCCCCGCTGCCCCGCCTGCCAACCATGATCGATCGCCCACGGTATTTTCTGATATTTTCCCAGTGGCTCCCCCGCACTGGGCGGACCCCGTCCGTCCGGCCGGGGCGGCGCGGGAGGGGCCGGGAGGGGCGCAGAGTGCACCAGGTGCCTGCCTAGCCTCCACAACTCCGCTGCTGCGCCGCCACCTCTCCAGGGCTGCGATGACCGCGTCGTCTTCGCCTCAGGGCACAGCGATCGTCACCGCGCCACAATTGCTGCCCCTGCGCCACAATGGCCGCGGAGGGGCGGCGCCAGCGGTGGAGTCTGACTCGCGGCAGTGATTTTGTTTTGGTGCCGGTGTGTATTTGCGGTGGGCCGCGCGGGCCAGCGGCTGTGATTGTCGCACCACTAGGCTGTCATTAGCTGCCAATTACCGACCTGAAAACTGCATGACGCCCTCGGGGCGGGGTCACTGCTCGCTCCGCCGCCCCGCGCCGCCCGCGTCATCACGCGTGACGGCTGTCGCGGCTGTGACGGCTGTGACGGCTGTGACGGTGAAGGTTGCCGCCGCGTCGCCGTATCCTGACAAACAAGCACCTTATCGGGCCGCAGCAGCGCCCCCGACGCCCCCGCCATCCGTCAGTTGCGACTCCTTCCACTTCCAGCCGGATTTCCGCGGTTGCCGCCGTTCCACCCACGCACCAGAGGTAGTTCGGTGGCACGCGGCACTGGTCTGAACCTCTGGTTATTACTCTCTAAGGTGGGCTGGGAGCTGCCGGGGAGGAAATAATCCAGTAGCGGCGGCGGCGGCATATCAGTCGGCAACATCTGGCGGCGACGCACCTTCGCTGCTGTATAAACATCCCCCGCCTCCGCCGCCGCCGCCGCCGCCGCCGCCGCCGCCGCCGCCACGGCCGCCGCCATCCAGTCCCGAGTGTTTGCCGTTTTCATAAACGCCTGGCGCCGCGAGATTAGACGACTTCCGATACACAGCGGCGGTGGTGTGTAGGCACCAGAGCGTCTGTTCTTTTGTTCGGGCCGCCGTATCGGCCGAGTCGGACGGCCGCGTCGGCTGCCGGCCGGACGCCAGGCCAGGCGCGCACCATATGTGGGTGAAACTCTGCCCGCGCGCGCTGAGAGTGCTCGCGGCGACCGGTCGCGGGGCCCGCCTCCTCCGCGCCGCGTTCGACACACAATTGATTCAACAAGCAAAGCGACCCATTAACCCCGTATTACTCCATTTAATTAACATTTTCGAATCGTAGACTCAGACCAAAATATCCATTATCCGCTGCGGCGACGCCGTAAATTACTCGAGTAGAAAGTTGACCCTGAGGAGGTGAACCCGTGAACTATGAAAGCCGAAAACCGTCTGTTTTACACAATTGCTCGTGTCGACACGACTTTGGCGTCGACGCTGAGGGTGATTTTTCGTGGTTTATGGATGCTAATAATCGTTTTGGCTTCTCTCTGTTACAGACGATGCCGAGAAGAGTCGGCGCGATGCGTTGGCTAACGTCGGCCTTGTGCCTGCTGCTGCTTCATTCTTCAGCACACGCAGGTAAGCGCGCCGACAGCTCGCCTCGAGAGCGCGTCTCGCCCACCGCCGGTCAGCCAGACATCAGCTCACCAAGGACAGATGCAGCCAATGATATCGTGTCCGCCGCAATCAGCGCAACGGGGATCCGTTTTTGTGGTTGTTTACACTATAGTCGGAGCGTTGTAAGTCAGCCTCCCCCTGCGCGGCCGATCGTTCTCGAGTCGGACGGCCACCCTCATGCATAGCTCATGTTCCTAGTCGACTGTAGTCCGACTGCTGAACACATACGGAGGCGGGCGGGTGAGTGCGTGGGGCGGAGCGGCCTCCCCGAGGGACGGAGCCCAGGAGGAGGGGGCAGGAGAGGGAGCCGACCGCGGCAGAGGGACGGGGAGGGATCGGGGCAGGGTTCGGGGGAGGGATCGGGGCAGGACGGGACGGAAGCGGCTCCCGAACCGATCTCGGCGCGTTTTTGTGCGCCGCTCGTCGCGCAGCGAGCTCACGGCGGCGGCGGCGGCGTCTCGGCGGCCATTACGGTCCATTTATTTCTACTGCCGCGTCTCCCGGAGCAGCGAGCGGTGATCGCGGCAGCGGACACACCGCTCAGCCGGCCCCGCTCCGTCCGTCCGGCCACGTCCCAATGTGTGCGCCGGCCGGGCCCGACGCAACGTGCCGGGCCCGGGTCCGGCCGGATCGGCAGCGGCGGCGGCGCACCGTTAATCGCGCCTCGATCGTCGCCGGGCCGCCGCGATCGCCGCCGCCCGCCGGTCATCCACGCCTAATGATAGGAAATCGTCAACATTAATTAGCGTGCCTTGACCTGCGGCTGAGCGCGACTGACCTCTACGCACATCTGCCCGGCCCGCGGCGCGGCCGGCCGCCGTCCCCGCGCCAGGTACAATCAGAGCGGACGGCGCGACCACTCATTCGTCGGATCCTATTAGGTTTGCATTCACAATTATCCGGGGTCGGATCCCATTTCCCGGGGCGGCGTGGTCGCTGGTTTTTCCTGTCGGCAACCAATACGCCTTATCAGGGGAATCTGGACCGGACGGCGGCGACGCATTATCGTCGCAAAGGCATCATTTGCGCGACTATTTTGGGCTGTGCGTCCCCCCGCGCGCGTAATTATTTCCATCGATTCGGTGCGGTGCGGTGCGACGGAGTAGCTGCATCTCGACTGCCGCCGCGCCGCCGCCGCCGCCGCGCCGCCTTCGCCGTCGCTGCGCCGCGCTCGCCGCTGACGAATGGTGTCCGACACCGGGAACGCCGACGGCTGACTGAGGAACGGCACGTACTACAGCCACGGCTGAGCGACGCCGCGCCGCGCACCGTGGAAATCACCGTCGAGGGAACTTTTTTTCAGCCGGCGCCCCGCACGCTCCGAGGCGGCCACCGGCGCGCGCTGCGCTGTTATTGTGCCGTTTTAACGGTGCTGCGCAGTGGCGGCGGCCGGTCGGGTCACCAGTGGACGACCCGAGGTCACCGGTCAGCGTGGCCAGACCATCTCCGGTCATCAGAAGCCCCGCCGCCGCCGGCTACCGTCGTCCGTTGACCCAAATTGTCACGAAATGTGAAGTGTCTCATGTTTTATGTGTCCCGGTTGGCGTGCGGGCATGCCACGGCCCGGAATCCGGCCGGGACCGCTGGGAAAGGCGGCCGGTGTGGCCGGCGGGGTCGCCCGGTTAGAGCGGCCATACGAGGCAGGTCTCCGTCTGCGGCGGCCGGGAGCGCCTCGGAAGCCGCCGCCGCCGCCGCCCGTATCCGACCGCTTTACGGTGGGAGCGCGGTCCGGTGGCTGACATAATACACCAGCGCGTCTCCGTCTGGGGTTCGACCCGCCATGTCACGCGGCCGCTCCGCCGACGCGGAATGCAAACACGCCCTGTGTATATGGCTGACGGCTTGGATCACATTGCGTGCCATCAAGTGTGGATTATTAATGTTGCCGCGGCGATATAGCCGCGGTACAAAGCTTCCCCTGTCGGACGCGCAACGAATGTTCCCCAGGCACGACACATCGAGAAGCTGGTATTTATGGTCAGGCACGCGGGGAATTAAACGCACCTTGTATTAATAACTTCTAATTAAAACGCTTGCGAAGGATGGCCAGGCAGGATGGGCATCGCGTTTTTCCGCTTGTACAACTCGCTGGGAAATTAAAGCCATTATATTGCTTTTTGCCAGTGCGGACAAAAACCGATGTTCATGTCAACTGGCATTATCCGAGCTCGGTAACAGTGACTGGCCGGGTCATACGCTGGGTACCGTTAGTTCCTCTCCCACGGCCCGGCGCCGTACACGGGATACCGGCCGGACCTCGATTGCCTCCGGACTGCTATGCAAATTACTTCAGTCTCACGCTTGAACTAAGCGCGATATTGAAACTTGGGACGGCGCGGATAATCCGGCGAGGCGAGATAACGGCCCGGTCCGGAGCGAGGCGGTCGGGCGAGGCGGCGCGAGACGGCGCAGCTCGAAATAACAGCGCCGAGCCTCGGAGAGGAAGATCGCCTGCCTCGAGGTGCTGCAGGCGAGATCGTAGCCGCGGAGAGAGAGAGCTGAGAACGAGACGATGTTGCCTTAGCCTGAGAACCGGTACTTAACCGCAAAGATTGGCCATATCAAGATCATGGGCGACAGACAGGATGTTCCAGGATCTCGGCGCGCTGTTCCCAAGATGGATCTCACGAGCGCATGGGTCGGCCTGCAGCGGGCCTGGCCCTGTCAGCTGTGACCCGACCCGGTGCCGCCGGCGGCTCACTCCGGCTGCCGAGCTGCCATGCCGGCACATTGAGGACGCGTCCGCCCGCCGGGCGTAAAAACAAAACCGTAACAGTCAAAGGTCGGCGCGCCTCTCACGGCCATAAAGTCGGACCTCCGGCCGTCTCCGGCCGCCTAACGGAGTCATTGTCATCCGGGCGGGGCCGCGTCATCAGACCGAGTCATCACAGCAGTCATCAGCGGAGTCATCAGCCGGGGTCATCAGCGGGGCCATCTCACGGGGTCATCAGTCGCGCAGGTGTCGCTGGAATGAGCCACCTCGGGCCACTGCCGTCAGGTGAGCCGGAATGACCCTGCCATCTGAGCCCTGGTCTGTCAGGTGAGCTGCTCTGGTGGCGGCCACACGCGGCCGGATGCCGCCGCCCCGGTGACCCTGTCCTCCTCACCGCGGCATACCGGCAGCGGGCGCCGTTACCCCGCCGTCTGCTGCCGCCCGCTGGCAGGCTGCAGTGGCGGCGGCGCACAACTCAGCCGGACGCTCGTCAGGGCTGACGGCTCGCCCTGTTTCTGCGGCCGCGGCCCGCTCTCTCCCCGCGCCGCGTCGACCGCGCCGTCTCGCAACTCACAACAGACCGCGCCTCCGCCGGCTCATTGTTGCAAATTGCGGCCGGCGGGCGGCTGTCTGGGCTGTCTGCGCGTGCTCGCCCCGCCGCGCCAGGGGACCACGGGTGGAGTTCTCTCGTCAGTGGGTGCAGGGAGCGCCCGGCCGCGCCCCAGGGTGTCGCGGTGGCAGGGACGGACCCAGACGTGTCGGCAGAGGAGCCGGACCGGCGGCTGAAGGGACGGCGCGTCCCTCCGTATCGTCTGGCAGGGAGGGTCCGTCCATCGCTCGCCGTACCACCCGCTGTTGTGACGTCCAGTCGCGTTTTATCAGGGCAAGTGCCGCTTATTTGGCACTGTCGCCGGTCCAGATCGTGCGATAAAGTAATTTTCCCTGGCGGCCGGCCGGTGATGGGGTGACGGGCCGTCGGCCGGTGCTCGCCGCCCCACACGGCCCCGCTCCTCGGCCGCCTCTCTCGCCACCGCGCCGACCGCGCGGTCACCGGTCATGCATGCCGGCATGCATTTAACATGGCGCGGCCGGGCGGCGGCGGCGGCGGGCGGCATTCCGAGCCTCCCCGTGCAGCGGCGGTGGCGGCGGCGGCGGCGGTGGCGGTGGTGGGGACTGCAGCGCGCCGTCAGCTCCTATCACCGCCCGCCGCCGTCGCCGCCACCGCCGCGCCGTGCCGCGAGGTGCCGCGCGGGCGGCGCGGGCGGCGCGGGCGGCGCGGGCGGCGCGGGCGGCGCGGGCGGCGCGGGGGCCGGCCACTGACGGCCCTATGCAGCGCGCAACAATAGAGCGGGCGCGATGCATTTGTGCTCCGGTCGCGCGGGGCTATTAATCGTGCTGAGCAGGCGGCCCGCGTCCCGACATACGCTCCGCAGCGCCGGCCGGCGCGAGGATGAGTTATTTTTTGTTGACGCCGCCGCGTCGACTCGGCGAAATGTCGCCCCCGCGTGACGCGATTTATGGCGTATTGACTTTCGGTCGTGTTATTGTAGAAAAATGTGAGGCGGAACGAGAAATGTTTCTGGCGCTAGGTCTGGCGCTGTTTACGAAATGATGTTACGGCCCGCTGTTTTCGTTCCCGACGGTTCTGCGGCGCTTAATCGCCGTTTTAATTTCGGCCGTCAGCGCTGTTTATTTGCTCTGTTCAGCAGTGCTGAGAGCGGCTGTTCTGCTGTGCCCTGGCGATGTCCTGTTGATGATCCTGGCGGGTAATTTCCTTCGTGTGTCCTGTGGCATGTTGTGCTTCGGCCACTCTGGCCAGAGCTGGCCGCTACAGAGGAGTCGTGATAGATGCAAAGTGGTTACATCGTACGCGCCGCGGAGCGCCCGATGTTGTTGCAATTATTCAGAATATATCCAGTCACTGTTAATTGTCGGAATCGCAACGAGCCTGCGCGGACGGAGACGGTCGACTAGGGCCACAGCCGCCCACAAGATGCACTAAACTCACCCTTAGTCTCCGGCCAGCAGATTAATGATTTGCACTATTTGTGATGACATGATTCTCATTGTAGCTCATCTCATCGGCGAGACGTAAATGGAGCCTCTTTTTAATGCAGCCTAATTCCCGCCGGGAACAGCCCGCGGCGCTGACCGGCTCCCACCAGCACAATGCCAGACGTCTCCGGTTAGTAATGACCCTAATACTGAGCGGTATTTATCATTGTATGCCCCGCCGGACAACACAGGCGAACACTGGCTTTAGTCCGCAGCCACAGTGCTGGACATGTGTTTGCGGCTTGTAGCTCCATATAGAGTACCCGACCATTACGAACGACCTGCACGTGCTAGAATGCGGCCGAGTGGACGTCCGGGGGAGCGCTGGCCCTCCCAGCCGGCCGACTGAGACTGCAGCTGACTGCAGTCTCAGTCTCAGTCTCAGTCTCAGTCTCAGTCTCAGTCTCAGTCTCAGTATCAGGCTCAGTCAGAGTCTCGGGTCTGAGACTGTGGCTGACTGCAGTCCTCTGCAGTCCGTTGACTGATACTCCGTCACTCCTGCGGCGATCCCACGCCTCGCCGGCTCAGTGAAGCTTCACTGGCCCGGCCGCGGCGGCGCCCCTCCAGAGGTGAACATTAATCGCCCGGTCCGGACGCTTTTTACCCCGTCCTGGCCAGATCGGAGAGCGGTGCAGGATGCCGAAAAAGGTGTAACACTATCTGCGCGCGCGGCGCGCGGACGCCGTTTTTGCGCGCGGCTCGCCTGTCGGGGCGAGCTGTCCCTGGAGGCCGGTAACTCAGGCGAGGCGAGAAGCCCGCTCCTCTGAGCCGGCCGTAAGACTCGTGGTGTCTCTCCGCTGAGCTATCGCCGGCTCGATCGCATGACTAACGTGAGAGCGGCGCACCGCGGCGGGATGGGCGCGTTCCGCGGCCGACGGCCGGCACCTCTGCAGTGGTGTGTCGCCTGGTGTCAGCGGATATCATGTGACGCGGACACGTCATACAGCCGCCTGCCGGACATTGTGGCGACATGCGATCCGATCATCTGACGCTAAGATGCTAAAGAGCCGTGAGACCGTCCGGTGAGGTGTTGAGTAAAACCGCTCCCCTCCCTCTCACCTCGCCTGTCTTGTGTCCCGAAGAGCGGTGCAGAAGAATGTGAGAGTTGGTCTCTTCTCTGTTCGGCGCGGTCCTGCCGCTCGGAGGTCGGCCCACACGCCTGAAAACCGAGCCGGCAGTCTCTCCTACTGCTGTCAGCTCAATTATTTTATCTTGTCACCGTGCGATGTACGGCCGGCCACCTCTCGTTTGCATATCGGTGAGCATCGCGCGGCGTGCCGGGCCGCCGCCCTGTCACGGGCGTGTGGCGGGGTAGGGCGGTGTGGCGGGGTAGGGCGGTGTGGCCAGGCATCCTCCTCTGGCCCGGAGCCCTCCCAGCCAGGCTGACGACCCCGCCAGGCAGCGACGGCCGCCTCCGGTGACCTCCGCACTGTCGAGTACACTTCCGACTCGATATTTCCACCGGCTGACTCGCTGGGTTTTTCTTCGGCGTCGTTTTTGCCACATGCTCAGTGACAGGCCGAAAATATGAGCCGACGCGACAGCGACGAACGCGACGCGTGTTTGGCATGTAGTCGCAGAGGAAGGAATACCTGTCGGGGTGTTTATTTGCCCGCTCGCGTCTCGCCGAGGTTCCGCGCCGGGTCGCCAGCTCCGGCGCGCCGAGCGAGAAGATGGACCGAAATACCGAGCTGCTCTCGCGCTCGTGCCCACCGATGGCTATCGGGTTGCAGGTAAAAACAGAGATGCTTGTTGATGGGTCGTAAAGATTAAGCTCCGCCGGTCTCGTGAGATGATGCGAGCCGTGTGATGCCGAGATAAGTCTGCGGAACAATAACCGTCCGGAAAAAGCGCCTGATTCGCGGCGAAGGCCGAACGCCACACCTTTTTATTTGTTCGCGTATGAGGGTAATTAGTGCCTTCATCGCGACTCGTCAGGCCCTCCATTGTAGCGCCGCTGTGCGCCGCAGAAAAAGCTTCTGAGTGCCGGCGTTGAGCGGCCCTTTCGACCTGGCGTCTGGCGGCTCGGCGGCCGCGGCCGCTAGGTGTCTGGTCGGTCGACCGGGCCGCTGTCGATGTGTGGTGAATGGCTCGCCTGTCGACCAGCCACTGCTGCTGGCACACAGCCGATTAATTCGTCTGCGTGCAGGGACAACCGGGCATTCATCCCACGCACAGCTGAATAATGGCTGTTCACCGCGCTGACAGATGCCTAGCGCCGCGTGGCCGTCGGCGGCGGAGGACGCGTACGACCTCCGACCCTCCCCAGCGTCCCGCCTCAGCCCGCCCCTGGCCCGCCTCGGCGGAGACACGTATCATCTCCCGGCGGAGACACGTATCATCTCCCGGCGGAGACACGTATCATCTCCCGGCGGAGACATGTCCATCATCTCCCGGCCGACAGCCGGCTAACTGTACCCGGTAATAAATGTCCCCACCATCCGGACTGTAGTTTTTTGGGTGATTGATTCCACCCGGATTCCTCGATCGGGATGCCTTTTTTCGCCGCCCGGCGAATGATAAGCAGAAAGTTGGCCAAACGAGGTCGTAAATGAGTGTTAATGGCAGGTCGACCGAGACGGCCTGCTGTATTGAGCCGTGCAGACTGTACTGGGCGTCCATAAAGGTTTGTTGCAGGCTTATACGGCTTTTAATTAGCCTCCCCGCCGAGAGAGAGACGAGCTTGAAACAAAGCCACGCTCCGCAGCACTATAAAAACAATACATAAATGAGGCGCACGGACGTATCCATCTTAATAAACTGTCGCATACCTGGTGAGATGATACTGTTTATGTTCGGTCGTGGCTCGAACCAGGCGCGGCAGGACCGCCCGCGGCTCTGGTGACTTTTTTGCTGCCCTGTCAGCCGCCGCCGATATACCACAGCGTGTAATTTCACTTCGGAGAGCCTGGGGAATTATCTTCCAGCGGGTGCGTCCCCGCCGGACCGGGTCTGGTGATCTAGGGTGACCTCCCTGGTGTGGTGGCCATGCGGCTCGGGTGTCCAGTGGGCCTGCCTCACCCCGACCGGTCCAGCCGCAGACGGCGACGGCGCTTCTTTGTGCTCAGCTCCAGTGGCCCTTGTTAGTTCCTATTGGCTTTCATGAATTTTTTACTGCAGTTTTGACATTTAATACCCCCGGTAAAAAGAAAAGACAGAGTCATTGGGAGCCGTCTGCAGGACAGCGGTGCACTCTTTATGGCGGATGCAGACGGTGGGACCGCTGGCCTTTTTAGCGTCAATTCATTTCACGGCGGCCCGACTACAGACTCGGGCTGAGGTTCGGGCGTTTATTCAGCGTCTGACAGCGGCTGTTCCGCCGCTGTCCCGTCGCTGTCACCCCGGCCGTCAGGAACAGTCGCCATCTGCCACGCCGAGCACGGTCGCACCCTTGATCCCGCCCGGCCGCCTCGCGCCGCCGCCCCCGCCCCCGCTGCCGCCCCAGATTAGCAGCGTTAGTCGAGCCGGGCGCTAATGCGACCCACGCTCGGACCTCGGACGGCGACACGCCGGCAAATTGCACCAGTCGGTCGCCGCCCTGCCGGACGAGGTTAGACGGCGGAGTTCGGCGGAACCGGGGACCGTCCCGATCGAGCTGGGGACGCGGGAGGGGGTGTGGGGGGGGGGGGGGGCACCAGCCACCGCGCCGCTTTCGTCACAGTTCGCGGCGATCGCGACGCGTGCAGCCTCATTCGACGGCAAACAATCGGGATTAGCATGAGAAGGGGCCGAACGATGCTGATTGAGCTGTCCCGGCCGCCATCAGCCCGGTAAAAAGCCGCTCATCACCTCGGCAGACAAAGCGGCCGTGCCGGGGGACGGAGGGTACCAGCGGCGGACACGCTGTAATGGCAGAGGCTACCTCCGGCCGACTCGGGCGGGAGCTGCTGTTCACGGCCCGCCACCGCGCGCTGCGTCTCCGCGGCGGTCCCGGTGCGCCGCTTCTGTGCCGCGCGCGCCGCGTGCGCCGCGTGCGCCGCGATCGACACTGATGGAGCGGCCGCCGGGCGGGGCGGACGCGTCTGCCACGGCTGATGGATAGCTGCGGTAAAGGAAAGTCTAATCAGGACAGATTTCATGGGTGGCTTCGACAGATGCGCCACGGCCGTGCTGCGGGGCAGCGCCACCTAGGTGTGTTCGAGCGGTCCGGAATTAAGAATGGTATGAGGATGTCCGCCTTCCTCATCTCGTGCACCTCAAGAGCGGTGTTGTTTCATTTCGGCCATGCGGATGCGGACCCTTCCATTTAGATTTACAGTCGAAACAATCGAATTAATACATCGTAAAAGAGAAATACTGGAGAAATTGCCCACCCGTCTGTCTTCAACGGGTCATAAAAGGCGATGATGTGCCTGGGGCGTCTCGTCAGCGGCTGGCTGTCGCTCCTGCCGGGGGCGAGCCGGGGCCATCACCGATTCTCCTCGGCCGAACTTTCTCAGGAATCCGGCGGTCTCGGCTGGCACAACAGCGTGGCGAATCACCAATCAAAACAGCCACCATTGTGCGGCCACGGCTTCATCCGGTGATCGGCGATTCGCGTCGGCCGGCGGCGCGCCGGCGGCCACCGTGAGAATCGGCTGGCGACCCGAGCGGGCGGGGGCGGGGGCGGTCGGCGGCCCGGCGCACCTCGTCAGCCACCTGTGGCCGCCGCCGTCAGATGGCGGGCAGGTCTGCCGGGCCTCAAGACGAGGCCGGGCCCGACCCTAGACGCCACTAAAACCACCCGGCTCCACCGGCAACGGCGGCAACGCACGCGAGCGGGGCTGGTGATTCTGTCGGTCAGCGGCATCAGGTCATGGAGTAGAAGCTTGGAGTAGAAGCATGAAGAAGTCGGAAACCCAGACAGATCCTGAACCAAGCCCGCGTCTCCCGGTGCCGAGCCCGGGTCGTGAGCTCGAGCCCGGGTTCGATACCTGCCAGTCAGCGTCTCGGGAGGCTTGGCATCGATCGTTGCCGCCGCGCACTTATCCCATTATCGTTTTATTGAGTCGGGCAGATGCCTATCAGAGGTGCCGGCGCGACTGTCGGCCGGCGCCGGCCGCCGTGTGCGCGCCTCTGACAGGAGATAGGATCGCGGTCGCGCGCCGGGCCACTCGCCGCCGCCGCGAGACTCTGTGACGAAAAACAGCCGGCATAACAATGAGATAAGTGGCGGAATGGATGGCGAGCGACGCTCGTATTTCGCCGCAATGGGTGGCGGGCGCGGGCAGCACCGCGGACTGTGACGTCGCGGCATCACAGGCTGACGGCGGGTGAACCCGCGTCGCCGCCGTCGATGCAGCGCCAGCGCCGCCCTTTTGTCTTCATTACTGTCGGCACCGACAACGGATCGGCGCACAGCTGCGCCGCCGCGCGCCGCACGCCGCACGGGAACGACGCAACGACGAGACGCCAACGACGCGGCGGTGGCATTTGGCGAGCGGCCCCGGCAGATAATTTGTCCATAATTTTATATATGTGTCGTCGGTGCCGGGCGCGCGCGGCCGTCTCCGACGCGTCGCTATCCGCTTGATTTGTCACCACTGCTAGAAAGTAAAATGCGCTCTCGGCGGGGCTGCGAGCGATTTATGTTGGGCAGAACAGCGTCGCTTGGCATCGCGTCCGCCGTCTGGTGGGGAACGCCAGCAGACGGGCCGCGGCAGACGGGCCGCGGCAGACGGACGCAAGCCGTTCGTTTGTGGGACGATTATTCCGGTAAGCCGCCGTTCGTTTGTGGGACGATTATTCCGGTAAGCCGGCGGCCGTGGCCGCATCCGGCCAATGCCATCCGAATTAGAGAAAAAGGCGACGTGGAGAGCGCTCTATAAACCCAGATGATTGGAATGACGTCTGGACGGGTGGGTGACCAGTGAGTTTCTCTCTGCCGTTGGTCGGGTTCTTGTGCCGTCTCGGAGAGAAAGAGAGAGAGGGAGAGAGAGAGTTTGATAGTTAGCAAAACCGACACAAATATGGTTACCATAAGTCAATATATTTTCTGACATCGTGTTATGAGGACTAACACGTGTTATGAATTTACCTGATCGTGTGTTTGTATATTTTGCTTTATAAACCCGTCCCCTGATCAGCAGCTGCTGGGGGGGGGGGGGGGGGGGTGATGAGCGACCGTCGAGCACGTGACGGGTCGGGTCGTGTCCGTAATTCACTTTCGCTGTCCGCCCGGTTTTTGTGGCGACTATCGGCCGGTCGATCAGCTCCATTGGCAAAGGTCGCAATCTGTCGGTACGCACTCACCTGTCCCGGCCGCTCCGACCGCCGATAGTTGTGACATGAGGCCGATCTGTCTCTGGCAAGGGCCGCTGGGCAGAGCCCCTCAGGCAGGAGGCGGCTCACCCGCCCGCCCGCGCCTTTGTCTCTGACGCGCAGTTAACCCGCTTTCCATGTGTTAACGAACCCCTCTCTTTTGTTCCAGGTACGCCCCCCTGTGGAAGTGAAGTGAGCCCGGCCTCGGCGGGTGGAGCCCGACGTACGGTAAAGGCGCTCTTAATTAGGCGCGAGAATTATCTCTAGGCGTGTACCTGGCAGGACGCATGCTCTCCACTCACAACGACCTGACGTCCGAACAAAAACCTGGCAGCCGTCCGCCGTCGGGACGGCAGTAATTGGCGGCGCCGGCTGCAGGCTGTGTCATCGCCCACTGCTGACGTCACAACGGCTGACGTCACTGATGGTGACGTCACTGATGTTCAGCTGGTGACGTGTCCGCTGTCCGGGCGGCCGGGTGATGATTGGCAGGCGTGCAGCTGCCGCGCCCAAACGGAAATGCCACAGCGGACCTCACGCGCGCTGAGCCGACTCAGCGGCGGCTGACGGCCCGCGGGGACATGTTCCGCGGCGACACCTCGGTCCCAGTCCCGGGTGGTGAATAGGGACATGTTCCAGGGCGACTCCCCGGTCCAGGTCCGTGACTGCAGCCAATTAGTCGGCCGGGCGTCCAAAAATGTCCCCCAGTGCAAACGCCCGGACCGGCGCCGCTCAGCTGCGGAGCCTCGCGCGAGGATGTCGCCTTTTCAGGCGCCACAGGCGGACGGTAGGCGGATGGCAGGAGAAGGCGTCCGACCCCCCGGGCGGACCAGATGCGGCGCGGAAGGTCATTTATGTTAGTCACGGATCGAGCGGGAGCGCCGAATGAAAAATGGACAAAAGGTGTGAAGCGCCAGTCAAGAACGTGTAATGAACTATCGGACACGATTTATGGTAAATTAACGGTGAAGGTCAGGTGCGCGGGGCGGTGTGTGAAGGCGCGCTGGGCGGCGGAGGCGCGTCACGGTCTCTGTCGACAACAGACGGAGACGGGAGACGGGGAGGAGACAGAGAAGACGGCCGCGTCACGGCGGCAGAGCGCGGCCCGGTGAGGCAACTCGGCCCCACCGCCGCCGCCGCGGCATTGTCGGACGCCGCTGTCGGACGCCGCTGTCGGACGCCGCGCTGGACGATGGACGTTGCGCGATCGAACGATGGATGGCGGGGCCTCCGGGCACCCAGTGACAGCTGATTGGGACCCCCGTGGCGCCTCCTCAGCCTGGCCGGCGGTGCTGATGGGCTGGCTGGGTGACGCACGGGGCTCGGTCCTGGCGTCACTCGGCTCCACGAGCCGGTCGCTCGTCGGCACGCGGTGTTCGAGGGGCGGTCGTCTCGGCCGTCGGCACGCGGTGTTCGAGGGGCGGCCGTCTCGGCCGTCGGTACGCGGTGTTCGCGGGGCGGTCGTATCGGCCGTCGGCACGCGGTGTTCGAGGGGCGGCCGTCTCGGCCGTCGGTACGCGGTGTTCGCGGGGCGGTCGTCTCGGCCGTCGGCACGCGGTGTTCGCGGGGCGGTCGTCTCGGCCGGGGCGCGGCGCCTCGGTAATGCGTCGTCGGTGACGGGGTGTCGGTGACGCCGTCGGTGACGGGGGTGTGTCGGTGACGCCGTCGGTGACGGGGGTGTGTCAGGGCGGTGTTCCGGCTCGGGCGCGGCGCCAGGGGGCGGAGAACACTGTCTCGACGGGCGTCGGAGCGTGCAGTGACGGCACCGCGCTGTGTCAAATGCGTTACGACAGCCGCGCGGTCTATTACCCCATGTCAGCGGGCCACGCCGCCGCTGTCTTCACTGCACAATGCCGTCCAAGGTCCCGGCGTCCGGCGCGGCCTGTCCGACCCCGGATCGTGGGACGGGCGCGTCTCGGACCCGGTAACCGCAGATTACCCGCCATTGGTCGGCCAGCCGGCCCAGCACGGCGCTGCCCCACATATTATGTGGCCGCCACGTCCATTCACCGGCGTTCTATTATAGATTACCGCAATCGGCAGGGGTGGGATCCGACCGGCACCCTTTCACATTCGGCCGCCAATGAAAGAAGCACATGCTTTTTCTCCGCCGGTGCACACGGTCGACAAGAATGTGTAATCTGCAGGGGAAATAGATCGTATTATTCTTCGCACTTGAGGCCGTTTTATGGGACAAAAAACGGGGCAGAAATAATCATTTAAGTGTCAGGGTCTAATGGGCCGATTTGATATGCTGTTATAGGACGGATCCACCCTAAGCTGCTCAGTGCAGCATGGTTGCTGCACTTTCCAGGAGCTATCTCTTCCACTTTTTAGCCACGCTGCAAAACACCTTTTACGAGAACAGATTGAAAATCATAAAAGCGCCATTGCCTCCAGTTGCCGGTCAATATTTCCATTCAGCAGCGACATCAACAACTTTTATTGAGCCATCTGAAAGACGAGAAACGAGCGCGGCGCTGCGTGAGTGCGGCCCGGCCATATTTCTGGGCGCGGCTGTGTTGAAGTGAAGTCGGACGGGCGGGTGGCGGGCGGCTCTCCCGGCTCCGCTCTCCGCCGCCCCGCCGGTCGGCCGGCCGGCCGCCGCTGGTGTTACCCTCCTGCCTACCGCCGCCGCTGCAGTCTCTTGTCTCCGGCTAATGACCGCTCTCCGCGTGACAGTTGCTAATGGCGGGCGGCGACACCTTTTTACGGGGATCGGGCGCCGCGCGGCTGGTCTGACCGGGCCACCGCGGCTATAGTGCGGCCATGGCGTGCCGGCTGTCCCGGCCACTCGGTCCGCCACAACACCGGCCGCCGCCGCCAACGGCCCGCCCGCACGCCAGCCCAGCGCTGACCTTTCTCGACGGCTCTCACATTCAACAACCATTACCCGGGGAATTAGATTTAGCGGGCTCCATTTCCCAGCCCAGTAAATTCGGCCCAACAGCCAGTCCGAGGGGCGGCGCGCACGCGCGCTGTGACGTGACTGCCTCGACCGGCGGCGGTCACAGGAACGGACGAGCGCCGGTTAATTGGTAAACAAAGCCCGTGCACGCGCGTGTGTTATTAATTTCCCACCGGTGAAGGTGTTCATCTGGGTTTTACTTTTACCTGACCAGCCTTCAGCCATCAGTCGGCTGATGTATTGTAATGTATTTACGGCGTGTTCATTATGTATGCATCACCCACGTCGCGCGCGTCCGGGCACGAAACGGGCGGCGGCGGCGGCGGCGGCGACCATGTCTCTATTGGACTCGACGACGGGCGGGCCGACTCCGCCCCGGGTGAAATACCGACCTGTTGCATGGCACGTCATGTGACCTCCGGCGCTGCTCAGCGGTGTTGGAGTCGCCCCCGGGGCGCTGGGATACATCGGGAGACCGCGATCCGGCAGAGACCGCTCTCCGGGTACCTAAATCTCCCACGCCGGCCGGGATCTTCTCCAGGGCCTTATCTATCAATCTGCCGGCCTGTTTTTGCTGACCCGGCTGTGTGTTTAGCTCGCACCATTCGGGGAGATGGAGACGGCGGCCGCCGGCGGGGTGACCCACAAACTGAGTGACCTTGCCTGGGAGCGTGGAGACCCGCGGAGCCTGTGAGGCCGGCGGTCGGCGCGGTGGGGTCACCCGATGACCCGGCGATAGCAGGACGTCTCTGGCTGCAGGCCCGGCTCTCTCCCTCCCTCCGATCCGCAGCTTTTCTCTCTCATATATCGCCCTTCATCTGCGCTCTCTCCATATTCGTCTCCGAGTATATCACGCTGGTCCCGTGAGATGCAGGCACACATACCCGCGTGCACATATTCGATATGTTGCGGGTATTGTGTCATACCGAGGAAGGGCGCCCGGGACTCTAGATATAAGTCCACATCGCTACGCCAATTACCTGCGAGTGCGACCTGTCTCGCAGCAGACCTCCTCTGCTCTGCCTCTCATGCGAGGAGCCACTGCAGCCGAGAACTGCCGGGACCGGTCGAACCGCCAGCCTGCTGAACCCGTCTTTTATTAGTCAGACTTTAATGAGCCATCTGGTCGGATTTATCTTCTCTCGGGGTGGTTGACCAGCCGATTGAGTGCGGCCCGCTCCGGTTTCCATCGACTGCACTTTACGAGCGGCCGGCCTGCGCTCAGCGACGATTAACCGGCCGACTCGGCTCCCTGGACAAATTAGCAGGCAGCGGAGGGCCCGTGCTACGTGCCGTCGCCCCAGGCCGCCCCAGGCCGCCCCAGGCCGCCCCAGGCCGCCCCGGGCCGCCCCGGGCCGCCCCGGGGTCGCCGCTGCCGCCCCGGGGTCGCCGCTGCCGCCCACTGTTCTGGTCCGGCTACCGGCCAGTCTCACGATTCAGACAGGCGCGCCCCCGCTTCTCCGTAACCACAGCCGCGCGAAAAGTGCATTGCCTCGTCGCGTTCTGCCGTGCTAAAAGCCATCTCATTGCACCTCCTGCTCCTGCTCCTCCTGCCTGCTCGGCTGAGCCGCTTCTTCTCTGAGCGGCCCGTAAGCCTCTGTCACGTACCAGCACACACGCTCGACTGTCGGTACCACTTCCGGCCGGCCGCCACCGGGCTCAGAGCCTCGCATCTGCCGTCGTCGGCGCTGCGGCGGCCGAACCGACGCAGTGCGTCGCCGCCGACGTTCTGTTCCGTAATTGAGTGTCGCCGGCGGCCGGGCCGGCGACGGAGACTGATGCGCTGCTGCCGGGTCCGGCGGGCGGACCGAGCCGCCTGCAGCACCGCGGCGGAGGCGACGGTCAGTGGACGGGGGTCGGTTGTGAGGTGCTATGCCGCGGTGGAGCCGGAACAGCGGTAGCAGAGGAGGGACGAGCAGGGACGAGCAGAGCCGCGGCCGAGCCGGCGCCGGGCTTACCAGACCTCGTAAAGCACGACATTAATCCTGCGGCCTTGCATCAAAAGGAAAATTAAGGGTCGTTCCCGGATTTAACAAAGCTTTGGCCTCCACCATTCATGCGAGCAGCCTGGGAAAGGATGATATCAATTCGACCGGCCCGATTCCGGTTAGAAGAAAGCAAATTTCCAGATGGATTCGAGCCCATCTGTTTCTGTCGGCCTGCCTCGGCGGGAAGCTTCCCAGCATCCTTGTCGCCCGATTAGTCCACTCTTCCGGGAGCTAACCAGTGACAGGCCAAGTGGACAGAAACCAGACCCCGCTGCGTTGCCGCCGGACGCTGTGACCCCGCGTGACCCGACATTGCCTCGGGCGGTGCCGCTGGGGTCAGCCATAAACGTCACGTGGTGAGCTCTCAATCTGGTCGCGCCATATTTCAGCGCTGCACTCAGGAGCGGCGCGCGGCGCGGTGACGGCGTCCCCGGCAGCGACGAATTCGGCGCATTGATTGCGTTTAGAGCGGCTATAGCTCGCACCTGCCGGCAGTTATCTGTCCAGAGTTCGGACTCTATATCGGTATACGGCCGTCGGCATCGAACCAGCCCCGGTCGGCGACAGGAGCGGGGACCCCACCGCGCGGCGACCAAGGCCTCCTGACCAGCGCGGCGGCGGGTGCTGACCTGTCTGCCGTGAGCCGGGCCTAACCCGGCCGTGCTTTTTCCTGTCCCGTTTTCCTGCACTATCGACTTCCCTTCACCTCGAGCGCGGCCCCCGGGGAGACACGTCACTCGGCCCTGCCGTGATCCAGATGCAGATAGAGAGAGAAAGAGAGATAGGGCGGCTCGGAGGCGGCCTGCTTTGATATCGCGTAACGAGCAGCGGCCATCACCCCGCACTCAGCAGGTCTCGGCCCGGCCCCTGGTGACCCGAGCGTGACCCGAGCGTGACCCCGGCCCTGTCGCCGGATAGTCGGCTCGCGTGCGTCCGCGCGCTTCCATCCAGGCTTTGTTTGTGATGGGTTATCCGCTTGGGCCCCGGGCAGCGCACTATCATCCCTCCGATCGCGCCTCGGCAAGCGCCATCCAATTACCGCCCGTCGGCAATTACCTAACGGCACTCATTACCGCAGGATTACAACTTCTGTGTTTTCAAAACAGGCAGGGCGTCGGCGCGGTGTGCGTCGGTGGCCGGAGATCGCTCTGCTCTCGGAGGGTCGGTCGTCAACCGGGAGGAACGGGAGCACAATCCGCGCCGGCCCGCCACGGCCGACTTTCTCGGCGCGGCGCGGCGTGGTGCGGCGTGGCCGAGACCATCGCGGTGTCGGTCGTGACGCGTGTGACGCGGCGCATTCCGGGTGGCCGCGGTGTGACGCGCCGCGGCCGTCGCAGCTGCGCTGCTCGCGATGACCGGGACTGAATCTGGGTCAATCGTCGCTCGGTGTTTGCGAGGTCGGCCGGCAGGAGGACCGGGGGCGAAATCGGAGCTGCCGGCGGCCGCAGATGGGTCGCCGATACCGTGACACGCGCCCGACAAACACCACACGCGTATCGCGCCGCTCAGCACGCTCAGCCCGCTCAGCGCGGCGGCCGAGATCGGGTGGGGCGACAGGCGGCCGTCACCGTCTCGGGCCTGGCAGCCGCCGGATAACGGCCGCTCGCCGGCCGCCCGCCCGCCCGCGGCGCCGTGGGCGGGCCACTGCTGCGCCCGACCGGGCCGCCGCCGAATTCGGCTATTACGCCTCCGTGGGCGCGGCCGGAGCGGCTATTGTGCCTGCGCGGCCCATGTGCCATCCGCACGGCAGCTCGGCTGACGAGCGAAGCTGGCCAGAGAGCCTGGCCCCCGCCGCCCCGGTCTGACCCAGACGGAGGCCCGCTGTCGTTCGACGGTTTCAGAGAGCGGGCCGCCGGGTGGTCGTCGGCGACCTTCGACCTTAGCAGGAGACCGGAAAGTCAAATTACCAGCGGTACATATTTTCATTGGGAGGAGGACGGGCGCGTCGGCCGGCACTGGCACCCGTGTAATAACAGTCGCGAGGGAGCCCGCCGTGCGCGCCCCGAGTATTTATCAATCGCGTCGGCCCATGGGGACCGCCGCGCGGCGCGCCGATCCGCCGCGTCGCGCGCCGGCCGCGGCTTGGGCTCCCGCTGTCAGGAGCAGAAGTCGAGCGCCGCTGTGGATTTGTGGTCCGAGGCGCTGAGAACAAGACGGTCGCAGATATCGGGTAGCCGCGGGGTTGGCGGAAAATTAAATGGGTGGGCGAACGGGAACAGATGGAGACATCCCTCACCCGACGGCCCTGAGTTATGACGGGTGGCAGGAAAGTCTCGCCTAATTTCCTGTCTCGGTTTGCCACAGCCCTCAACGGCAGGAGGCGGCGATGGGCATATGAGCTTTTCTGGCCTCACGGCGGGCCTGCCGGCCGAGGGCCGTATGGCGATGGCGAGCTTTAGATGAGCTCCGCCCAGCCGCCGGACGGCGAAGACCGATTCAAAGCATCGGCGCCGCGCGGCCCCGACCGCCGGCGTGTTCGAGATTATTGTGAAACTTTTTCAATCAGAACAATGCCCGCTCCTCTCTGCGAAGTTGGCGTCGTGGACGGTTGCGTTGGGTAATTGTCGGCGACACACCGTGGCGCGCTGACGACCTGTCCTCCGTTGGGAAACCGCCGCGGCTCCGCAGTCTTCCCGGCATTGTTTCGGCGCTGGGGACGGCTCGCGTCGGCGGACTGTCGCATTGCACGCGGCTTTTTCTCCTGCGGCTCGTCCCAGCGCGCCAGTGACGTCTGTGTGACGCTTCTGATGCCTGTGACGGCCGTGACGCCTGTGATGGCCAGTGTGAATGCCGTTTTTGTGACTGCCGGTGCCGGCAGCGGGACAGCGCGGCAGAGGACCGGCGTCTCGCGGTCCCGTGCGCGGCGCAGTGACGCGGCGCAGTGACGCGGCAGTGTGTCGCGCGGATACGGTCGCGCGGTGTGTCGCCCGGAGTCAGCAAACCAGTCCCCATCCCCTCCCCGCCACCGCAGCCGCATTTTTACCGCCCGCCTGTGTGCGGCCGGCAATCAAATGGTAATCAACCCGCCGACTCCGACAAAGGAAACCGCGACGGCCGGGCTCGATTCTGGTGAGGTTGAGCAGGAACAAACAATTAGCCGATGGCGGCCGGCGTGGCGGCAGCGGCCGCGCCGCGGACGGGTCGGCGGGGGTCGCAACGGCCGGCCCTAATGGTCGCCTTCCCAGCCGGCTATTCTCAGACACGTGAATTGGGATCATTGAGCGGGCAGACCCGACCGCCGCCTCCGCAGAGCGTCTGCGGTCTCCCGGCAAGGTCAGTGGCGAGCCGGTGGAGTCTGGAGTCTGGAGTCTGTGAGACGCGCGAGCCCCCACCCGCCCAGAGGTGCAACTCTGGCGTGACGCCTCAATAACTCTGCCGTGACCTGTGCACGGGCCACTGCGAGGTGGTGGCAGCCGTGCCAGGAGCCCCACCGCACGGCCGGGCCAGACGCGCCGCGCCACATTGGCCGCTGTGGTGCGCCGGTACCTCTGCGCCAGAGTTGCAGCGTGCATACTGATCAGGCGCGACGGGGCCGGTGCGGACGGCCATTTGTATCCCCAGTGGGCCAGCGGCGACCCGGGCCCGTGTGAAGGCGGAGGAGTGACCATGGTGATGATGAAGCTGGTCTGCGGCTTCTTCTCTCCCCTGCATATAGCACTTTGGTAGGACATCAGAGCCGCCGCGCTCGGCAGAGGCGCGAGTCTGTTGGTATTCAGAGTCAATATCAGGAAATCGAATTGCCGCCGCTCGGCAGCCGCCAAGTGCCTCCACTAACACGGTTAGCTGGGGTCATATAACTAAGCTCGCTGATAGTGGCGACGCCACTGGCATAGCAATGGGCGGCACCTGGGATCCGGTGAGGGAAGGGGCGGGGGCGGAGCGGGGCTCGGGAGGTTCGCGGGTCGAGGAGCGACCGCCGCCGGCCGGCCGGCACACCTATTTTCTGCTCCGCTAATGATGATAAACTGGGGATGAGTTGTCGTTTTCCGATGTCATTCTCTCCTTATAAATGGCGGCGATCGCCGGTGTGAGGTCGGAGGTGGGGGCTGAGGTTCATCCCGTCCCTCCTTCCCTGCGACACAGAGAACACGGCTCTTCAGCTTTCGACATGCGGCTTCAAACACCCGAGGGTCTCCTCTCCCGGCTGCACTCGGCTCTGCGAGCGCTCCCCGGGGCCGGCCGCCGTCTCACTCTCATCTGTCTCCGGTCTTCCAATGGAAATATAATTAAGCGCCTCTTTGAAGCTCACTTTGTTTGGCGTCCGCCGCGTAGAAAGGGTGATGATACACGGAATGCCGAGCATGGATGACAAATAAGAAAAGTTTCGGCCAAGTTAGTAAAAGTTTTATATTGCCTTCTGGCGCTATATATACTGTCCGGCCGTTTGGACTGACGGTGGCGGTCGATCGAAAGCACGGCCACGTGAAATTGTCTGCCAGTTTTAGCCGCCCTTTGTCATGCAGTGAATTACTGCGCGCTTTGCCCCTGATTATAGCCGAAATTGAGAAGCACTGCTGTTCCGCAGCGGGATGGTAACGTTCGCCACGCTCAATTTACGGCCGCCGTTGAGGGCTTGATACGCCCCTAACAATCGCAGCCGACGCGTTTGTAATTGTGAGCCCACACCTGAGTCCGGCAGCGAACGACCCTGCCAGTCTTTTGTGAGCGTGACTGGCTGAATGGTCCGATCGTACCCCGCACAGATTCCCACCCATCTGTAACTTTGTAAGCGTGCATTTGCTACTTTGCGGTGCTTCTACATTCTCTTAGAAAACAAAGCCAGTGTCGTTTTTAAATAGTTGTCTCTCATTTCAAACTTCTGCATTTCAGACCACTGCCCGTCCCATTGCATTCACATGACCCGCTGCACTTATTCCTCCTGCCTCACCTTTCGCCACTGTGTTAGTGTCTCACATGTATCTCACATTCGTGTGTCTGCCCGCGTGTATCCCGCAGCTCGCCCTCGCTACCGGACGGCGTACGCGTGTGAGCGCTCCAACCTCTCGTTCAGCTGCGAACAGGGAGAGGTGATTCGCCTGGTGCGTGCCAACTTCGGCCGCTTCTCCATCACCATCTGCAACGAGCACGGCAACACCGACTGGAGCGTCAACTGCATGAGTCACCGCTCCATCAGCGTTCTCACGGAAAGGTCAGTACATGGTCCTCGGCGGCAGCTCAGTCGGACGAGCTCCATCAGCGTTCTCACGGAAAGGTCAGTACATGGTCCTCGGCGGCAGCTCAGTCGGACGAGCTCCATCAGCGTTCTCACGGAAAGGTCAGTACATGGTCCTCGGCGGCAGCTCGGTCGGACGAGCTCCATCAGCGTTCTCACGGAAAGGTCAGTACATGGTCCTCGGTGGCAGCTCGGTCGGACGAGCTCCATCAGCGTTCTCACGGAAAGGTCAGTACATGGTCCTCGGCGGCAGCTCGGTCGGACGAGCTCCATCAGCGTTCTCACGGACAGGTCAGTACATGGTCCTCGGTGGCAGCTCGGTCGGACGAGCTCCATCAGCGTTCTCACGGAGAGGTCAGTACATGCTCCTCGGCGGCAGCTCGGTCGGACGAGCTCCATCAGCGTTCTCACGGAGAGGTCAGTACATGGTCCTCGGCGGTAGCTCGGTCGGGCGGGTCACACGTAGCGACCAAGTCACCCAGACACGGGACAAATCACGAAGGTTCGTTATAGGGTTAGGGGAGTGTAAGCCTGCGTCATGGGTGTAATCTGACGTTGTGTCGTTCCTCGTCATGCCGTCATCCGTCATGCCGTCACCCGTCTGCCGATGGTAGTCACTGGGGTGATGTAGGATGGGAAGGGGGGGGGGCGGATTGGACAGGATGTGGATATCTCGGGATTGATCTCGTGCCGCCGTGATCTCCCAGCCACGGATTGCGGGTCACGCGAGGGAAGAGAAAGCGCACCGCGGCGTGGCCGGGCCCTCCTCCATGGAAGCTGACAGCCCGGACTGTGAAGAGGCTGCTCTGTAGCTGGACTTTGAGGGCGTCCAGCGTCGGACAGGCTCCCGACGACCTGCCCCCCCCCCCCCCGTCTCGCTGCCGCCGCGAACCCGGTGGCCGCGCCGCCACCGGCCCATTACTGCCGCCCGACGGCTGGCGCTGCGCCACAAAAGACGCGCGCGGAGCGTGGCGGCCGGGGCGGCACCACCTGCTCCCTCGCCCCTTTCCGAGAGAGCCCCGCTCGGCCCGAAGGCCCGCCTCCGCCGACACAATGACAATTATCGGACAGACAGCGGAAACGATTAGCGAGTTGTTGACGCCGGCGCGCCTCTGTCATCAGACCGGCGGCGCGGCGGTCCGGCGGTCCGGCGGTCCGGCGGTCCGGCGGTCCGGCGGTCCGGCAGCAGCGGACGGCGCGGCGCTCACCCAGCTCCTCCCCAGCATACCGGAGGGAGACGAAGGGTCCAAGCCGGCAGGGTCAGCTGCTGGCCGCCATCTGGGCGTTCTCCGGCCGCGCCCAATTAGAGGAGCCGAGCAGCCCACTTCTGGCCGACGCTGCACGACACCCCACTGACAACAAAGCAGCGCGGCCATCAGCCCCGGGCGGCGGCGCTGGCGATAGCGGGGCTCCTCGCGGGCGATAGCGCGCGCCATTAAGCGATAGCCGCCGATGCGCGGTGAGGAGCGCGGCCGAGGGCCCCCTGGAGGACGGTGCCGAGGAGCGACTATCGTTCCCCCGAGCACCGTGCTCCAGGTCACGTGATGGATGGCCAGCGGCCGCTGACGCATTGCACTAGCCACTAACTACACTCCGGCGGGGAGGGGGCATGGGACTGGGGCGGGGGAGGGCGGGGCACTGGGGCACCGAGCCCAGGACAAAGGACGACCCACGCCAGTGATCTCGGGTTTCGACACTTTGCACCGTCTGTGATGGATACACCGCAGAGCTGAACGCAATCAGACGCGAATTTCGCGGGCATTTTTCATCCATCGTATCTCAACTCGGAATCCGCTCCGGCTTCCAGCGCAATATTGTATTGCCGTGCCGCCGTCTGTCCGACTACATTCGGATTAAAACCGGTAATGCAAAGCTCGGCATCCAATCGGCGCCTTTAATACAGTCCTTTTATTATTTACAACCGCCAATAACTCGCTCTATGGGAACTTTACGGCGACGGGGACCATATGGCCGCCGCTGACACGGAGCCCATCCTATGGGGGCTCTAAAGCTGCTGTGCCGACAGCGCGTCGCGGCCGCGCAGCGAGCGGCCTCCTGTCGGGCCGCGCCGCGCTGGCCGCCGCCGCGCCTCTCTGGCCGCGGCTGCAGCGAGGCGCCGCCTGCAGACGGACCTCCCGTGCACAGATGCGATCGCCGCGCCGCGCCGTCTTATAAGAGCTCGCTGCAATAAGACATCCGTCTCATTTAGGAATGCGCCAGTTGAGCCGCGCCGTCCGCGATGAATGTCGAATTATTATTGGGATTTGTATCGGCAGCGCCAAGGCCGGCCGTCACGACGCCAGTGATTTACCGGGCTGGCCGCGGCAGGGGCGGCGGACGGCCGCCGCCGGCACAGAGGTGGACTGAGGAGCAACGGGGAGAGGTCGGCCGAGCCGATCCGAGCCGAGCGATAGGTGAGAAAGGAGGCGAACTGAGACGAGCTTAGACGAGTTGAGACGAGCCAAGACGGGAGGAGGCGAGACGAGACGAGACGACACTACACGAGCCGGGGCAAGACGGGACGGGGGTAGAGCCAAGCTGAGATGAGGCAAGCCAAGCGCGGCCGTCCGCCCCACGTGCGTGGTATCACGGTGGCATCTTTCCGGCGCGGCCGACACGCTACACACGTGGGGCGAATCGCGCCGCTCCAGATGGACGCACATGAGTGAGTGGCGGCGGCGGGTCGGCTGATAGCGCGCGGCCACGCCGGATCCATCACTGGGGCGACGCGGCCGTCCGCCGTCCGACACACGGCTCGCAGCGACTCGAGTCACTCAGAGAGACGCTCCCAGGGCCCAATCTTACCAAGTGCCGTGAATGCGCAAGTACGGCATGCCGTGAATGGAGAGCTCAGAATGACGCACTTCGGCAACACGGCGTTTGGTTTGTCCAAGCTCATTGTCGAAATGGCTCAGTCGTGAGGCGGGAAAACGATAGGCTGATGATAGGGTTGTCCCCGGTTCGAATCTGGGTTCCGGAAGTTTTTCAGGCCGACGCACCAATATGCCGTATACTACGACATTGGTTACATTGGGTGCGATCACGGCACTTGGTAATATTGGGCCCAGGAGTCTCATCAGAACCGGACGGAGACGCGCTGAGCTGAGGCGCGCTCCCTGGAGCCTGTTAGGCCTGCGTGTGACTCGGCCTCGCCGCTGTCTGTCAGTGGTGTTCTCTGCTTGTGTGGGGTAGAGGCTGCAGCGGCTCCTGCGTGTGACTCGGCCTCGCCGCTGTCTGTCAGTGGTGTTCTCTGCTTGTGTGGGGTAGAGGCTGGGGCGGCTCCTCCGGGTGACTCGGCCTCGCCGCTGTCTGTCAGTGGTGTTCTCTGCTTGTGTGGGGTAGAGGCTGCGGCGGCTCCTCCGGGTGACTCGGTCTCGCCGCTGTCTGTCAGTGGTGTTCTCTGCTTGTGTGGGGTAGAGGCTGGGGCGGCTCCTCCGGGTGACTCGGTCGCGCCGCTGTCTGTCAGTGGTGTTCTCTGCTTGTGTGGGGTAGCGGCTGCGGCGGCTCCGACTTGCGCCCTCAGCCGCCGCCGCCGCCTCCGCCGCCTCCGCCCGGCCGCGCCAGCTTGCCAATTACGTACAAAGGCTGCAGCGGCCGGTCGGCACAATGCAGTGCTGGCCGTGGCCAATAACGCACCGTCTGGGCAGGTGATTAGCAGACGCGTGGCCGCCGCCGCCGGCAGGCCTCTCCTCCCGACTCCATTGTCCGGCCGATGTAATTGCACCTTGTCAATGAACGTTGGGCACTGACCGGCTGCTACGGTTGATGTTGAACACGGTCCGCGACCGGCGGTCGGCCACCGCGGCGTAATTCTGCGGCGCGCGCGTCGTAATTCGCTGCACGGTGCGCCACAAACGCCGCCCGGCGCCGATTTGTCATGTGGAGAGCGGGATAATGCAGGCAAATTACGGCCGCGGCGACCGTTGGCTGACGAGCTCGTGCCGGCGCTCCGTCAACAGAGCGGCCTGGTATACCGACCCGGCGGACCGGTGCCGCGCACGTGCAGTGTCTGTCTGTCTGTGTGTGTGTGGACCGCCACATTGACGGTTAATATGGCGAGCGGTAATGGCCTCAGGCGGTATTGCATGTCATCGTCGGTGGCGAGGGGACCGGCGAAATATTGAAAGGACCTGTGACGCGCACCAGCGACGCGTGGTTAAGTGACAGACCCATATGGTGCCTGTCGATATTCGCCGTCCGCCGCGGCGCCGCGCACGGATCGCCACTGCGCCGGGACTGCCGCGTGCCGCGCCGCCGGCCGCTGCGCCGCTGCGCCGCGCTCGTCTCGTGCCGTGTTGCCGGGTCGGCGCGCCGTCTTGTAATTAGTTGCACTCCTGAATAGCATTAGCCGCCTGTGATCTGGTCTGTACGGCAGCCGACCTAAAGCCACCGCCCGGATTATGGGCTGGGCCGAGCGCGAGTCGGAGCCAAGCCTCCGAGACGGATATATGTTGCCTCGAACCACCGCCGCGCCATACACGGCCATGGCTTTATTGCAAGCTGGCCGTTGGAACCGTTGGAACACAGTCAATCGTGGCATACTGGAAGCCGGCAAAAACTCCATGCAAGCTAGCAGCTTAGCTGTCGAGCTAGACGACGGTGTCTAGCAGTTACAGCTGTTAGTTCTGATGCGCCACCATTCTGCCTCTCTCCCTGCCATGACGATGCATCAGTGCTTCACATCAGTGTGACGTCGGTGCATCAGTGTGTCAGTGCGCCACAGCTGGCTAATTTGGCGGCGCGATGGCCGGTGTTTTTGCCGCGGCAGATTTCACGGCGCGGCGTTTCTGCGGCCTTCGCCGGTCAGCCGAGACGCTTTTTACCGGCCAGAACCGGCTCT
Organism: Chirona hameri; assembly: GCA_036785665.1. Classification (NCBI taxonomy): domain Eukaryota; kingdom Metazoa; phylum Arthropoda; class Thecostraca; order Balanomorpha; family Balanidae; genus Chirona; species Chirona hameri. The sequence continues at coordinate 79,299 of JAXIVJ010000218.1, read as the reverse complement.
TTGCTGGAAGTTGGAGCGCCGGCTCCACCGTTTAGGGTTTGATCGCCGGCGACCGGCGGCGTTTTTATGCGCGCCGCGTCATTAGCGGTCGAGCCGATCGACAATGATTTATCTCCGTTTGTCACGAGCGTGCAAAAACGCCGCGCCGACAATATGACGCCCCACTGCCGGCCGATCGCAGGATCGAGTCGCGACGGTCCGCGGCGGTCCGCGGCGGTCTGCCGGGTTTTTGCTGCAGGGCGGAACTGTCGCTACCGCCGCCGCCGCAGGTCCGCCGCTCCTCACCTGGGACCGCCGCCGCCGCCGCGCGTCGGTGTCGACGACAGCCGTCGGCGGCGACGTACCTGCGGAGAAGTGCGGCGCGGTGCGTCTGGCCGGGGAGCGCGCTGGACGCACGGACGGCGTCGGACGTGTCGTCGGACGTGCGTCGGACGTGCGTCGGACGTGCGTCGGACGTGCGTCGGACGTGCGTCGGACGTGCGTCGGACGTGTCGGTCAATAGGCTGGGTAATCAGAAGACCGGCGGTGGCCGGCCGGGGATAATCCCATCACCGCCAGCGGTGCGGCCGTGCAGCCCGCCGACGTGTCGGCCGCGGGGCCAGGAGAATTGGCAAATAGGGTGCAGGGGGCGGGAGTGGACGTGGCGCGGTATTGTGGCCAATATCAGCCGGCCGACGCGGCGGCGGCGGTGGCGGTGGCGGCGGTGGCGGCGGTGGCGGCGGTGGCGGCGGTGGCGGCGGTGGACATTTGCCGCCGGCGTGCGGTCATCTGCGCTGGCGGTGGCGGTGGCGGTGGCGGTGGCGGTGGCGGCGGCGGCGGCGGCGGTGGCGGCGGCGGCGGTGGCGGCGGCGGCGGTGGCGGGGGCGGCCGGGGTCGGCGGTTCCGGGCGGCGCCGTGCCGTCCCGACGATTTCCCCCCGGCCGGCCATTCGGCGTCGGACGCGGAGAAATGGACGCCGTCCGTCAGTGCCAGCTCGAGCCGTGCTCCGCCGCTGCCGTCGCCGCCGCCGCCGCCGCCGCCGCCGCCGCTGCTGCTGCTGGCCCAGCCGCTGCCGTAGGCGATGTTGTATCCACTCTGCCTGAGGCTTTCCATCAGTCATCGACATCGACGAGTTGGCTCCGGAGTCACGTGCTCAGGCGCCGCTCGGGCGCGATTCAATTACTGGATTCGCTTCTTTGGCGGAATAAAGATGCCGGTTCGGATGAACTCGCCGGCGTCGAGTATGCAAATGGGGGCGGCGCGAGCGGCCGGCAGGCTGGGAAAGCAGCCTGTTTGCTGACGTGGTCGGCGGGTAATTTGCCCGGCGAATTTATCTGCCGTGAATGCAAATTAAATATCCGCATGCCGGGCGCCGGAGGCGGCGCAGTCGGCGAGCTCGGCAGCTTCACCAGCTCAGGTCGACCGGGCCGCTCTGCCGCGGCGAGCAGCCGGCTCGCTTTGAATGCAAATGTCCGTTTGTAGCGCTGCGCAGCTTGACGTTTGCATTAGGCGCCGGCAGGGCGGAGCGGCGCCGCCGGCGGGTGCGGGTGGGACCGGAGTGTGACGGAGGCAGGCTCGGAGCTGACCGCCCCCGATACGTGCGCATTTCTATTCAGCGTCACCACCGCGGCCGTGTGGCCCGTTATTGGTGGCTCTGCAGGGTATAGTTTGCAGCGCCGTTTGTTAGCTGTGTGTTGGGCGCCGTTGGCCGGCGGCCGGTCGCGCCCGGTACGGGAGGCAGTTTACAGTGACAGGTTGTGCCGCGTGGTGCAGGTGATGGAACGCCCAGCCGGAGACGAACGGCCGCCACGATTGGCCCGAATAACAATGAGCCGATTGCGTGTTATGTCTACACCACTTTCGTCACAACTCACAGTGGGTCCTCGGCGAGGTGGGCTTGTTCCCTATGTCGCGGGCACCGTTTTTCTGCACGGATGTATATTAGCCAAGCACCTGGACACGACTTTCCTGTCCGACGCTGGCTTATAAGGATGGTCGCTTGGACATACAAGCCCGACACAGGTGGCATTTTAACGAGCCCGATCATCATCTTCGGTCCCAAATAGAGCCGGGCCTGTTTAGCATTGGGTGCGCGGCGACACTCGAGCTTGGTCAGAACAGCAATCGAGCCGTCCCCAAGGCCGGCCGGCCGGCCACCATTGCCTCGCGCCGCGCCTGTCCCCGGCGACCAGCGCGGCGCCGAGGTCCGCAGGGACTACCGGGGTGGCAGCCGACCGGTGGCAGTCACGTGATAGACCGGTAACCTGGTTACCATCGGGTCGCCGCGCCGCGCCCGAGGAGGCCGGCCCGTGTCGCCGTTAATATTCATAGGTTATCGAACCTCTAACGGTCGTGTCGACTTTTATCTCGCTCCGTGAGGAATTTATCAGAATATTAGACGCCCTTGCGGTGTGAAATTGAGACATGGCCGCCGCCGGCGCGGCAGCTCCTCCGCCCTGGTTGTCAAAGCGGCGCGGGGGCGGCGGCCGCGGCGCGGGGCGCGGGAGCGTGTCGCGCGCCGCCCTCGGAGACAATGCGCCACCGCTCGCCGCACGCGGGTCGATCCAATTTTCTACCGATCTGAGCCGATAACCGGCCTACAGGTGCGGCGGTAACAGGACACTGGCGAACCCTCCTCCTCCGCGACCGGGAGCCGCCGGCAGCCGGGCCGACCGGCCGCTGATGAACCGCCGCCGCCGCATCAAACTGGCGGCGGGACGCCGGGAAATGAGCGCCGCGGGCGCCGGCGGTCGATCAGCGCCGGGATCTGCCGGCTCTGAGGCCGACCTGACGACCCGGCCCTCCCGACAGCACGGCAGTGACGCGGCAGTGCCGAGGTCTGGTCAGCCAGGGCAGGACGAGTGACGACCCGCTCGGCTGGTCCTCCTCCGTCCCCGATAACGAGACGTGACCGCGCTGAGGTACGGCGGCGGCGGCGGCGGCGGCGGCGGCGTTGCGCGTGCAGTCGTGTAATGCCGCGCGGCGGGGGCTGCCGCCGCCGCGCCGCCCGTCGGGTCGCGTCAGTGGCCGAGTGAGGCCGAATCATTGCCGGCGACCTGCGATGATCCGGCCTCCCCGCCGCGACACCATCGGCCGGCCGCTATTGGAAAGCGCGCGGGGGGCGGCCGGATCGCGGACGGCATCTGGCCACAGCCCTTCACCGGCCGGGCGGAGGCTGCACGGGCGCAACTTCCATTATCCCGCCTCCGTTTACGGGCAATTATTCAGAAATCCTCACCCCAACACCTCGGCTGACGTTGATAAATTATTTTGTATTGTTCGGCGGCCGCGGCGCCGCTGGCGAGGCGGTGGTTCACGGCGCTGCCGCGTGTCGGCGCCACCGGTCGCGAGGCGGGCGCAGGTGGCCCCGCGGCAGGCAGCGGTGGCGGCCGGGCGGGCGGAGGGCAGAGGGCACGCCAGGCAGCAAACAGTGGCGCAGGACAGCCGGGTGCGTCTCAAAGAAAACACAAATAGAATGGAGGGAGTGGCGCGGCCAGGGCGCGATGAAAGAGAGAGAAAGACAGATCATAATGGGAGGCGCTCGGATGGGGCGTGCGTGCGGCAAACAGGACACCGTGCCCCGAAAACAGGCGGCGGACGATCGGGGCGGGTCGCGGCCAGCGGCGCGGGCCCCGTGACGTGTTTGGCCGCACTAAGAGAGCGGTCAACAGTGCGCGTCGGCCCTGTTTGGCCACTGAGGACCGGCCGGCGCCACTGAGGCCCGGCCACAGCCGGAGAGCGGCGAACAAACAGCGGCGCCTCTGGAGCGCGGCCGCCAACATCCAGCCTGTTGTCGTGGCCCGGCTCCGAAATGAGTTTGTTCGCCGGTGTGCAAACACGATTTACTGTGTTTTGACGACACACTGTGTTTGGCAGGCCGGTGGAACTGGTCCGTGTGATCAACTAGCCGGCTGGTTAACTCCGCGTGTGCGTTTCGCCCCCCCCCCCCCCTCCACCCCTCTACTCCATCTCTCGGCTTTATCACCCATCCTTCGTACCGCACCAGCTCTGTGTGTGTTGCACTGTGTGTGTGTGTTTTTGCGTCTTCGCGGCGCGCCTCCTACAGTAAGCAATCGTGCTGTCGCCATCAATAAAGCGCGTCATGCCTTAATGCGCCCGCTAACGATCACGATCTCGGCTCTCGGCTCTCGGCTCTGGGCCGCCACGGTCCGCGATGGGGCCGTCGTTTCGGCTGTGTGAGTGTGCCGTGCTGGTGTGCGTGTCTGCCGCCGGATGACTGACGACCTGTCGCCTCTCTGCCTGCAGATGTGGTGAGAAGCAGAGCTGCAGCGTGCCGGCCTCCGAGTCGGAATTCGGCAATCCGTGCCCCAACACGCACAAGTATCTGGAGGCGCACTACATGTGTGTCCCTGGTGAGTACTGAGTATTGAGTACGCCCCGCGGACCCGCGGACCCGCGCCCGGGTCGGGTTACCGAGTCTGGTCAAAACTCTGCACTGAAGTGAATCCGGACAGCGTTTCGCCTGTTTATCTTTGGCCAAAAACGAGCAGCCAGACGGTCCCTGGTGTTCCTGTCACCATGCGACAGCACAGCGATGACCTTTGACCTGGTGTCAGTGACCTTTGACCCGGTGTCAGGCGTCTCTAGCTGCCGGTGACGGTTAAGCCGGCCGGCAGTGGAGTCGTTTTCCGCCGGCAGTATCTAAACGAGCGCCGTCGTGTGATACCTTAGAGGACCGAGGCGCGGGATAAGTATCCATCAGAAGCCGCCATCTGGCTGAAATCGGGCCTCATTTTTGCGTCTTTGACATGGCGAAGTGGCCGTCAGGTCGGCCTGAGCGTCAACCCCGGTCGGCTCCGCTCGCCGTCGGCGACAAGTGGGTCTCATCGGCCGCCGGCGGCACCGCGGGCGATACCGAGTGGCGACTCATGGGCGCTGGTGGTGGGTGGGAATGGTCCGCTATTGGGTCGTCGACGGGCAGACATCGCCCTGCGATGTTGTTAACGCAGCGTGCTGTGCCGTGCCATGACACGCTGTGACGTGACTTTGTTTTCTTCTCAGCAGCCGTTCAGCCGACGACGAAGAAGGCGCCTCCGTCGTGGCTGCCGACCACTCAGCCGCCGCAGCCGCCCATCCTCACCGAGTCGCCCTTCCAACCGCCGCCGCCGCCGTTCACGACGACGACCACCACCACGACAACGACCACCACTGTCAGCACCACCACCACCACTACCACGACGACGACGACCACCACCACGGCAGCGCCGATCTCTGTGGTGCCACCCAACCCGCACCGGGGCCGGATGGAGACGCACGACATCGATGACATCGACGGCCGCCACGAAGAGATTACCGGGGTGTGGACGGAGCCGCGCCGGCCGTACGACGAGGCGCCCGCCGGCGTCCCGCCGCCCGTGCACGGAGGCCACTACAGCAGTGAGTGGGACGGTGCGCTGCAGGGCTGCCCGCCCGGACCATGTTTGTGAGAGATGGAAGTCTGTGTAGCGTCTAGTTGCGTCATGAATAATTTAGCTGCTGCTTGCTTCTGAATAATGCAAATGCAATTCGAATGCCGCCGTTGACATTAGCTTTCATGCAATTGTTCACGTTGTCAGTTCCCTCTCAAGCAGTAGTTAACATTTGTGAATTCCTGGTGGGAGTTCTCCTCCTGGGTCTAGCATAGGCGACCCGCGTTTCTGCATGCAATCCTGTCCACGCGGGAGTCGTGTCGCATTAAACGACGTTCATGTATTCACCTCTGCGCTCGTCATGCGGCGGTCTCGTCCCCGGCCGCCAGGGGCTGTCAGCTCCGTGTCCCCTGGTGCCGGCAGCTGACTGACCTCCGTCTCCCCTGTGCCCCGCAGCGTCCGTGCCGCCGCGGCCCGGCCCGGAGCGTCCTGCTGCCCCGGCCGACCCGGCCGACCCGGCCGACACGGCCTGCCCGCCGCAGGTTAGCCGCGGCCTCAGCTGGAACTGGACGGTGGTCGGCGAGAAGGAGTGGCTGTCGTGTCCGCTCGGCGCGCAGGGTGAGGCGAGCTGGGGCTGCCGGCAGACACACGCCGGCCCGCGCCGCGCGCCCGAGCACCCCGACCTCAGCGCCTGCCGCTCGCTGTGGCTCAGCTCGCTCGAGGAGCGCTTCCACGAGCGCGAGAACGTGCTCAAGATCTCCAGCAACCTCGCAGACGTGACGGACGACCAGCCGATGCTGGGCGGCGACCTGGAGGCGACGGTGCGGCTCATCAACGGACTCCCTCTGCAGCTCAACTCGGGCACGCTGGACACGCTGGACCCGCAACAGCGCGAGGCCGACGTGGCCGCACTCACCAAGACGATCGTGCGCACCACCAGCAACCTGCTGGGGCCGGAGCAGCGCGAGATGTGGAGCGACCTGGGCGAGGAGCGCCAGCGCCCAGTCATGACATCGCTGATGCTCGGTCTGGAGGAGAACGCCTTCCTGTTGGCCGACAGTCTTGCCGAGGAGAAATCGGTGGTGCAGTACAGCGAGAACGTGCTGCTCTCGGCGCGACTGCTGACCGTGTGGAACCAAGAGGCCGTCGAGTTTCCGTCGGAGGAGGAGCGCGAGCAACTCACTCTGGTCAAGGACTACGTCCGCATCCCGGGTGAGTCGCTGCAGGCCAACTCGGAGGGCGGCCGCGTCGTGGTCGTTTTCATGTCGTACGAGGGCATGGACGAAATCCTGAAGCCGTCCGAGCAGCATCAGCAGCCGGGCGAGCCGCACGTGAAGCCCATCGTCAACTCGCGCGTCGTGTCCGCCTCGCTCGGAAAGGGCCGCCACGTGGAGCTGCCGTACCCGGCGCTACTCGTGTTCCGGCACCTCAACACGGAGAACGTGTCCAACCCGCGCTGCGTCTACTGGGACTACACGCTCGAAAACTGGTCCGAGAAGGGCTGCCGCCAGCTGTCCACCAACTCCTCGCACACCTCGTGCGAGTGCGACCACCTGACCAACTTCGCCGTGCTCATGGACATGCACACGACGCCGCTGTCAGAGACGCACCGCATCTCGCTCGAGATCATCACCTACGTCGGCTGCGGCGTGTCCATCGTCTGCCTCCTGCTGGCTATCATCACCTTCCAGTTCTTCCGCGGACTCAAGGTGGGTGCGATTCACTATCGTCAACAATGTTCGTGTTTTCTGGAGCGTACTTCATTGCTTGCTCCTACCATCGAATATTCGAACGTAGATGTGAAACATTGTACTTGTTTAACTTGTGTTAAATCCCCTGGCCCGACAGCACTCTAACACCTGCTTTTCACTTCACAGTCGGACCGAAACTCGATCCACAAGAACCTGTGCATCTGTCTGCTGATCGGCGAGGTGGTGTTCCTGGCTGGCATCGGTCAGACGCACCTGCGCATCGTCTGCGGCGTGGTCGCCGGTCTCCTGCACTACTTCTTCCTCGCCGCCTTCGCCTGGATGTTCTTCGAAGGTCAGGACAGGCAGTCCACGATATGATAGCTACTGGCGTAAGCTCTCGCCGGTGCCTGTCGCTCTCGTATAATACTACATCGTGCTTGATGGGACAAGTTAATGTCACGGAGCCATACGCTATGCTTTATGCAATTTATCTCATACGCCTTACGCATACTTGACGAAACTAGGACCGTTTGGGTCATTACTCTGCAGCGATGATTAACTTGAACACTTTCCTGGCCGTACTCAGGTACGTCGTAAATCTCGCGGCTGTCCAGCCGTAAATGGCGGCGATAAACTGACACAGGCCGACCTTTCGGGGGTCGTCAACGTTACCTACCGGCCCGCTAACGACCCCTAAATCGTCCCCGCTCGCCGTTCCGCCGCGCGGCCGCTTGTCAGTCCGGGTTCTGCCGCCCGGTCGCGTGTCAGTCCGCCCACTGACCTCCCGGTGTCCCCCCTCCACAGGTTTCCAGCTGTACGTGATGCTGATCGAGGTGTTCGAGGCGGAGAAATCGCGGATCCGCTGGTACTACTTGGCCGCGTACGGGCTGCCGGCTCTGGTGGTGGGCATCTCCTGTATTGTGGACGCAACCAGCTACGGCACGCCCGACTACTGCTGGCTCGCCACCGACAACTACTTCATCCTGGCCTTCGTCGGCCCCGTGGTGCTGGTCATCCTGGTGAGTCCGCAGCAGGAAGCGGTGTGAGTGTGTGTGTGTGTGGGGGGGGGGGGGGGGAGGGTGAGGCGAGGTGGTCAGGACCACTCCCGGGACAGTTGAGGGGCTGAGGTTCGGTGCAGGCAGAGCGGGTGCAGTGGTATTGTCGGGATCTATCGATACCCGCAGAGCAGCGCAGTGCAGTGCAGCAGCGCGGCTGCAGTTTGTTTGTCTTGCGGTGTGTTTACCGTGCCGGCCGTGGCGTCACCTCCGGCGGCGCGGGGTCGGGCCGCGGTGCTCCGGGGGGCTGGGTCGGGGAGCCGCGGCGGGGTCCGGGCCGGCCGGCGGACAGCCTCTGATCCGGCAGAGCTGCGCCGGCTAATGGCTGCCGTCTGTCACGGATGCTCCCACCCGCTCTCTGCCGTCCGTTGTCGCCGCGCTTGTTTAGGTTCGCGCCGCTCGCACGCGCCCCATGCGCTGAGGGGGAGGGTGCGCCGAGTGGTGGCGCCTGCTTTGACTCAGCGCGGCTGCTTAGCTGCTTAGGTCATCGCCGGGAGATTTCGGCGCATTTCGGTGGTTTCGTCATTAGCGGTGACCCCGTGTGCCAGTTTGGCATGGGCAGATTGACATGCTTACGCCCACTATCTGGACGACAGACCAGCTCGGCTGGTGGGGAATCAGGTTTGGCAGTGCCGGCTGGATTAGCTCATCAGTTCGGGACATTAAGCCGGCCGGCTCGCTGGCGTCGTGATGAAAGCTAACTAATGGACGTCCCAGTCGGCCGTCAATTTACCGGCATTGGGCTGCTGTGTCACATCAACTCGGACAGGAGGCCGCGCTCTCATATCTTTGCATGTCAGGGCTCAGGCCGCCGCTGTTTGGTTTGGCGGAGGACGTCTCATTCTGCAGACCCATTCATGGATCACAATGACCGCTCCCCATGCAAACATCAAAGCGCGAGCCCGTCCGAGCTCCGTTATTAGATTGCAATCTCCCATTCATGAAGTAGGCGGGACGTCGGATGCACCTACCCCGCCTTCTTCTCAAGGTGCCATTGTTCTCTCTGTGCTGTACTATCACGACCGATCGGGCAGCCGTGACGTCACTGGGACGTGTCTGACGTCACTCTCCGTCCGTCTGCAGGCGAACCTGGTGTTCCTGGCGATGGCCGTGGCCATGATGTGCCGTCACTCGGTCGCCACCGTCACCATGAAGTCCAAGGAGCAGTCTCGCCTCTCATCTGCCAGGTCAGTATACAACTCCACTGTAACCAACCTCTCGGCCGCTCTCTCTCTAGTGAGCGACCCGCTCTGTTTCTCTTGTAGCGAGTGACTCTGGTGGCGGGCGCTCTTTCTAAAGCGAGGTACCCTCATTTGCTCTAAAGTAGTCCCTCGGAACGGCAGCCTCGCTCTGCAGCCTGAATTCCGCCGTCGCCGGAACGTAGCGCGACACGGTGGCAGATGACTTCCCCCAGCCGCCGCGCTCCGTCCGCCGATGATGAACGAGCCGCGTTTTTGGAGCCGCCGGCCTCCGACGGCACGACGCTTAAATCCCGCGCGCGAGACGAAGAGGGATGGCTCGGCGGACAGATACGAGAGCGCTGCCGGCCGCCTGTGTGTCACTTGAGAGCGATCGCCGTCCCGCTGCGACCGACATGTCGTCTAACAGAGAACCCCACTGTTTCCTTTTAGCGATGAGGAGGAGAGTGTGCTCACCCTGAAAATGAAGGCCCATATGTAAGCGGAACTTGCCTGCGGGACTGTTGGCTTGTATCACACGCTTGCGGGTCGTTGCTGATACCTCACTGCATGCTGCCTGCTCTGGGTGTTCTGCTTGGTTTGTTGGTTTGTGCGGGGAGCACCTTTGGGTGTTCCGGCTGGCTTTGTACGAACGGGGAGCACTTGTGTCCGTCTGGCCTCACGGGTCCCCGGCGGCTGAGCGCCTGCCGGGCCGCCGATCACTGCCTTCAGACTGTCTGGGTAACTCCGGCAGGCGGGACAGCGCGCCTGCCGGCCACCTGTCGCTGTACGACCGACCGCAGGCTGATCGGGGTCGCCTGCGCCTGCGCCTCTGTGTGTGTGTGGTGCAGTGGCGGATCTACGGTTGGGCAAAATGGGCAATTGCCCCCCCCCCCCCAACCGCCTGAAATCGGCGCAAAATTGACACATTTCCTGATACAGAAGAAAATCTAAGCAACCTTTACTAAGACAAGTTTGCTTTAAATCAGCTATCAATGCATACGCAAGCGAAATCCGATGAGTTTTCAGAATTGTGTGAGACTTTTTGTAATCTCCCCCAGCCCCCGTTCTGGATCCGCCAGTGATGTGTTGTGGTGTGTGTTCGTGTTGTGGCGGGGGTGTGCCCTGTTATGCTGTGGTGTCTCCCGGGACCGGGCTGGGGCCGGGGCTGCGGGGCCGCACGACGCGGTCAGCTGTGGATGTGCCGGAATGCGCTGTCTGTGTTTGTGCTGCGCGGGTAATGCACGCTGCTTGCCGCTCTCAGATCAACAGCCTCGTTGGCGTCCATTTGGGGGATTGGAATGGCTGTACCGTATGATCAACACACGGGCTTGATTGCTGGCCGGCCGACCGACCGTCGCAGTTTACTCTATTCGGCGCGAGTCTGGGTGCTCAAAACACTCATTATGGTCACTTAAGCAAGACAAACAAAGAAACTTGTTACGAATTCGTCAGAATAAGTTCTCATTTCAGTTGCCGTGTTTTGACGCCGCGCACACGTGCGTCTACGTCGCTGATAACACTGCTGTTTCGTATTGCTGACTACTACACCGTCGTTTCGTATCGCTGATTACACTGTCGTTTCGTGTTCTGACCTGGTGTGTTTGGTGGACACAGTGCCTGGATCCGCGGCGCCGTGGCCCTGGTGTTCCTGCTCGGCCTCACCTGGTCCGTGGGCCTGCTGTACATCAACCAGCGTAGCGTCGGCGCCGCCTACGCCTTCACCATTCTCAACAGCCTGCAGGGACTCTTCATCTTCTTCTTCCACTGCGTCCAGAACGAGAAGGTAGGATTGGCACGTACCGTCAACATTCAATGAATCGATATGAAGGAAGGCTGAACGAGAATGAACGAGAAGGTGAAGGTGAAGGTGAATGAGAGAAGGAAGAACGAGAATGGCTGGGAAGGAGGCTGTGACGCTGATGACCTGTGGTGACCTGGTACTGGGAGGCTGTGACGCTGGTAACTTGTGGTAACCTGTGGTGGCCTGTGGTGACCTGTGGTGACATGTGGTGACATGTGGTGACCTGTGGTGACCTGTGGTGACCTGTGGTGACCTGTGGTGACCTGTGGTGACCTGTGATGACCTGTGATGACCTGGTACTGGGAGGCTGTGACGCTGGTAACCTGTGGTGACCTGTGGTGACATGTGGTGACATGTGGTGACCTGTGGTGACCTGTGGTAACCTGTGATGACCTGTGGTAACCTGTGATGACCTGGTACTGGGAGGCTGTGACGCTGGTAACCTGTGATGACCTGGTACTGGGAGGCCGTGACGCTGGTAACCTGTGATGACCTGGTACTGGGAGGCCGTGACGCTGGTAACCTGTGATGACCTGGTACTGGGAGGCCGTGACGCTGGTAACCAGTGGTGACCCGGGATGATGTGACGCTGATGATCGGTGTGACGCTGACAGCGTGGCCGCCACGGCAGCCGTCAGTCCAGGTACCGTTAGCCGCTGTGGAAGGCTGACAGCGCCATTAATCTCGTTGTCGATGGCGGCGATTTGTTTGGATGAATGCTGCTACATCCAGCTCAGCCTTGGCTGCCATGTCTGACCGCACAGTACCGGAGATTGTTTTCCCATGGTATCAGATGAGCGGCACCGCCGCTGCCACATCATTAACTCGGTTGCATGAGTTATCTGCCGCCGATACCTGCTGAACTCACATCAGTTCCTTACTTGTATCCTGCCATCTCCGATCTGCAGTGCTGACCGATTGTTTCCCTCGTTTGCAGACTCGCAGCGAGTACCGTCGCTTCTTCAGCTCATGCAGCTGGCTGCCGGCCTGCCTGCGCCCGGCCAAGACCAAGGAATCGTCCAGCTTCTACTCGAGCAACACGCACTCCAACACGCAGACGACGCACGCGGCCGGATCGCCGACCACTGTGGGTACCCCCTTCACCTACCCGCGCGTCACCCTCATGCCCGTCCCGCACCACTACTCGTCAATGAAGCGCCACGAGGCGCCGCCGATCGTGCCTCACCACCACCACCAGGCGCCGCCGCCGCTCTCCGGGCAGGACGATCACCGCTCGCTGCGCGCGCTGCCGGCCGAGTCGGTCCAGTACGCCGAGCCGTACGTCAGAAGCTACAGTCCGCCGACGGCCGGCCGCCACCCGTACGGCCTGAGTCGCAGCTCCAGTCTGCTGCTTAAAGGTAGACGGCAGGCACTGTCCGCCCGCCTGGCCCGCCTGGCGCCCGCATGATTCCGGCCTCGCTGCTACCTGTCGCATGGACGTCACCCTCCGCTGACCTGACCTGACCTGGGCTTACCGAACGGACCTGACCTGACCTGGGCTTACCGAACGGACCTGCCCCGGGCTTACCGAACGGACCTGACTTGACCTGCCTGCTCTGGTATTATCCCGCCCAGCCTGGCTCCGACTATCCTGTCCACCGCCGTCACCAGCCACCGGCTAAGCTGGCGGCCACTGGCACGGGATATATCCAGCTTGAGGCTACCTGAACCTGGGTTAGAACCTCGTCACATCTGGACGTGACGAGTCCACTCCCAAGTCAGTCTGGGAGCGCTGAGTCGTGCACGGCAGGGTCACGACCGCCGCTGCCCGGCACTGTAAACCAGCCAGGACCATCGGGTCCCGTGCTGTTCAGCCTAGTACGATCGAGCTTGGGATGCACGTTTCCGCCGGGCCATCGAGCGCTGGTCTGTCGCATCGGGGTCATCGAGCTTCAGTTAGTCGAGTCTCGATCAGTCGAGCCTCATTCCGTCGAGCCGCAGCGTCAACCCAGCTGTCAACCAACTCGCATGGCCGCGGGCTGCAACCTCCTTCATGCTGGGAACGTCGGCTGGCTCCCTCCACGTTGGAGATGCCGTCTGGCTTTTATCCACACTGTGGGTATCGACTGGCTTTCATTCACGATGGGGACACCGGCTGGCTCTCTAGTGTTATGCTGTAGTTGTCTGGTGCCAGGTAGATCAGGGAATGCATTTGTGTAAGATTATTTTGATGTGTTAACTTATTTATTTTATGCTTCTGAACATCTGTATTTTGAGTAGTATATATATTTATGTTGTAGTAGATATACATTCTGTATATAATCACTGTCGAATGCTTAAAAGTATTTAATTAATTATTAAAAGAGTGGAATGGAACGTTTGTAAGCTTTCCAATGCTAAAGAAAACCTTCCATAGCAGCCTGGGCAAGAATAATCCGATCTGCTAAAACGTACTTCTTTCTTGCTAAGTCTTTGTGGTTGAAAGTCCTGGTTGCTGACGGTTGCCCTACCTCCGCAGTACCTGGCGAATATGTGGAATCAACCGGAAGAGGACCCCAACAAGGGTCGGGGGGCTGCCTCCACGACTACAGAAACTCGGATCGGGCACGCTTCGCTGCGGACCTCTACTCACCGCAGTCTTACGCGTGACAAGAAGGTGGGTCGGCCGAGTCGGACGTGCCGCGGCGCGCCGCCGTCGTGACAGACATAAGTGGCGCAGATGGTCGTGACAGACGTAAATGGCGCTCTTCAGGCGCCGAGATAAAAAGGCGCTGGGTCGCTTTCTGGTCATTCACGCCGTGGACAAAACGTGGGAATGCATCGGTGAGTTTTTACAGCGCTGTGCGACAGGCGAATCGCCGCTGAACGGAAGGGCAAGTCATCTGGTGGGTGTTGCTTCAAGTGTGGTTACCTTGGCGGGGGCGGGGGCGGCCAGAGTGCTTTGCGGACTGAATGAGAGCTGATTGCGTGCATTCGAGTTTTGCTACGTGCAACGTCGCTCTTTGTCGGTGCATCGCGGCCGTTTGCTAGCAATCATGCTTATTTGTCTAGTCAGACCTGAAACTTGTGTGCAAGCAGGAGCAAAAAAGGGCCAGTGCATGCCCTGGCTTGTTTGTTTCTTGGCAGTCGTGAATAGTTTCAAACATCACTGGTTGGTGTTTGAGTTGTTTCTAATTCCACCTGTCATTGTCACATCAAAGCTCTGTATCACTTCCCTTGTTGTCATTGCCTGTCCCTGAACTGTCTGGAGACCACCACAACATTTGAATACTCCTGCAGTGTGTATCTTACATTTCTACTCCATGCTCACGCGTTCCTCTGCCTCGTTCTAACACACCCCTCTTGTTCTGTGTTTTGCAGTCTGCCAGTCTGCGTTCGGCCGGCCACGACAGTGGTAACGGAGGCTCGGCGCCCGACTCGCCGCCGCGGCTCAACAACTACCCGCTGCAGCAGCTGAACGGCTCGCTGGTGCCCAACCCGGCCTTTTTCGCGGCGGCGTACAGCCAGCAACGCTGGCGGCCGCCAGGCGCCGCCGCCGGTCACCCGTATGTCGAGGTCGGCGAGCCCGTGTACGAGGAGATCGACCGCGAACCGCACGGCGACCTCAGCGACGAGGAGGTGCGGCGGCAGAGCGACATCTCGCGACAGAGCTCGCGCAGCTACGGCGACTCGCGGCCGCTGATCCCCTACTACCCGGACCAGCCGCTGGCCGAGGAGCACGAGCGCCGCCTGGCGGCACAGGTGGCGCTGCCGTCGGCGCCGCCGCTGCCGGACACGTACGCCCTAGAGGCGCTGGCGGCGCGCCGACAGCCTATCTCGCCGCTGTGTGAGAGCAATCTCAGACACTTCAACCAGCGCCAAGTGATGAGTGACCTGCAGCAGCTGCAGCATTTGCAGCATCTGCAGGTGGCAGAGCGGCACGCGGCCGGTCTGCCGTGCGTGGCGCCGCCTGGCGGCGAGCGGCCGCCGGCGCCGCGGACAGAGCCGGCCGTCCGGCCGCCGGTGTCGGCGCACAACGTGTGACACGCGCGCTGTGTGTGAGGGAGGCGCGGCCGAGACACTGCGGACGCTGCGGACGCTGCGGGCGCCGCCAGTGAGACGAGTCATAGCGCGCTACTAGTGTGTGATACCCGCCCGGATGGTGGGCGCCCGACCGACCGCGTTCGCTTCATTCTCTAACCCGGCTAGCTCCCCCCCCCCCCCGAGCCGAGCCTGAGTGCCGAGCTCAGAGAGCAGTGTGCCCGCCCCCCATGTCATATCCGGACCCCTTCCCCGCGCTGCCCTCCCCAGTGCTGGCTTGGGCCCGAACTAGGCCCCGGTCGTGTCAGTTTCGCCGAAATAGGCCTGGCCCGGTCGCGTCAGTTTCGATGTACATGTTCACTTGGCACTGTTAGCCCAGCGCTCAGTTGTTGCTAGTGTGCGTGTGTGGGTGTACAAGTGGATGTGCCCGAGTGTGTGAGCACGCATGAGTGTGTACATTAATCTTCATCTGTGATATTATTATATTAAGCTGTCATAATTGAAATGAGAATATTAATAATAATGGCTGTTTCGAGGTATGTTACTGTGTCGATGGAAAGCTGGCAAGTCACGGTCTAGGTGAGAGGAGGCTCGGTGGCTCACGTTCCGCAAATACAGGCTGAACACAATCAATCGTTTTGTTAAGAGTGCTTGCGTTGACGTGACTAAACAAACGTTATACCCCGGGACGTATTGATGATGTTCGTCATGGAAAGTGAGGAGGCGGTGCAACTATGATCTTGTCTGGAAAGAAACCAACCCCCCTTGGGCACTATTTCTTTGCAACTTTGAGCTCTTCCCGTCTAACTTTCACTATCTCACATTTTCCTCAATGAGCAAAATAAAAGATTTTAGCCAAAACAATGACAAGAAGCCAAAACAATGACAAGAAAGCGAGGGGGCCATGGCCCCTGCCCCCTGTTCCTCTACGCCTTACGGTTATAACTAATATTATTTCACTTCTCACTTGAGGAAAAAAAATACTTTATCAATTTAATCCGCGAAGGATAAGAGGGAGAAGTAAAATCGAAGAACATTCCCTCTTGCTAATACTGCAAGAAAATTCAACACAATTAGGAACGCATGACAAGAAATAAATTTTATTCAGAATTTTCCATGTCCATAATAAGAGAGGCAAGGCATGCTTTCTTCATAAGGTGGAATCATGTCAGCCATTGATTCGATTATATCGGAGGTTTGAGACGTGTAAGCGTCGGGTCTGGTTGGGTGACATGTGATTAGAAAAGTCGCAAGCTGACAGGGGCCGGGCCGTGTTCTTTTGTGTGAGGATTCTCGAGAACTGTGTATGGAGCCTCAGGCTGGGCTGCTGCGGACGCCTGCATAGCGCATGTCGCCGTGTTTGTGTTATGTACCGCGCATCCTGTGACGCGGTACAGTTCAACGTCCTAGAGCATGACGTCACGCTTTCCCTCAAAGCTTCCCCAATCCCCCTGTCGCTGACTGGTCAACGGACCGTCCCCACCATCCTCATGTCACAAAGAACACGGCCAAATATTTTAGCCTTTCCTCGCGAGTGGTGCTCTTCATTGCTTGTTGACGAGCGATGCACTTGTCCTTTTTATGTTTAAAGGGAAATAATGACCTTTTGATTTTGTTAGCAACAATTTCTTAGGCTACCGTTATGGTTTTAACATTATTTTATTTAAATTTAAGAATTAAATATAATTATTCCCAAATTCGAAGTTGTAAGTTTGGAAAAAATACAAAACAAGTACCTTGTGTACTTCTTGAAGGTCATTGACAAATTCGTCTTTCCCTACCATTGTTTACATCGAGTGCGGCATTTTTGGAGGCTCTGTGACGTTTCCGATCAAACTGAGCGCTGCTCGGACACACGCTAGTAGCGCTACTAGCGCTTTCGTTCTCCATGGCAACCAGGCGTCAGCCAATCAAAAGCCAGAAAGGGAATACGTTCTGGCTTTTCATTGGCTCACGCCTGGTTGCCATGGAGAACGAAAGCGCTACTAGCGTGTGTTCGAGCAGCGCTTTATGATCCGTGAAGCAATCCGTGAAGCATCCGTGATGCATGACTGACTATCAGTGTAAGTCATGAATAACAACAACATGCAAACTATACCAACTCGAATAAAATAAGGGCGGAATTAATTGAACCCCAGACAAGCTAGTATTCGCAAAGCACTCGGCACTGCGCCACAATAGCAAAAGGTGAGGGAAATGCATATTGGATACAATATTATTACGTCACAAGTTTCTGAAGTGTCAACTACTATGAAATACAGTGATACAATACCTTTAATAATGATTAACAAGAAAATTCAAACTTAAACAATAATTTGAATAAGTCTTTAATTAGCTTTCAACTCAAAATCAGATATATTTTGCAATGCTACACAAGAATGGCACCAGTGACGTCATTAACAAAGCCTGCAACGGGACTTGGGTATACTAATCAGGAACAACTCGCCACAATGGTTAAGAGCGCCGAGAAGCATGACAATGACTTTGTAAACAAATCGCCGACGCTAAATAGGTCGCCGTCGATGTACATCGATGAGCTTCCGATTTGATTGCCAGTTTTGTGTTGTTTGTTAGTTTTTTTTTGGGAAAAATTATTATTTTTCATGATAATATAAAGCATAGTGTTATATACAGCCACAGACAAATTATACAATACTCCTAATGTTGAAAACAAATGAATCGATTTTCAAAAATTGAGGGTCGCAACCACTAACTATGCCGCCGTTGATGTGCATCGATGAGCTTCCGATTTTATTGCCACTTTTTCCAATCGCTGTTAGTTTTAGAAGATCGCCGGGCATATAATCACAACAAGCAGAACGCACAATGTATTTTCCACTCCATTGCGTAAAAATACAATACGGGAAAAGCCCGCAGTTTGATGAGGACCAAAAGTACTTGCAAGTACCGGTCGTTAAAAGTGTGGAACGCTTATCAACTTTAACTTGAAATATCTTTCGGTAGGAAAGTTTTCATCAAAATGTGATGAATTTATAATATATTTTGGTCTCGTCTGGCGATTTCAAGTGCTAACTCCATTTTTGTGGAAAAAGGTCATTATTTCCCTTTAATGTATGCAATTCGTCATGGGCGGATCCAGGGGGGGGGGGGAGGGGAGGGGCCATGGCCCCAAAAACCGCCTGAAATCGGCGCAAAATTGACACACTTCCTGATATAGAAGAAAATCTAAGCAACTTTTTCAAAGAAAAGTTTGTTTTAAAACAGCCATCAATACATAGGCAAGCGAAATCCGATGAGTTTTCAGAATTGTGTGAGACTTTTTCAGATTTGGCCCCCAAACCACCCGTTCTGGATCCGCCATTGCACTTCGTAGGTTAGTGATCCACGCTTGCCATGCCCATTGCCCATACACCAAACTTTCCAAAAGTGAATCACGCGCAATCTTTACGTAAGATGAGCAATGAACGTATCATCACTCATAAGAACCGAAAATGCGTTCTTCTGCTGCCACAAAAAATCCACAGAAGTGAGTGGAACTAGAAATGGAAAGAGATGCATCATAACCACATAGCTCGGAGTTTCAGCAGCCGGAGCAGGTTTCCTGTAGGTGGCAGCACTGGAGGAGGCCCGCTGCTGTGTATGGCTGAGGGTGGGGATCACATACAGAGACTGTGACCCAATACAGTGCGATATAATGTCAGCTAACTCCTGACTGCATAGCACACGGCTCTAGTGAAAACAGACTGAAAACAGGTAGCGGGCCATGGCGCCTTATTGTAGGCCGTCCCCTGTGACGGCGCTCATTTCCGAGGTAAATTTAGATAATATTGAGGATTCGAGGAACCCTGAGCTTAATGGCTATTTCTACGTTGATGCATTTTATAATGGCGGCAAGATGTCTTCCGAGGGCGGCAAGATGACTTCCGAAGGAGGCCTGGTGCCTTCAAAGGGCGGTATAATACGCTCTGAGGGCGGCAAAATGCCTTCTGAGGGCAGCATGCTGCCTACCAAGGGCGGGATAATGCGCTCTGTGGGCGGCAAAATGCTTTCCGAGGGCGGCAAGATATCTTCCGATGGCAGCATGGTACCTTCCAAGAGCGGCATAATGCACTATGAGGGCGGCAGAATACCTTCTGAGGGCGGCAAGACGTCTTCAGAGGGCGGCATAATGCGCTCTGAGGGCGGCAAAATGCCTTCCGAGGGCGGCAAGATGTCTTTCGAAGGCGGCATGATGCCTTCCAAGGGCGGCATAATGCGCTCTGAAGGCGGCAACATGCTTTCCGATGGCGGCAAGATGTCTTCCGCGGGCGGCAAGATGTCTTCCGAGGGCGGTGTGATGCCTTCCGAGGGCGGCATGATGCGTTGTGACTGTGCAGTCGGCGCCCCTGCATGCCTCTCGGGGGGGGGGGGGGGGGGAGGGGCGCCCCTGCGAGTGCAGGTGTCGCCCCTCGAGTCGTGAGTGCCGGCGCTTAGATTGGCGCACCCCTTTGGATCGGAAATGAGGTTTCTTTTGGACTGGAGATGACGAGCCCAACAGCCGTGTCCCCCCCTTCCCAACCACATCCATGGCTGCCTCAGCCTCAGGCTTCGGGCTCACACAGAACGGCAGTGAGGCGATGGCTGGCCTGCCAACGTTTTTATTTATTTATGTGTATATTGTTTAAGAGTCGAATGGAGATTTATGAAACAGAATTTAATATGTTTGCTAGCTTTCAGTCCAGATCTCACGTTTACCTACAGAGGTTTTCAGACATTACATTGATACTCATCTGATGTATACTAAATGCACTTTGATTCAATGCTGATAATATGTGGAGTGAAGCGCATCGAGTGGAAGTCGATATGATCCGTTAAACTAGTCGCTTATTAGTCAGGAATCAGGAATATGTCCCATGTTCACTGGCGAATCCAGGGGGGGGGGGGGGGAGGCAACCAGGCCATGCCCCCCCCCCAGCCTGGAAGGGGGGGGGGGGCAACATGTATATTGCCCCTTCCCAAAACGTTAACGATTTATTGTAAAAATTGACTTTGCAGCAATTCAAATCCAGCTATCCACAGTGAAAAACTGGGAATTTTTGGAAAACATGGCTCTTACCATTAAATCTGGGCTTAAGAAAGCTCAACTGGACGAGAAAATAGCGGCCAACAAGCTGCCAGTCGGAACTGAAGCTCGAACAAACGTTTTTTTTACATGTAGGAAGAACACTTCATATGGTATCAATTTGGAATCCAATCTACACTCTATTTCGGCGCAAATGGTTGTCAAAAATGTTGCTTTCGTGGAAATAACTATTCGGGACGCGTGACAGCGGTGTGTACAAAATTCACGTGTGATTCTCACGAAGGTCCCAATGCAGTTGCTGTCACTGGGCCCAAATCATATTTTCTTTGACGCGCCAATATTTTGATCCAGCCCAATCAAAATGGTATTGGGAAAATGACCGATTTACAAACGGCAATTATGAAGCAAGCTGGATAACAGTGATGGGATGAATGACACATCAATCTGTGCATTGTGGCAATCAGGGGCGTAGGCGGTAGGAACTATGTTCAAGTTGGGGTGGGTGGGGCAGGAGGCATTCTGAAGTCGATTCTTTCCTTGCAACGTCCATAGGCGTAATGTTAAAATAAAAAAAATGTTGGGGGGGGGGGGGGGGGTGGGGGGTGCCCCTGTACCTACGCCTATGATGGCAATACAGTTTCAGCCACATGGATGTTCAATAATTCACTTGGAAATTGATGCAATATTGCTTTATAAGTGCATCAATTTTGTGATCCCTTGGCTCACCTGAATAAATTTTGTTCACTGAAATTAAAATCACTGTATCAAAACAGTGGCGGTCGCAGGGGGGGGGGGGGGGCATCCGGGCCATGCCTCCCCCCCAAAGACACATAAGGGGGGCCAACATATCTTTTGGCCCCCCCCCAGCTAAGGCCATATACGGAGGGCCCTCCCAGGCCGATAGAGGGGCCCTCTCAGGCCGAAGGAGGGCCCTCTCAGGCCGACAGAGGGCTCTCTCAGGTCGACAGAGGGCCCTCTCAGGCCGACAGAGGGCCCTCTCAGGCGGACAGAGGTGCCCTCTCAGGCAGACAGAGGGGCCCTCTCAGGCCGACGGACGGTCCTCTCAGGCCGACAGAGGGCTCTCTCAGGTCGACAGAGGGCCCTCTCAGGCCAACAGAGGTCCCTCTCAGGCCGACAGAGGGGCCCTCTCAGGCCGACGGAGGGCCCTCTCAGACCGACAGAGGGCCCTCTCAGACCGACAGAGGGAACTCTCAGGCCGACAGAGGGCCCTCTCATGCCGACAGAGGGTCCTCTCAGGACGATGGAGGGCCCTCTCAGGCCGACGGAGGGCCCTCTCAGGCCGACAGAGGACCCTCTCAGGCCAACAGAGGACCGTCTCTGTCTCTGTGTCATAGGGCTCTCTGTCGGCCCTCAACAGAGAGGTCGACAGAGAGCCATATGAAGCCGACTGAGTCACTGAGGGACTCATAAATGAAAGTAAAAATGGGCCCCTGAGCCCAAGGTAGTACCCGTGGGTGTCCAGGGTTTCCCCTTGGGGACGCCCCTGACTCCCGCCAGCTGTATGCCGCATCTAACCCCCGCCCGCTCCAAGGGGGGGGGGGGGGGGCGCCCCCCCCCCCCTGGGTGCGCTACTGACAATGCCCATGCCATTTGGTTGTGATAACATCACGTGATGCTGATGGAGGTGTATTGTAATTTGTAGGTGTCCGCAGTCTGAGATGACGAAGTTTTTTTTACAATATGACTCTAAGAAAAGAGTTCGCCCCACAGCTCTGTGATCACTAAAGAGCGCTTTCGTATCGACAGCTCTCGAAGGCCGTCTGAGGACCCTATTCAGACCAGCACAGGCCCCCAGGCCCGGCAAGGGCCTTTTGCCAAGTTGCCCCCCCCCCTTCCCCCAAAGGTCACCCCCTCCCCCTAAGGGTTCCAGTTTACACTAGATAAAATGGGATTCCCTCAAGCTTTAACATTACGTGTCTATGGGCGTTCGAGTTAGAAATATCTTCGACTGCACCCCCCCCCCCCCCTGGGCAGGTGAAAAGGTACTGTGTGGCCCCTCCCTGAGAAAAATACTGGCTTCGTGCCTGGTTGCGATGCTTAATTTTATTTAGTAAGCAAAGGGCCATTTTGCCGGCAAGGGCCCTTTTGCTGGCAAGGGCCCTTTTGCCAAGTTGGCCCCCCCAAAGGTGAAGGCTGCGACCGCCCCTGTATCAAAATATTAATGCAGTAACAGCATGGGTTAATAATTTTGTTAAAAAATTATAATAATTTCATGTAATTACATTACAAAATTTGTTTTATTTACTTACCAAATATAAACTTTAAAATTTAAAAAGGTTATCCTAAGAAAATTACAAACATATTTGATATAATTTGTCGCACCGTGATGTCATCAAATTAAAAGATTAAAAGGAAATTAAAAGAAAGATCATCATTCCCGAAACAAACAAAAACAAACGTGCGTAAACAGTTTGAGTTGTGACCGAGGTGGATGGAGTAAACAGTTGTGCATCAGATGGTGTGATTGTTTTTTGGAGACTGGCCATTTTCCACGGGGACTAGGTGTTTTTAGTGAACTGTTGTCAATAATTGTGTCCATTTTTGTCATCCTTAAAGGGATATTGCCACCTCCGGAGAATTTCTAAAAAGCAACTTAAAGGGATTATACGGGTTTCCGTCCTGCAAGTAAATGCACTCTTTTGCAGTTGTATGAGCTTTAAACACGTTTTAGACATATAACAGGGACCTCAATGCTCATTTAGTCCATTATTTCAGAAATTATCAGCGTTAAAACTTGGGCGTTTTTCGAGACTAGTATCAGATAACGAGTACTTGATCGGCATTACTGTCCACCACTTTTATCTTGAGATCAATTTTAGAGTTTTGAATTATCTGCAAGTCCTACACTGGATCACAAAATTATTATGCAATTCAAAACTGACGGGACTTTGTATTACTACACACTGTTCGTTGAGTTTTTTTTTGTGTTTTTCTTTTCTCTGGCCTTTAGCGTTGATAATTTGGTGGTGGCGTATTATTTTTTTTGGCATGAAAATTCATAAACAATATATAATTTTATGGGAAAACTAGGTAACTGCTGCTGTCGTTGGAACAAAACAAGTTTATTTTCTTTCAAATATTGCTTATTTTACCGGAAATATGCCATACGTGAGGTGTTTTTATTAGCATAGAAGAGATGACTGGATCTGCCTCAGCCGGTCCTGCAGAAAATACGCGGTGGCATCACCGCGCACTTTGGAATGTCCGTACGTGCAGAAGAGGTCATTTCCATAAAAATGTGGCTACCGTGGGATTTCTACCACCTTTATAAGTACGTTTTACTATGTAACTCAATTATTCTGGGAAAACCCGTATAATCCCATTAAATGAATGGTGGGGATCAACAATCATGTATGCTCAAGCTGAAACTTGCTCCTGCAGCACCTAAAGCAGTGTACCGGCAAAACATTGTGCATTTATTTCTGACTCCAAAACGTTAGTCCCAGCTGTGTTCAGTACTAGATTCATGATGGCCGCTCTCATCCAGTTTGGCTGTGGAATTGGCGCCCGCTCAAAGCAGTGGCGGCGGAAGAGGGGGGGGGGGGGGGGGAGAGCAGGGGGAAGTTGCCCCCCCCCCCCCCCCAACTCAGCCGAGGGGCACATTGTGTTTGGCAGGGGCTGCTGGTATGAGAGGGGGCGCTCTGGCCGCCTGAGAGCTGCAGCTGAGAGGGAACGCTCCTGACGCCTGAGAGGGGGCGCTCTGGCCGCCAGAGAGGAGTGCTCTGGCCGTCTGAGAGGGGGCGCTCTGTCCGCCTGAGAGGGGGCGCTCTGGTCGCCTGAGAGCTCTGAGGGCGCTTGAAAGGGGCGCTCTTACCGCCTGAGAGGGGGCGCTCTGGCCGCCTGCGAGGGGGCGCTCTGGCCGCCTGAGAGGGGGCGGTCTGGCCGCCAGAGAGGGCGCTCTGGTCGCCTGAGAGGGGGCGCTCTGGTCGCCTGAGAGGGGGCGCTCTGGCCGCCTGACAGGGGGCGCTCGGGTCGCCTGAGAGGGGCGCTCTGGGCGCCTGAAAGAGGGCACCTGAGAGGGGACGCTCTGGCCGCCTGAGAGGCGTTCTGGCCGCCTGAGAGGGGCGCTCTGGCCGCCTGAGAGGGGGCGCTCTGGCCGCCTGAATGAGGGCGCTCTGTCCGCTTGAAAGGGACGCACTGGCCGCCTGAGAGGGGGCGCTCTGGTCGCTTGAGAGGGGGTTGCTCTGGCCGCCTGAGAGCGGCGCTCTGGTCGCCTGAGAGGAGGCGCTCTGGCCGCTTGAAAGGGGCGCTCTGACTGCCTGAGAGGGGCGCTCTGGCCGCCTGAGAGAGGGCGCTCTGATCGCCTGAGAGGGGGCGCTCTGGCCGCCTGAAAGGGGGCGCTCTGGCCGCCTGAGAGGGGGGGGGGCTCTGACCGCCTGAGAGAGAGACCTCTGGCTGCCTGCGAGGGGCGCTCTGACCGCCTGAGAGGGGAGCTCTGGTCGCCTGAGAGGGGGCACTCTGGCCGACTGAGAGGGGGCGCTCTGGCCGCCTGAGAGGGGGCGCTCTGTCCACCTGAGAGGGGCACTTTGGTCGCCTGAAAGGGGGCGCTCTGGCCGCCTGAGAGGGGGTGCTCTGGCCGCCTGAGAGGGGGCGCTCTGGCCGCCTGTGTTTCAAGGTCTCATCTTACATGGATTTGAAAGGAAATAGTATCCGTTCACGAAAACACATTGCTAATTTGGATAAAGCAATATGCCAAACGTTTATATTTGATACACAAAAGCGTACTTCAACAGACCATAATTTAGCAGACTTGTAAATCGTGAGGTAATATAATCGTGAGGTAATCGTGAGGTAATCGTGAGGTAATATGATGTAATCGTGAGGTGTAAATCGCAAGGTCAATTGAAACCCTGGCGGATCTTTATATAAAAAAATATTATTTAATGATCGGCAAAGCAAGACAACATTTCCTTTCGTTAGACAAAACGGTTGTGTATATCTATGCGAAGTTAAAGTTTCATCCGATTTTATACCGTGTATGAAACAATTGTTTATTTCCACTTCAAATTTTCTGTGACGTTTCACGCATCCTTATTTTAAAGCCAGGATGAACCGTATAACATGTTACAAGCGCTTTGTGAGAAATACAAGATTTGGATCCGTTGGAACGGTTTCGTTATAACGTTTTTTTTTGTCAGCGTTTGTACGTGTTGTTGGAACGTTTTTTCTCCGTATAGTTTTTAGATCCGTTAGAACAGTTTCGTTAGAATGTTTTTTGCAGCCTTCCTAGTTCGTACGTGTTGTTGGAACGACTTTTCTCTGTATATCTTAACAATGCAAGGGGCCGGGCCGGTGGGGCCGCATTTGGAAGCGTTCGTACGTGGATTCGTTGGAACGTTTTTTTTCTTCTCTCGTTTGAACGTTTTTTTCAGCGTTCGTAAGTGTTGTTGTAATGTTTTTTATTGTTGACAATTGCAAGGAGCGGGGCCTCGCAAATACATCGGACAACCTATTTACGCCGTAGGGTTAGGTTTTATCTACGAGATGGTCTGGGGGGTCCGGGGGTGGCGACAGCCCCCCCCCCCCCCGTAGGTCGCAGCGCCGCGAACGAATGCGAGTGGAGCGTTCTAAACGTGGGTCCCTGAGGCCGTAATTGCTGTTAAGTTAAGGTCAGGTTCGATATGTTATAACAATTTTGTAATTACAATTGTGTAAATTCCACTCCCTTTTGGTGAATTCGAGAAAGGAGAGCATGAACAATTTAAAGGAAAATATTCACCTTTTCCCACAAAAATGGAGTTATCACTTGAAATCGACAGACTAGACCAAAATATATTGTAAATTTATCACATGGTGCATAATGTGGGATAGCGCTTTTTTGAGGCTCATAATGTGTAACAGAGTTAATAAAAACCACTGCCTCATACTATGTAATATATTAATACAAAATGAGACAAAAGAGACAATTTGTCTCTTTGTCAATTTGTCTCTTTTGTCTCATTTTTGTATTAATATATTACATAGTTTGAGGCTGTGGTTTTTATTAACTCTATTATACATGGTGCATATAAACATTCCTACTGAAATATATTTAAAGCTAAAGTTGATAAGCGTTCCACGCTTATAACGGTCGGTACTCACAAGTCACAAGTAACAAATTCACTGTCCGAGCGAAAATTAGCCTGCCTACGCATTGTTATTTATCATGAAGGCATATAATATGTTTCATGCACTCTATCTTTTGCGAATATGTACCTAACTTCTATGAACAGTCAACAAGCATTTTAAAAAATGGCTTTGGAATCGGCAGTTTAGCTTGGCCCCGGATGGCGAACTATTTAGTGTTCACGACTTATTTTTTGTTTAAATAAATTATATGTTTTTCCCATCTATTTTCAACAAACAGGTATTTAACCCGCGCACTGCAGGGGGCTTGCGCCGAACACGAACTGCAGGGGGTTGATTTCCGCCCCCCCCCCTCCGTGAGATATAAACAACTACGATACGAAGCGACAAGCGGAAAACGGAATTTGATAGCTTGATACAAGTTCTATCGAAAGTATTTCAGTATTTGTTTTAGGTCAGGTCAAAATTGAGGTCACCAGAGGTCATCAAAGGTAAAATTTTCCAGTTTTTTCTCTCCTGTTTTAGGACTTCGCTCCAGAAATTCCCATATATCTCGGAAACTATGCTAGTTAGAAACAAACGGAAAAAGAAAACGCTAGCCAGTTGAATTTTCAATCGATAAAGTTAACTCAAAGCTGATATCAGGTCAATATTGGAGGCTCCAGAGGTCAAAAAAGAAAACAATGTTTTTGTTTTGCAAAATGTTTTTTCGCTATTAACATTGATTAAATAAAGATAATAAAAAACTGTTTACGTCATTGTGTTTATCTCGTCAAGCCGCTTCGAATGATATACATGGTGACCTTGTTAAGTCAACTTTACAAAAAATTGACCTCAGGTCAAGGTCAAGTGGTGACCTAAGTAGGGCATGTTGCATATGGGAAGACGTGTCTCGACGAGACAAACACATTGCTGTCTGTTGTACTTATCTATCTTCATTATGTCGGGAGTTATTGTCAAAAAAGTGATGGTGATCTCGCATGACCTCAAATGACCCCATAGGGGTCACTGAACAAAACTTACACTTGGATCATCAAGAAAATCCTATAATAACATGATCCAGAAGTAATTGGACTAATATCATGCATATCCTTGAAATAGGAAGCATTTGTATATTTCCCCATCGACTTATTATGGGGAGGTTACGAAATTTACCTGACCTTAGGTCACCGATATCAAAATTCCGAGATAAACAAATTGGAAGTACTTATGCCCTCATGATATCCTGTAAGTTTCAAACTGATCGGTGAGAAACCCTGGCTTTGGCACAACTGCAAATATTTTTGGAGGTGGGGTCACTTGACCTGGTCTGGTGACCTGATCTGAGATGACCCGAGGTTATTTTTTTAAGTGTGCGCAATTGATGTTCTAACAGGTGTGCAAAAACCCGGCGGCACTGTGCGCCGCCGTTTTTCCGCTATCTGCGAAAAACCTGAGGGGGGGGGGGGGCGAAAATCACCCCCCTGCAGTGCGCGGGTTAATATATTACAATGTACACATGAAACATTAATCTAAACCGTTTATCCATAAAGAATCAATAAATGTTTCATAAAACCGTGATCTGCGAAAAACCTGAGGGGGGGGGGGGGGGGCGAAAATCATCCCCCCTGCAGTGCGCGGGTTAATATATTACAATGTACACATGAAACATTTATCTAAACCGTTTATCCATAAAGAATCAATAAACGTTTCAGAAAACCGTGATGCATTCCGCGGATTAATTTGGCCAAGGACGGCGACGTATTTAGTGTATGCGATTTGTTTCATTGACCAATCAGGGACATTGTCACGCTTCTTGGAGCACCTACTTCATTTATGGCCCTATGACTTGTTTACAAATAACATTCAAACCAGATATAGTGATGGATCATAGGTACTGTTCGTCACTAGAGGTGGCAAAAGCTGATATTTTTGGACCCCGACCCGACCCGGTCCCAAAAGCTGAAAAATGGACCCAGTTATACCCGGTGCAAGGCAAGTTTGGACCCAGCGGACCCAACTAGCAAAATATTGTCTCGCAACTTATATTGACTAGAGGCCGGCAATGCGATCGGGGCACTGCCTTGAGGTCAAACTCGTGCGATAATTCCGTAATTTGGCCCCAGCCGGTCAGGCCGCCGCTGATTGGCCGTTGCGGTGACCTCAGACTGTGACGTCACCACAAGCCGCCACTGGGCGGCGTACCTCAGTGCTGTGCGGCATAGTATCCACGGCCGGCGGGCACTAGCTGACAGCGGAGGCCCGCTCCTTCAAAATCGTAATTTGGTTTTACCCCCTGGGGGAGGGGGGGGGGGGGGGGCGAAGTTATTTTGCCCCCTCGGGGTCGGTGACCACAACGGATTTTGGGCCGCTGTATCTCGCACGTGACCTGCGAGTATCAAGTCTGTGTCACCAACCGTGTGACCCGAGGAGGTGAAAAAAGGGAAAAAATGATGGCGCCCATTTTTTTTTTGCATTTGGCACGTGCCACGTGGCATCAATTGACCCGAAAATGGAACCATCATCTGTGCCGTCTTGCCGCATCGAACGGTGCCACCGGCGTCGAAATCGGCCCGGTCGTTTGGGCTCCATGTGTCAATATGCTCCGTCGGACAGACACACACACACAAACAAGCTCCTTCCACTTTCCGAGCGACGGCCCGGTGGACATCTTCGAACTCAGAAAAACATGTAAACATGTTCCTCTTTTTTTCTACGATTTTGAACAAATCTGCACTCTACAGTTAGTGCAAGTAAACTAACTCTTGTAGTTGCAAATACATACAGTTCAGATTTGCCAACAGCACAAAGAAACCTTCGTATCATTTGCGTGAAATCCGCATGAAACATAAGTTGGACCCAGTCTGTACCCGGTATTATTTGGCGGGACCCAGTCTGGGACCAACTGGGTCCAGACTGGGTCTAGAGACCGGGTCCTCGGGTCCACGAGTTGTTACCTCTATTCGTCACCATATGTCAGTACACATTTGTTTATTTCCCATAATTGAATTTTTGAAATAGAAAAGCTGTTATTTCACTTTTAAATTGAGGCACGATCACTTTGAAACCATACATGTGTCACAGCAAAATACAGATAAATAAATCAAAAATCAAAATAAATATTTCACTTTAATACTTGTTATTGATTTTATGTAGTTTGTCCCAGGGACATTTACATTTTACATCTCCATTCAGCTGAACGCTCCAAAACTATGCATACTAGGGTATAACCACAGTAAAACTATTGCATGTTATACTCATTATTGGGACACAGTCAATGCGCATGTGTGCTCCCGTACCGTTTTATATTTCAAACCTGTTTTAAGTTTACCAGAGCGCGCCCGCTCGGTCATCGCCCAAAAAGGCGTTTTACTGGTATAATATTGTGGCTTAAATCTGAGGAGATATCATTTCGCGCAATTTTTTTTTTGGGGGGGGGGAGGGGGGGGGGGGGGCGCTTTGCTCGAGGGAGTGCCCTGATTTCTTTGCCCCCCATCCGAAAATACCTTCCGCCACCACTGGCCCAAAGCCGAAGCGTCCGAATTCGCCGAGACTTGACCTTTAAAACTCTGCCTTTGTTATAAGGTATACATACGCTTTTTAACTAAAAAGTTCACGGACGGAATGGTGACGTTGAGTTTGCAACATTCAAAGAAAATAATAGTCCGCAAAGAAGTGATTCTAAATAGTGATGAAGCGACTCCAATTTTAGGAATGAGTGCTAAGCTGAGAGGTGCAAATGTATTTTTTGATCTAATGGGGGGAGTTTCGGGACCCAAATTTTGCAGGTGAAATCGGGACACGCTTAATCGACTGATACATACCAAAAAAAACTCCATATTGGCCCGCGAGGTGGCATATCCCTTCAAGTACAGTGCCTATGACAAGCTCCGCCCACTTTGCATCACAAAATTGACGCGTCAATAAATTTATTTTTTGGATCTAGTACCAGCAACTGAATGGAAATTGTGCAATCAAAATAAAACAAACTATAGGTAGGTACCTAGGTTGAGATAGGTACTTCTAGCTCAAACCTTATCAGAAGTATTTGCCCCCTCCCGGATTTGCTCAATAACCTGAAAACTATGATAGATATCAACGTGAAAATTTCCGAACCTTATTCTGAACCTTATGCACTGGGGAAGTCTAAATCTTCTCACCAACTTTCAATGAAATTAATGTAGTATTTTGGGAGATAATGACGTTTTAATGACAGTCATGCCATGCCATTTTTAGTGGAAAAACGATAAATGTTTAGAAAATCGTAGAAAATAGAGTTTTGAAGCAAATTGCAAATACAAAACGTTAAAAGAAAAGAAATGAAATTTTCAAAAAAATGGCTATCTCAGATTTGCGAAATTTTGGGTTTTTGAATCCAAAAATGAATAAATAAATGTTTTTTTTAAAGTGAATTTCTTAAGCTCGAATACCAAAATAAGGTGACTGGCCCAAATCCGCGAAGGGAAAAAATGGGGGTAACTTTTAGCAAAAAAAATTGCCCCCCTAAACCGACGGCTGGATCCGCCAGTGCCCATGTTGATGTGAATGCGCATTGTCAAAGCTGTATTTTTCTTTTCGATTGCAAAACAAAAATCGAATTGCCCGCTGCGTAACGCCGACATTTATATCCAATATTTATGCATTGCTTCGTCGGGGTGCCCCTCTATGCCGGAGCGCCCCCCTCTGGGTATGGTGCCCCCTGCCAGTGGACCCCCCACTTTTTAGAAGTAGCGACGCCTCTGATCCGTTGATTAGATCCCTTGAAACAGCGTTCGAAGCACCGATATGTATGCACACTCCGTAATATTCACCATTTTCAGCTGGTAGGACGTCGTAGGTCCTACCAGCTGTAGGTCGTAGGTCACCATTTCCACTTGGGTGTGTCACTAGTCAAGATTCAAAACGGCCCTATGATTTTCCTTTGCTCTGAGGACCCAGAAAAGCGTTGCTGATGTTCGTTTTCTCCAACTCGCTAAACAAGAGCAGCGCGGAGCACGAGAAGTTTGCCCTATCTCAATACATTAGCGACACCAGCGCCGCCCTGGTGGTGGAAGATTGCACTAACGTGCAACCATTCATTCTAGGCATCACTGCGGCTCTCCAATTGCAACAAGGATCACATAACCAAGTCTGGTGTAATCGCAACGCTTTACACGGCAGTTAGTGCAAATAATACTGTATATTTGAAACAAATGCACCCCATTTGGTGCTGGGGAAAGTTGAGGTACTTTTTATCTCATCAGTGGCATATCACATAACCCATACTCTAAGCGTGCATATTGGTTATTGGCCAACGCACCGTGCAACCCCACCAATCACCATAATACGCAGATCAGATTTGTATGCACATATGGGTATTATACAGCGTATTGAACATATTTATATTTGGGGCATACCATAGTCGCTGACATAGCAACATCTAATTAATTGCCGAGGATGTCTTAACTCATCCATTACTTACCCAAATCTGATCACCAAACACTGTTTAGAGAGCAACACCTTCCTAACACTGCCTGCCGTGACGACTCAAAAATTACAGAACACATACGCCAGATTAGAAATTTGGCAGCGCACCTACCAACCAACCAACGACAGAAAAATAAAACGGTAGCATTTAGCGGACAAATATTAGAATGATACATATTACACACATGCGTATATACGGCGGCGTGCGGGGCGGGGCACAGCGGGGCATGTCACTGGTTTTTAATGTTTATCATGACTGTTTTCTGGTCGCATGTAACACCTACTGGCGGTGACGGAGCCAGCTGCAGATGAGTCCGTGGCGCTGCTCCTCGCCAAAAACCGCACCAGCAGTCTCCGTCACCATCTTCACCGCGCGCTCCACCGCCACCGCGTGCGCCGGGTAGGCCCCGACTTGAAGCGGCGGGGTGACGAGGCTCGTCAGCTTCTCGTCACAGAGCTGAGGCATGAGCGGCGGCTCACTCACCAGCTCCGTCTCCCAGTCGAACAGTTCGGTGATGCTGGTCGCAGCGTAGTTGATCACCGGGAGCTTGTACGGGCTGATTACTGGCTGGTTCTTCCGGCACTGACAGATGACGTATATATCACACTGGCAGCGACCCGTACATCGCCATTGCCTCCACCTCAGATAACTTTTGCCTGATCATCCAGTGGCTGGCAGATTAATACATACCGTCGTGGTTTTGCATCCGTAGACACCGCGGCTGGTGCAAGGTCCCAGTAACTTCATCTAAAGCTTGCAGCTGCTACGGGTTCTGCCGTCCAAGCTGTAAGACATGACCCGGCCCTTCATGCAGCGCAGCTCAACGCCTACTGGGCGCAACCGGAAGCGGTGCTGCTGGCTATGGTGGCGCAGGAGGATCGAAATGACCGTGCCTAGACTGTGAGCGTCATCTCTCAGTGCTGGACGACGTTGATGATTATTTTTTATTATGGCTTATGGGCGCCGCAACTGCTAGGTTATAAGGTGTCCATGTGCCGGAAGAAGAACCAGCCAGTAATCAGCCCGTACACGTTCCCGGTCAACTACGCTGCGACCAGCATCACCGAGCTGTCCGACTGGCAGACGGAGCTGGTGAGTGAGCCGCCGCTCATGTCTGACCTCTGACGAGAAGCTGATGAGCCTCGTCACCCCGCCACTTCAAGTCGGGGCCTACCCGGTGCACACGGTGGCGGTGGAGCGCGCGGTGAAGTTGGTGACGGAGGCTGCTGGTGCGGTTTTTGGCGAGGAGCAGCGTCACGGGCTCATCTGCAGCTGGCTCCGTCACCGCCATTAGGTGTTAGATGCGACCAGAAAACAGTCATGATAAAAAACATTCAAAACCAGTAACATGCCCCGCTGTGCCCCGCCCCGCACGCCGCCGTATATACGCATGTTTGGAATATGTATCCTTCTAATGTTTGTCCGCTAAATGCTATCGTTTTATTTTTCTGTCGTTGGTTGGTTGGTAGGTGCGCTGCCAAATTTCTAATCTGGCGTATGTGTTCTGTAATTTTTTAGTCGTCACGGCAGCCAGTGTTAGGAAAGTGTTGCTCTCTAAACAGTGTTTGGTGATCAGATTCGGGTAATTAATGGATGAGTTAAGACATCCTCAGAAATTAATTAGATGCTGCTATGTCATAACGACTATGATATGTACCAAATGTTAATATGTTCAATATGCTGTATAATACCCATATGTGCATACAAATCTGATCTGCGTATTATGGTGATTGGTGGGGTTGCACAGTGCGTTGGCCAATAACCAATATTCACGCTTAGAGTATGGGTTATGTGATATGCCACTGATGAGATAAAAAGTACCTCAACTTTCCCCAGCACCAAATGGGGTGCATTTGTTTCAAATATACATGATTATTTGCACTAACTATCGTGTACACCGTCGTGATGATATCCGACTTTGTTATGGGGTCCTCGTTGCAATTGGAGAGCCGCAGTGATGTTTAGAATGAATGGTTGTACGTTAGTGCAATCTTCCACCACTAGGGCGGCGCTGGTGTCGCTAATGTATTGAGATAGGGCAAACTTCTCGTGCTCCGCGCCGCTCTTGTTTAGCGAATTGAAGAAAACGAAGATCAGCATAGTTTTTCTGGGTCCTCAGAGCAAAGGAAAATCATAGGGCCGTTTTGCTCCTTAGAAATTGATATCCATATGACACACCCTAGACGGCAGGGGTGGTAAAGTGTGCTGTTCTTATGGATAAGGTCGGGGAAAAAATGCTCTTCCTCATGAAGAACTCGGGGTCAAAATGCCAGCAAAAATCATTACTATGTCATTCCTGTGAAGATTTACTAAGCGATCATGTCCTTAGAAATACTGATCATCAAAACCACTTCAGATGTATTATTCACTTAATCAGCATATTCATCACGTCAGTATGTATGTACATTTACATTTGTTTATTATAAATTAGCAGATGCGTTTCAGCTCTTGATTGCCAATAATAATACATTACATTTAAAAAATCAGACAAAAACAAATCCGGACGATAGATTCAGCACGTGGGGTTACTGAACCAAAAATGTACATGGGTCTTCAATAATGGCCTATAACCAGTAAGGCGCCGTAGTTGGCGATGAACGAGCGAGCGCGAAGGAAATGTATGGGAATTTCAATTCGATCGGGCAAGTAGTTTCTGAGATACAAAAAAGGGTGCATACGTGCGCACGTGCAGAGGCACCCAACTTTTGCTTGTGGGAAAGTGGGGGCTGAGAGGTTCCTAACCACACACCAAATTTGAACACAATCGGCTCAGCCGTTCCAGAGATATAGCATAGGGGTGTGCACGTGCGCACGTGCAAAGCCACCCCACCCCCGACTTATGGAAAGGCGGCGGCTGAGAGGTCCCTAACCACACACCAAATTTGAACATAATCGGCTCAGCCGTTCCTGAGATACAGAATAGGGATGTGCACGTGCACACGTGCAGAAGCACCCACCCCTGACTTGTGGGAAACTGGCGGATTAGAGGTCCCTAACCACACACCAAATTTGAACGCAATCGGCTCAGCCGTTCCTGAGATATAGAATAGGGGTGTGCACGTGCGCACGTGCAGTCATCCCATCCATGAGTTGTGTGAAAGTGGCGGCTGAGGGGTCCCTAACCACACACGAAATTTGCACATAATCTGCCCAGCCGTTGCGGAGTTATTGCGAGCAAATACCTTTCAACACCCCTCACGCGGCACGTGCCACGCGCAGTGGTAGTCACCCACATGAGTCAGCACTGGTCTCAAACATGGTAGGTTAGGTGGGGCTGCTCAGCAAAGAAGCACGCTTGTCAATCGGACGTGCGGTTGCAGAGATATGAGCTTCTCAAAAGCGTCGCCACGGGCCGGGTCGGGTCGGGCCGCTCATATCAGATTTTTCCCATACACTACGGAAGGACGAGCGAGCGCTTCGCGCTCGCGCGTAATAACATGATTCAGAAGAAATTGGGCTTATATCATGCGTATCCTCGGAATAGGAAGCATTTGAATATTTCCCCATTGACTTATAATGGGGAAGTCACAAAATTGACCCGACCTTAGGTCACCGATATAAAAAAATCAGAGATAATCAAATTGTAGGTACCATTACCCTTATGACATCCTGTAAGTACGAAATCGATCAGCCAAAAACTGCGGCTGTGGTACGTCCGCACACTTTTTTGGAGGTGGGGTCACGTGACCTGGCCTGGTGACCTGACCTGAGATGACCCGTGGTCAAGAATTTTACAATATGTGGGCAATTGATGCCTTAACAGCTGTGCCAAAAAAGGCGGCGCTGCGCGCCGCCGTTTTTTCGCTATCCACGAAAAACCTTAGGGGGGTGCGTCTAAACGTCCTCCCCCGGCACGGCGCGGGAAATCCGGACAGTAGATTTCCTGGGGCCAGGGCCGGGGCTAGTGCATTTTCAATGGAGGTACAATGTCTGGGCAGTGAATTTCACTGTTCTGGGATCCCCCTCTAACTCGAAAACTAAAAGGGCTAGAAAGACGCCGAAACAACGTTTAAAATCTCTCGACAAGCACATTCGATTCAGATATGTTTATTCAGATTCAGATATGTACTTCAGATATGTTTTCCTCAAGTCAATATTGAGGTCACCAGAGGTCATCGAAGGTCAGATTTTCAAGTTTTAGGACTTCGCTCCAGAAACCCCCAGATATCACAGGAACGATGATAGCTAGGAACAAACCGAAACACACCAATGGAAATCTCTCTAAAAATGCAATCGCTAAAGTGTCCTCGAATTTGAGCTCAGGTCAATAGTTTAGGCTCCAGAGCTCATCAAATGCCAACAAGGCTATTTAAAGAAGTTATCACGAATATATGTTTACCTAATAACGACAAGGCAATAATTTTGACGCCATCGTGCTTGTCTCGTCAAGACGCTTCGACTCATATTAGTGTTGACCAGGTCAGGTCAACTTAAAAATGTGACCTCAGGTCAAGGTCAAGTGGTGGTGACACAATTAGGTCATGTTGTATATGGGAAGACGTGCCGCAACGAGATAAACACATTGGTGTCAGTTTAACTTCTCTATCGTCATTATGTCGAGAGTTATTGACATACAACTGTTGGTGACCTCTGATGACCTCGGCTGACTCTGTAGGGGTCACTGAACAAAAATGGCACTAGGTCATCAATAATTTCATATAATAACATGATCCAGAAGGAATTTGACTGTTATCTTGCGTCTCCTTAGAATAGGAAGCATTTGAATATTTGCCCTTAGACTTATAATGGGGAGGTCACGAAATTAAACCGACCTTAGGTCGCTGATATTAAAATCCAAGATAAACGAATTGTAGATATATGTGACCTTATTAAATCCTGTAAGTGAAAAACCAATCATCCCAAAACTGTGACTGTGGTACGACCACAAGTTTTTTGGGAGGTGGGGTCACGTGATCTGGTCTGGTGACCTGACCTAAGATGATCCGAGGATTTTTTAAACATAATGTGGACAATTGATGCACAGACAGCAGTGCTAAAAAATGGCGGCGCTGCGCGTCGCCGTTTTTCCGCTATCCGCGAAAAACCTGAGGGGGGTGTCTAACCCCCTCGGCACGGCTGGTTGACATATAGGGATGATGTGAGCATGCAGCCAGGTGTTAGAGTATTCATGTGAAGTACAAAATGACCCAGCTGTGCTGGGGTCATTTTTGTATGTGCCACTTTTGGTCGGGGCCACTCAAAGCACTTTTACCACCCCTGCGTGTCCACACCACGTCGCTGAATATGTCGCTGAATAATTCGCTAAATTCGCGGACGTAGGCATCGCGACTATAAGTTACGGCGCGTAACTTATAGTCCGCGATGGTAGCCTACGATCCAAGGTCAAAGGACGGGTACCCCATAACGTCCCGAATTTATGGCGGGATCCTTTCTAAAGTGGTCCCATATGATAGGCAGGGCCCATATCTAACGTCCGTCACCGTGACCCGACCCGTGACCTTTGACATTGGAGGTCAAATTCGAGGTCAAAGGACGGGGTACCACATAACGTCCCGAATTTATAGCGGGATCCTTTCCAAATAAGGTCACATATGATAGACAGGGTCCATATCTAACGTCCGTCACCGTGATCTGACCCGTGACCTTTTACCTTTTTTTTGGGTAACACATTCGAGGTTACAGGACGCGGTACCACATAACGTCCCGAATTTATGGCGGGATCCTTTCTAAAGTGGTCTTATATGATAGGCAGGGCCCATATCTAACGTCCGTCACCATGACCCGACCCGTGAACTTTGACCTTAGAGGTCAAATTCGAGGTCAAAGGACGGGATACCGCATAACATCCAAAATTTATGGCGATATCCTTTCCAAAAAGGTCTCATATGATAGATATGGTCCATATATAACGTCCGTCGCCGAGACCAGACCAGTGACCTTTGACCTTGGGAGTCAAATTCGGGGTCAAAGGACGGGGTACCGCATAACGTCCCGAATTTATGTAAAAGGTCACGGGTCAGGTCACGGTGACGGACGTTAGATATGTACCCTGTCTATCATATGGGACCTTTTTGGAAAGGATGCCGCAATAAATTCGGGACGTTATGCGGTACCCTGTACTTTGACCTCGAATTTGACCTCCAAGGTCAAAGATCACGGGTCGGGTTACGGTGACAGACGTTAGATATGGACCATGCCTATCATATGGAACACTTTGGAAAGGATCCCGCCATAAATTTGGGACGTTATGTGGTACCCCGTCCTTTGACCTCGAATTTGACCCCTAAGGTCAAAGGTCACTGGTCAGGTCACGGTGACGGATGTTAGATATGGACCCTGTCTATCATATGGGACTTTTTTGGAAAGGATCCCGCCATACATTCGTGACGTTATGCGGTACCCCGTCCTTTGACCTCGAATTTGACCTCCAAGGTCAAAGGTTGTGGGTCGGGTGACGGTGACGGACGTTAGATATGGACCCTGCCATCATATGGGACCACTTTGGAAAGGATCCCGCCATAAATTTGGGACGTTATGCGGTACCCCGTCCTTTGACCTCGAATTTGACCTCCAAGGTCAAAGGTCACGGGTCGGGTCACGGTGAAGGACGTTAGATATGGACCCTGCCTATCATATGGGACCACTTTGGAAAGAATACCGCCATAAATTCGGGACGTTATAGGGTACCCCGTCCTTTGGCCTTGAAGATGATCTTGAACAACAACATGAAGGTCATATTCGTAATCAGCGTGTCAGAATTGACCTTGGGCCGAGGTGTGGGCCAAATCTGAATCCGTCGCTGAATAAGTCGCTTACTTCACGGATGTGCGATGCCTTCCTTTCATCATTACACCACATGAGCTTGACTCCATCCCGGTTTCTGTCCGCGATCACTACCGTAAATGCTGACACCATCACACCAACACACTAATCACAAGATTACACCAACACCACAATCACGATTCACCAGCGCGAGATAACCAGCGACCACCAACGCGCATCTCCAGACACGCGGCGCGCAGACTGGCGCAGAGCGGCCACGCCGCCCCAGGGCATGATCAAGGCCGATCAAAACAGGGGAACTCGTAGTCCATTCGGCAGTGCACAAGAAATATGCGTCAGCTGATTGTGCCACCTTAACCGCGTAAAGACTATTGCTCATTATTGCCACATTAGTTGATATTTGTGTATTTAATACATGTATCAACCATATGCGTTTTTGTAATTAATATTCAAAATTGCGGGTTAGGTCATATGAGACTAAACCATTCAGTGGAACATTTAGTTGTTAAGTATTCAGCTGATAAACTGGCCTATGGAAAGAATATGATCATACGAATAGACTGAAATATAGCAACTTCAAATATTATTTTATTTGTGCAGTGTCGCCGTCTCACAGCACTACTGGAGTTCTCAGTCTCGGCGTCTCGTCCACTTCAAAGAGGTAAGTGCGTCTTGATATGCATTTAACAATTTGGAACAGAACAATAACAAAATGAACAATACAGCTGATCAGATTCAAGCGTGACCGTCCGATCCCCTGCTCGGCTGCCCGCCGCGGCTCGACTCCCCGCCCGGCGCCGCGCCCGGCCGCCAGGTCACGGTGCTGACGTCATACGCCCGGAGGCCACGGTCGGTCCACCGCCGGCCGCCGCCCAGCGCCGCCGATCGGATCACGGTACAGTACCTCACATTAGTACACCACAATTTGATACACAAATAAAACAAAATGTGTATAAAATGTAAAATAATTACACCAGGGATAAACGTCACGAAAAGTGGGGGCAGTGAAACTTTGATCTCGACTTGAGAGAAACCCTCCCCCTATTGGACGATTTTGTTTTGCAGATTTGTGCTCTTCTCGTCTTGGCGAACCTTTTGCCATAAATCAATTTCCTCGGCAGCAAAACATCATATTTTAGCCAAACATTTGGCTGAAAAGTAAGGGGGTCATGACCAGTGGCGTCGCCACGGTCTCAAAACTTGTACGGACGCACCACGGCCGGACGTACAGTTGCCGACGGGTTGCCGACGCGCTCTACCCCCTCCCCTCCCGCTCAACCACTTTTCGTGGGAATACGCCGATGGATTTGCCCCCCCCCCCCCTCCCCCCAGCAAAACAAAACACGGCTAGATCCGCCCGGAGCAGGGGGGGGGGGGGGGGGGGGGGAGGGGTAGGACGTTATCTTTTGCAGGGGTATATCTGGATAATTTAGTCAAATATTTTTAGCAAAAAAAATCGCTGAAAGTGGGGCGGCCATAGCCTACCAATCTCCTTGTTTCTACGCTGGTGACATTTTCTCTCCCGTCAATATTGAGGTCACCAGATATCACCAAAAGTCAAATTGCCAAGTTTAGGACGTCGCTCCAGAAACACCCGAAATATTTCAGGAACTGTGATAGCTTGGAACAAACGGAGAAACGTAATCGAAAGCTCTTGAAAAATGCTATCGCTTAGGTCTCCTCGAATTTTATACAAGTTAAATACTTCATAGTTTAGGCTCCAGAAGTAACCAAAGGTCATGTTGGCATTTTCTTCCCAAAAGTTGTTCGTGTATACTGCATAACTTTTTACCTAATAAAGTCAGGGACATAATTTTAACGCCATCGTGTTTGCCTCGTTAATACGATCCGAACCGTACTTATGGTGACCGGATCGGGTCAAGTTCAAAATATGACCTCATTGGGTTGGTCATTTGGTGACCCAGTTTGGTCATGTAACATGTTCCATATGGGGAGACGCATCTCGACGAGATAAACACTGTGGTATCAGTCACACGTATTTAGCTAGCACCGGGAGCGCTTGGCTTTGATACAGCCGTGCAACCAACCAAACCATCTAATGGCTTTGCTTTCTATGAGACCTTGACGTGCAGAGCATGACGAAGCTCTTGAAGGAGCTCTTGTCGACTTGAACGAGCTCTCTAGCTCTCCCGTTTGTTCCTTGCATTTATTCAAATGTCAGGAAGCACATCCAAACGCCCACCTCCCAGCACGGCGCGGGCTAGACCTGTGCTGGGCTGATACAAGTAGCAAAACAAAATGGAGGAAAACATGCATTTTTAGATTATTTGCCCTGGGACGTTGTTTGAACGCAAATTTTTCATGTTGTGCTTGGATCCACGTAAAATAAAACGCGCGTGCATCAGTGTTGTGAGCGCCAGGAGGAAGCCAAATACAGTTCAGTAAAATTACGGCCTGACAATTTATGTTACTGGACTAGTAACTAACACGAGAGTATTTTGTTTTGCTCCCTCGTGTATTATGCAATATCTCGTAAACTAACGCCAATATCGTCCCCAAACTTTCATTACCCGCTTTCACATCAAGCACCGCTCACTAAACGGCTAAACGTTTTAGCAATGACAAGGGCGAAATGTCAATACCTCTTGCCATTTTCGCACATACTCCTATTCCGAACTCCAGACGAAAAATGTTAACATTTCATTCCAACCGGCCATCTGTGCGTTCAAGTTGGGAAGGGGACAGTAAAATTATTTTTTCTTCTTCTTCTATTGAGCAATAAGTTCCATGAATAGAGGAATTCGTCACGATTCGTCATAAATAGTCCCTCTGAAGATAATTATAATATAAACATTTCAGGTAGCCATATCTTTAATTCTGCACCTTCAAATGGTTCCGCAAACTTGTACGAACAGTCTGTACAAGTTTTTGGAGGTTCGCCAACTTGTACGGACACTGTCCGTACTGGCCGTAGTGGTGGCGACGCCCATGACCATGACCCCCTAGCCCCTCTGTTCCTACGCCCATTGTTATCACATTGATACATCATTTATTGGCTATTGTCAATTAACACGCGCACTGCCGGGGGGGGGGGGGGTGATCTCCCCTGAGGTTGTCATGAATAGCACACAAAAACGGAGGCACACAGCGCCGCCAAATTTGGCACAGCTGTTTGGGCATCAATTACCCACATGGTGTGAAGTTTTTACCTCGGGTCATCTCAGGTCCGGGCACCAGATCAAGTAAAGTGACCCCATGCCTCCAAAAAAGTTTGCGGTCGTGCCACACTCACAAAATCGCTACACACGACCCGGGTGTCAACTCCTGCCACAGGGGTTAATTTGGAAATTTACTCATGCATGGTGTGTCATTGTTGATGCTTCGCTATCAATCAATCTTCGCTATCAACACGTGTCAGACACCTGCGTGGTGTGTCAGTGCCGACCACCATCGCATTGTGTGTTCGTCACCGCTGCATAGGGTGTCGAGGTGTCGCAATACTCATGCGGGGATGTCGATTGACGCCTCAGCCGGGCGTATTGCAGGAGTTCGTTCACCACTGGGAGAGGTGTGACGGTCGCCGCTGCTTGGGGTGTCGTGACGTAGATGCACGCAGACGGCGGCGCGGCGCTGGCTGCGCGTGCATCACCGCCGGCCGGCCGCGCCGCCGCGCCCGCGCAGTTTCGCTGCGGCTTTAGCCGCGGCAGGTTGTTGAGGGTGCGTGCGTCGACCTTTGTCAGTGTTCAAGTTGCCGTTGAGTTGCGAAAGGCTGTCAATCGTGCTGTCGTGATCGGAGTTATTAGTACCTAATTGTGAGTTGTGAGTGAGTTCTTTCTTGCGTTCTTTTGATCTTAGAAATGTTGTTAGTTGTGAATTTGTGATCGATAAACATTAGGTATGATGGCGTCTATATGTTTTGTGCCCTTCCGTCACAACCAATTGTATTTCTTATCCGGTCGGAGCTGCACCGACCAAGCTTCTATAAACATATGAATATACGTAGCCGGCTGTTGATCCATAGTAACTATGAGGAATTATGAGTATGCTTGATGATGCTGATTTGTGATGCTGATGTTGATACATGGATATGCTTACAATAATTAACGGTTTTGTTAATACAATGGTTTTGCACGGAAATGTACTAATTTGTAGTTGCTCAGATTGGGAAGGTTGGCGAGAGTGGTCAGAGTCAGGTCAGAGTGCTCAGATTGGCATGAGTCTTGCGAGTTGCGACACGTCTCGGAACCGGCGCCCGGCGGCGGGCGCCGCCCGCCATTGCGTCTACGTCACGACACCCCAAGCAGCGGCGACCGTTACACCTCTCCCAGTGGTGAACGAACTCCTGCAATACGCCCGGCTGATGCGTCAATCGACATCCCCCGCATGAGAATTGCGACACCTCGACACCTCATGCAGCGGTGACGTTACGCCTTTCCCAATGGTAAACGAACTCCCGCAATACGCCCGGCTGAGGCGTCAATCGACACCCCACGCATGACTATTGCGACACCTCGACACCCCATGCAGCGGTTATCAAGGGTGTTCCGTTAAACCTATACACCCCATGCAGCGGCGATCACGGTTGTTCCGGTACACCTCCCTGAGTGCTAAACAAAACACCTTCCAGGCGACGTATTTTAGGTTGTGTGGGCATCACACGGGCTAGGGGTGTTGACACCCTGCGCAGGTGTTGATTTTTTTGTGAGTGCACAGCCAAAGTGATTGACCGAACGGTTGGAAACTCACAGGATGTTGTTAGGTCCAACAATTCTTTTGTCTCAAATTTTTGCATATCGGTGACCTAAGGTCAGGTCAATTTCGTAACCTCCCCATTAGGTATACCCAACTAATCGGAAAAAATGAAAACACGTATAAATCCATTGGAAATGACTAAATTTGACGAGTTTTCACCACTATTGTGCCAAATGCAAAGCCTGATGTAACCTTTCTGTTATGTGACCTCTACGAGGTCAACTCAGGTGACCCCAGGTCATGTATGACTTTTATTTAATAACTCAAAAATCAAGATAGAGCAATGGGGGTTGCACCATTGTATTGGGCCTGTTAAGACGAATCAATTGATGTAAAGGTTGACCTTGTCCTGGCCTTGAGGTCAGGTCAATTTCTGGATATGACCTAACTAGGTCACCCAATACATCATTCGATGCGTCTGGACGAGAAAACACATTGGTAAAACTGTTTTACTCTATAAAGCTTCTGTCATAAGTTATTCCTTAACCCTATTCCCTGCGGGCGGCCAGAATTACGTTAACCTGCGGGGGGGCAGATTCTGCCCCCCAGAGATCTCGAGAACCGCTCGGTCGATTTCGATGGGAAAAACGCCAGTCGATTCGTCATGACAAGATCTCTCTTTTTGGAGCCCAAAATTTTCGTTTTGTTCAAAAATGGGGGGCTTGGGGGCAAAAAATCCGAAAGTTTTGGGTGTTTTTTGAAAGGTCTTTGCAGCCATGTGGCTCGATTGATTTTCATGCTCCAAACGTTTTTGAGCTTCAAATGTACTGGTATTTAATATATCAAAAGACAAAAAAATAGGTGTAATCAGGGAATGTAAAATGGGGGGGATTTTCTGGAAGCAAATATCTGCTGTTCGTGATCGTTTAGGACGACATGAACGTTACATGTCGGCATTATGTGCTGTAATTTGTTAAATTTGATATATTGCGCATAGGCGGATCCAGGAAAAACATGGGGCACCATGCGCGTAACGCTTTTATCATCTTACTAATTTGAAGTTGGACCTAATTTGAGGGTGGGTATCGCTTCCCATTTTGTTTTATCCTGATTGCGCCTTTGCCCCAAAAATATGTACATTCCCAATATCTATGATGCATATTGCATTGAAATTGCTTCTGACGCATTTATTGCACTGCAAACCACGAAGGAAGTATGCGACGCAAAACCGCATTCGTAACACCCTCCCCAAAACAGGAGCCTAGAACCGCCTCTGCTGGACCGATTTTTTCTTCAAAATTTTGACACAACACGCGCCATTCAATTTGGGGAAAAGTCAGAATGTGTCAGGACGCTAGGCCTAACGGTTTAGAAGCGGCAAGTGAAAAACCACCGGGAGGGGCAGAATCTGCCCCCGCAGGGAATAGGGTTAACCCTATTAGTGTCGGGGGGGGGGGGGGGGGGCTAAAACGACCTCCCCTTAAGATTTTTCCGCTCCTGTCGCCAAACGAGTAAAGATACGGCCACAAA
Source organism: Chirona hameri (assembly GCA_036785665.1). Lineage (NCBI taxonomy): Eukaryota > Metazoa > Arthropoda > Thecostraca > Balanomorpha > Balanidae > Chirona > Chirona hameri. Next base: position 34,780 of record JAXIVJ010000218.1, on the reverse strand, counting down.
ACTTTTGGACTTTTCCTAAATATTCATTGGGCACATTTTATAGACAAGTCGAAATTGTCAGCTTACCAGGTGCGGCTCCAGGCGTGTTTTTTTTGGAGGGGGCGCATGTTTTTGTTTTCAGCGTGGCTCGGCTTTCAAAGGGAATCAGTTCCCATGTTATAACTGTTGTAGATACGAGCCTACGACTTTTACACCTTTCCTTACTGCTTTTTGTTAACATGTGGAATATTTTCCCAATTTTTTGGGATTGCGCATGGGCGACTTCAGGGACGTATTTTGGGAGGTATTTTGGGTCACTGGTATTTCATCGAAATCTGAAAGATAAGAATTTGGAACTCGGTGAACTTTCTTAGCTGTTCTTTGCACACCTTGTGCGATACAAAAATGAGTTTCCCACAGGCGACTCCAGGAACGGGTTTTGGGGGCAAGTGTACGCACACATTGTGTTTAGTAACTCAAAACGTTATTTCGCGTGGGATATCTCGTGTTATATCATCTGCATGGATCGCAATTGTATTTTGTGGCATAGGCGGTAACAGGGGCTGGACGCAACCGCATGACCCAATGTTTTGGGCGGCTCCAGGGATGAAATTAGGGGGGAGTTGTGGAACCACAACGTGTAACTACATATCAAAAGATATCAGCTTGAAACTTGGTGACCTGTTTTAGCAATGCCTTGCACACGTTTCATGTTTTGTTATTGATTTTTTGGGTTTCTTAAGGGCGACTCCAGGGACAATTTTGGGGGCATGTGTTTGACTCCGTTCACACGCATTGTATTTAGTGCCCCTGAACGTTATTTTTGAGTCTGTAATTTCATGCAATATCATCTGCATGGATCATAATTGTATTTTTTGGCATAGTTGGTCCCAGGGATGAAATTAGGGAGAATTGTTGACCCATAGCGTGACATTACATAACACAATATATCAATAAACAAAGATAAATAAAACAAAAGACAAGGTTCAATTCCCCTCCCCTTTCCATCCTAAGCACGCCACTGCACAAATAAAAACTGCCATAGTTTACTTTCTCATGCATAGGGAAAGTATCCTATTAGCGACCCCTCCCTACTTGCGATCCCCATCTGTTTTATGAAACTGATCATGGAAAGTAACTCAAAGCATCTGTGAACATGTTCCTCACATGTATTTGAATAAATTTAGCCCGTAACCGGCCTCACATGGTTCTAGAGGAACGCTCCAGTTAAGCCGATACAAAACAGGCACATTTCTTATGGCAAACGTGTGCATTGCTAGTCTGTGCTTACCATTTGTTGTTGCTGCGATCATATGAAAACACACATGACTAGGATGTATATTCATTGGACATTTCAATTACAGTTCTTTCAAATGAAACAGCACTTCCTTAGTTATTTAAATGAGCTGAAGTGTGTCGGACCTCACATTCCCTATTAGCGACCTGCTCGCCTTCTGTGTTCCCTTTTAGCGACCGGGATAACAAATGTCCATTGTGTCAGCATTGTAGCCTACTTGGGACCACACCCGTTCGCAAATAGGGACTGATGTCTCTAATTGCGATTTTTGCAAGGGTCCACCAAATTGCATGTAAGGTTACATAAACAAATGTTATGTCTATCAGAATATTCTTGTCGTTTAGCTATAGCACTGATAAAATCAGAGTTACGGCCGTTCCCGCTAAGAGGGTCGCTAATTAGGCATCTTCCACTACACATATAATTATAAGCATCTAAAACAGAAATCAAAGCGGCAAAAAATATTATATTGACATATTTAGATACCCCCCTTTGGAATTGCCAAGGACGCCATTGGGTTAATTTCCCCAAACTTGCAAAAGGAGTATATGTTAGAACATACAATTAGGTGGCGAAATCCAACAACATAAAAACATTGCGTTCAAACAACGTCCCAGGGCAAGAATCTACAAATGCTGTTTTCCCTCATTGTTTTGTTACCTGTTTTGCCCATGACAAGATGTCGAATATTGATCAATATAGGAATGTAGCTCATGCCCCAAGGAATCGAATCCCGCTTTCCCGGAGTGAATCGGTCCAGCGGTTTCCGAGATACGAGGGGGGGGGGGGCGAATAGCCCCCCCTCCTGACAGATTCGTATTTTTTTTTAGCCCGACAGTAATAGGTTAACCTGGCATGCATATATTTTTATGGACATTAACCCTATTAGTGGCATGTCCGTGAAGTTAGCGTAATCGTCATCACACAACTCCAGCGTCAAATCTTTATTTTCTCCAAACTTCGTGTATAGGTCAGTCAGACCATGTTCATTCCAAAAATCAAGTCCATTTTGCGATAGCGACCTTCTAGGTGTTCTAGGACGACCTTCTAGGTATAAATTTGACATTTTAGGTCAAATTTGAGGTCAAACGAAGGGGAACGCGCTGGAGTCTAAAGTTACCGCCCGATTTGCTTTAAAATGGTCTCGAACGATTCCTTGGGTCAAAATCTAGCGTGAGCGAGACTTTCAGATCCTGACCTCTAAGGTCAAATTTCAGGTCAAAGGACGGGGAACAGCGTTAACGGTTGATTTTCCCCAAACTTCGTGCATAGGTCAATGAGACCATGCTGACCATGCTGATTCCAAAAATCAAGTCCATTTTGCGATAGCGATTGACCTTCTAGGTCAAATTTGAGGTCAAACGAAGGAGAACACACTGGAGCCTAAAGTTACCGTCCGATTTGCTTTAAAATGGTCTCAAACGATTCCTTGGGTCAAAATCTAGCGTGAGCGAGACTGTCAGGTCCTGATATTTAAGGTCAAATTTCAGGTCAAAGGACGGGGAACAGCGTTAACGGTTGATTTTCCCCAAACTTCGTGCATAGGTCAATGAGACCATGCTGACCATGCTGATTCCAAAAATCAAGTCCATTTTGCGATAGCGATTGACCTTCTAGGTCAAATTTGAGGTCAAACGAAGGAGAACACACTGGAGCCTAAAGTTACCGTCCGATTTGCTTTAAAATGGTCTCAAACGATTCCTTGGGTCAAAATCTAGCGTGAGCGAGACTGTCAGGTCCTGATATTTAAGGTCAAATTTCAGGTCAAAGGACGGGGAACAGCGTTAACGGTTGATTTTCCCCAAACTTCGTGCATATGTCAATCAGACCATGCTAATTTAAAAAATCGAGTCTATTTTTATTTATTTTTTATTTTTGATAGGGGGCAACAGGGGGGCAAGAACTACAAATATTAGAGGTATTTGTGATCCAACACAGCTGTCATGTTTATCAACCGATGTTAACGCAACTAATGGGGATCGCTAGAGATTGAATTGGGGATTGATATGTGACGGCGACTTTTGCAAATTCAAAAATCATAGGCGTTTTCAGGTCACTAAATTTGTGGGTAAAATAAATGCCCTTATTAAAACCTTCTTTTTTCTCTTTTTTTCTTCTCGATAAATGAAATGTTGCGCTATTGTGACATCGGACACAACAGTTATAAAACATATTTTCATCCATAGGAGGTGCCAGGTTAGCGAAAAAGGGAGGCAAAATATATAACAAAATAACTTCCTGTAAACCTCTCCTTTTGAAGTCCCTGAAACCGCCTCTACCGTGCAATATTTATTATAGTTCACTTGAATCAACTAATTGGCACTTGCTTCAATCACCGTAAACCTATTTAACTCCTTTATACTTCAGGCAGTTAGGAAGAAGCCGTGGAGTTCGTACCTCCGTATTATCGCCAAATGTCACCGACAAAAAAACTGAAGAAACGGGCCCTGGAACCGCCACTGTTAAGGTTAGGAACGCAGAATTTTGACTCCATATGTGGAATTCAATTCTAGGAAAGGTCCCAAAATGTCATGGGTATGCTCCCAGCCGTTCGGGAGATATCTGCGAAAAACATGAGGGGGGGGGGGGCGGAATCCGCCCCCCGCCACTAATAGGGTTATATTGGGTTCAAAGACCGAAACTATGGGACCGATCTGGGTCATTGTTCATCATTCGATCCGGCGTGACCAAAAACGATGTCATGTTGTCTTTTATACAGATTGGTCCACTCTAAGTGAACCAAATTGGACCAAAACCACCCCAAAAAAAAACAAATTTGGTCCACTTAGAGTGGACCAGTCTGTATTAACCCGCGCACTGCAGGGGCTTTGCGCCGAACACGAACTGCAGGGGGTACGGTGCACGGGGTACGGTGCTGCACGGGGCACGGTGATTTCCACCCCCCCTGAGATCTCGAAAACTACGCAACGTAGCGAGAAGCAGAAAAAGGTATTTGATAGCTTCATACATGTTCTATCGAAAGTATTTGAGTGTTTTTGTAAGTCAGGTCAAAATTGAGGTCACCAGAGGTCATCAAAGGTCAAATTTTCCAGTTTTTTTCCTGTTTTAGGACATCGCTCCAGAAATTCCCATATATCTCAGAAACGATGATAGTTAGAAAAAAACGGAAAAATTAAACGCCAGTCAGTGAAATTTGTAATCGCTAAGGTGTCCTCAGATTTGATCTCAGGGCAATATTGGAGGCTCCAGAGGTCAAAAAGAAAAAAAATGCCTTTTTTTTGCTAAATCGTTCTTTGCTATTAACTTTTTACTTAACAAAGATAACGGAAAACTGTTTACGCCATTGTGTTTATCTTGTCAAGGCGCTTTGAATGATATATATGGTAATCTTGTTAAGTCAACTTAACAATTTGACCTAAGGTCAAGGTCAAGTGGTGACCCAAGTAGGGCATGTTGCATATGAGAAGACGTGTCTCGACGAGACAAACATATTGATGTCTGTTTTACTTCTCTATCTTCATTATGTCGAGAGTTATTGACAAAAGAAGTGATGGTGACCTCGCATGACCTCAAATGACCCAATAGGGGTCACTGAACAAAACTGACACTTGGAGCATTAAGAATATCCTATAATAACATGATACAGAAGTAATTGGACTAGTACCATGCATATCCTTGAAATAGGAAGCATTTGTATATTTCCCCATTGACTTATTATGGGGAGGTTTCGAAATTGACCTGACCTTTGGTCACCGATATCACAATTCCGAGACCGAAGAATTTTAAGTACTGATGCCCTCATGACATCCTGTAAGTTTCAACCTGATCGGTGAAAAACTCTGGCTTTGGCACAACTGCAATTTTTTTTGGAGTTGGGGTCACTTGACCTGGTCTAGTGACCTGACCTGAGATGACCTGAGCATATTTTTTTTCTTCAAAGTGTGCGCAATTGATGTCCTAGCAGGTGTATCAAAACCTGGCGTCGCTGCGCGACGCCGTTTTTTTCGCTATCTTTGAAAAACCTGAGGGGGGGGGGGGCGGAAATCAACCCCCCTGCAGTGCGCGGGGTTTAAAGCCAAATGGGCACCGTTTTTTGCCCACGCCGTGATTCAGAGTGATGAATTAATGACCCAGAGCGGTCCCATAGTTTCGGAGAAATGGGATCGCCTTTGAACCAAATTTAATGTCCATAAAATATATAGCACCCGGGCCATTGACCCGGAGTCTCAGCCGAACGCCTTTGGCAGAAGGGGGAGGGGGGGGGGCACAATATTCCCCCTCAGTTATCCCGGAACCAATGGTCCAGCGGAGACGCACAAGACGAGCATTCGAAAGCTCTCAATAAGACTTATCTGAAGCATACTCGGAAATGTTTCGAATTAAGGTATCAGAGAGGGAGGTGACTGACGGCGGAGGCCTGAGGGAGGTGGGGGCTGAGCGCCGGGTGGCTGAGCGGGGAGGTGAGGGGGCCTGACGCCGGTGGGCTGCAGCGGGAGGAGTTCGCCTGACCGGGCATGGCTTCGTGCGGGTGTGTGAATCGGGGGGGGGGGGGGGGGATTTCCGCCCCCCCCCCCCTCAGGTTTTTCGCAGATAGCGAAAAAAACGGTGGGCGCGCAGCTCCTCCGAGTTTGGACACACCTGTTAGGACAACCAATTGCGCACACTTTGAAAAAATGAACTTCGGTCATCTCAGGTCAGGTCCACCAGACAAGTCAAGGGACGACCTCCCAAATACGTTTGCAGTTGTGCCAAAGCCCAGAGTTTCCTCACCGATCAGTTTGAAAATTACAGGGGTGTCCCATGGAGGGACGTAAGTACTTACAATTTTTTTTTATCGAAATTTTTGATATCGGTGACCTAAGGTCAGGTCAATTTCGTGACCTCCCATAAATAAGTCAATGGGGAAATATTGAAATGCTTCTATTTGAATGATTGCATGATATTAGTCCAATTTACTTCTGGATCATGCTATTATAGGATATTATGTGATCCAAGTGTAGTTTTGTTCATGACCCTATGGGGTCATTGAGGGTCCTCAAGGGTTACCATCACTTTTTTTTCATTAACTCGCGACACAATGGAAGATAGAGAAGTAAAACCGACAGCCACTGTGGTTTGTCTTAGTCCGAGACACGTCTCCTCTATAGGCAGCATGACCTACTTTGAAGTTTGACCTAACACGATCACCATGTCATTATTCAAAGCGCTTGATCAGGCAAACACAATGGGGGAAAACAGTTTTTCGTTATCTTTTTTTAGGTGAAAAGTTATTAGCGAAAAAACAGTTTAAAAAAACTCATTTTGGGGATTTGTTACCTCTGGAGCCTCAAACATTGACCTGAGGTCAAATTGGAGGACACCATATCGATTGCACATTTTCAATGGCCTGGCGATCGTTTTTTTTCCGTTTGTTTTTTTAGCTAGCAAGTTTCCTAGATGTATTGGAATTTCTGGAGCCGAAGTCTATAACAGGGAAAAACTGGAAAATTTAACCTTTGATGACCTCTGGTGACCTTATTTTGAACTGACCTATGCAAATGTGAAATACGTTCGATATAACCTGTATAGCTATCAAACGGCAGTTTTTTGCTTGGTCGCTACCGTTGCGTGTTTTTCGAGATCTACGGGGGGAGCGGAAATCAACCCCCTGCAGATCGTGTCACGTTTTTTTTTTTAGTTTTTGTCGGTGACATTTGGTTGATAATACGGAGATGCGAACTTCACGGCTTCTTCCTAACTGCCTGATGTATAAAGGAGTTAAAATGGGTTTTACGGTGTGATTGAAGCAAATGGCCAATTAGTTTATTTTAGTGAACTCCATAATAAATATTGGCACGGTAGAGGCGGTTCAGGGGACTTCAAAAGAGAGGTTTACGGGAAGTTATTTTGTTATATATTTTGCCTCCTTTTTCGCTTACCTGGCACCTCCTATGTATGCAAATATGTTTTTATAACTGTTGTGTCCGAGTCACAATAGCGCAACATTTCATGTATCGCTAGAGAGGAGTGAGAGAGGGAAGAGAGAGAGAGAGAGAGAGAGAGA
>JAXIVJ010000218.1:7500-25000 GCA_036785665.1 Chirona hameri | reverse complement strand
GAGTGAGAGAGGGAGAGAGGAGGTGGAGGAGGAGGGTAAGAGGGGGAGAGAGAGAGAGGACGCTGAGGGAGGAGTGAGGAGGCGTAAGAGGGGAGACGAGAGAGTTGTGGAGAGGTGTGGGAGGAGCGTGGTGTGGTGCGAGGTGTGATGGGAGATGTGGTGCGAGAGGAGAGGGCGAGTGTGGGAAGGGGTGGAGTGGAGGAGGTGGAGTGGGAGAGTGAGGAGGTGGGCTGAGTGGGGTGAAGAATGTGAGAGGTGGGAGACGTGGTGTCGGGGGTGATATGTGGTGGACGTGTGGGAGTTCGAGTGAGTGATGACGGTGAGGCCCTGAGAGAGGGGGAGGGGAGAGTGAGAGGACGAGAGGAACGTGGGGTGAGGAGAGAGGAGTGGAGGGGAGAGGGAGGAGAGGGAAGTGAGAGAGGAGAAGGAGAGATGGATGAGGAGATGGGAGGTTGAGAGGAGAGGGCGAAGGGAGACCGAGAAGAGGAGGGCCGGCGAGAGGGAGAATTGTGTTGTGAAGTAAGTTGGAAGGAAGGAGGTTGGAGAGGGACGAGTGAGGAACAGGGAGAGAGAGAGTGAGGAGCGCGGAGCGTAGAGAGGAGAGAGGATGAGGGAGAGGACGAGAGGAGCGAGAGAGTCCGAGTTGTAGAAGAGAGAGGCTGGGGAGATCGGAAGAGAGAGAGAGAGAGATGAGAGAAGGGAGCAGAGAGAAGGAGATGAGGGGAGGGTGAGGGAAGGAGGGGGAGGGAGGGAGAGTGGAGACGGGAAGAGAGAGAGGGGAGGAGCGAGAAGAGAGACGAGATGGATGGGAGACGCGAGATGAGGGGATGGGTCTTGAGTGTGAGTGGAGAGAGAAGTGACCGAGCGAGGATGTGGGAGAAGATGGAGAAGAGCTTCGAGTGTGGACGAGGGACGGAGGGAGAGTAGTGGGAGAGAGACGGACGAGAGAGGAGAGAGGGGAGAGGTGAGAGAGGGAGACGAGAGAGAATGGAGGGAGGTCGAGGCAGAAGCAGAGAGAGAGGAGAGAGAGAGACGACGGTGGGGAGATAGAGTGTAGAGAGGGACGGGTAGAGGATGAGAGGGAGTGAAGTGAGAGAGAAGGAGGGAGAGGGTGGAGAAAGAGAGAGAGGAGGGGAGACCGTGAGAGAGACAGATGAGAGAGATGGAGGGAGAGAGGGGGGGAGAGTGGAGGAGGTCGACGCGAGAGGGAGAGGGAGGGGCGTGGAGGGGGAGACGTGGAGAGATGCAGGTTGTGGGGAGAGAGGGAGGGTATGGAGGGAGAAGAGGGGGCGGGGAGGGATGAGAGAGTGAGTGGAGAGTGAGGGTGGAGAGAGAGGAGGAGAGGAGAGGGAGGAGGTAGACGAGAGATGAGACTGGCGAGGCTGAGAGAGAGAAGTGGGGGAGTGAATGGAGCGGGAAGTGGATGAGACGGGATGAACGAGGCGAGTAGAGAGGGGGAGGTGACGGAGAGAGGGGTGGAGAGAGAATGGAAGAGACGAGAGAGGAGGAGAGCCGTGAGGGGAGGAGAGGAGAGTGGAGAGACGTAGGAGATGGAGGGCTGGAGGAGAGAGACAAGGAGTGGGGAGGAGTTGTAGGGACGACGGAGGGAGGAAGAGGAGATGGAGAGAGTGAGGGACAAGACGAGGAGAGGAGAGAGTGGGGATGTGGAAGGAGACGAGAGGAGACTGAGAAAGGAAACGAGAGGAGAGAGACGTGTGAGTACGGAGTGAGATGAGGAGTACCTGAGAGAGAGTAGAGAGAGAGGAGAGAGGAGAGGTTGAGAGAGAGGGAGATGGAAGGAGAGGGAGATGGTGGGGAGAGATGACGAGAGAGAGAGAGGGAGAGTGGATGGAGAAGAGTGAGACGGACGTGAGAGGAGATGAGGAGCGATGAAGAGAGGTGTGGAGAGAGAGGTGCGTGGATGGGAGAGTAGGTGAGATAGGAAGGAGAGAAGTGGGAGGGTTGAAATCGAGGTAGAGAGAGGAGAGAGGTCGGTGGAGGATGATGAGGAGAGTAACAGGATAGAGGAGTGGAGAGACGAGGAGAGAGTGTTAGAGTGGAGAGGGAGAGTCGTGAGGATAGGAGGTTTGGAGTGGATAGGAGAGCGACGGATGGGAGACGAGGAGGGAGGATTGAGAGAGAGTTTGAGCGAGAGAAGTGGATGACACGATGATAGTCGAGAGAAAGAGTCTGAGAGGTGAGGATAAGTGTTGGGCCTGCGATGGAGGGTTCGGGAGAGAGAGAAGAGGATGCGAGGGTATTAGAGAGATGAGAGATGGAGAGAGGGAGAACCAAGTGGGGGAGATGAGTTTGCGGGAGGGAGAGAGAGAGATGAGAGGAGAGAGAGAGGACTGGAGAAAGGGGATGCAGTGAGTGAGAGTGAGGGAGGAGGAGTTAGAGAGGAGATGAGGGAGGATGCAAGAGGGAGAAGGAGGGGAGAGTGGAGAGAGACGTTTGAGAGGAGTGAAGAGTGTGGGAGGAAGAGAGAGTTGTTGGAGGGGGATGTGGGGGGAGAGTCGAGGGTGGAGGAGGGGTGAGAGAGAGAGGATAGACAGTTGTGAGTGCGAGAGATGAGGGAGTGTACGGGAGAGAGCGAGAGGGAGAGGGGGTTGAGTGTGAGAGATTTGAGAGATGTGTGGCTGAGGGAGGGAGAGATGGAGAAGAGGAGGGGGGACGGGGGAGAGTGGGAGATGAGGAGAGGGACGACGAAGAGTGTGGACGGGGGCAGGAGAAGAGGCGAGGAGGCGGAGGAGAGAAGAGAGAGTAAGACGAGAGAGAAGTGAGGGTGGGTGGTGAGGAAGAGATTGGAGCGTGAGAGGGATGGAGAGTGACGTGGGAGGAGGAGCGGAAGGAGAGAGGAAGAGTAGGGGAGACCTGAGGTGAGAGAGAGAGATGCCTGAAAGCTCGTGGATGGTGAGGAGAGGGAGACGTCAGACCGAGTGGAAGGAGGAAGAGAGAGGGGAGAGGAGGGATGAGAAGCGCGGAGATGATAGGTGAGAGAGAGAGACGCGAGGGGGGGAGAAGGTGCGGAGTTGTGGAGAGAGAGTGCCGATGGAGGACGCTTGGTGAGTGGGGGGGAGAGGAGAGAGTGAGAGTGTAGAGGAGAAGGGGAAGAGAGGTTGAGAGGGGGTGGAGGTAAGACGGAGGAGAGACGTGGGAGAGAGAGAGAGTAAGAGGAGAGAGTGAGAGGAGGTATGGAGGAGGATGAGAGTGATACCGGAACAGGAGATTAGAGAGCTCGGGGAACTTGCTGTGCGGAGAGAGAGTGAGGACGAGAGAAGGAGGAGTGGAGAGAGGGAGAGGGAGGAGAGATGGATGAGAGAGGAGATGAGAGAGACCCTAGAGAGGAGGTGTGGGGTATTGTGTGATGGATGAGAGTCGAGGGGAAGATGTGACGAGGTGTGACGCGGACCGAGTAGACGAGAGGGGAGAGAGAGAGAGAGGAGCGAGGGTCGAAGATGAGAGAGTGGAGGACAGGTGAGAGGGACTGAGGAGTAGAGGGTTGGAGTGAGAGGAGGAGAGAGACGCGGAGCTGAGGAGAGGGGTGGAAGACGCGGAGAAGAGGCAGGGAGGACATGCGAGTCGGTAGGAGGGCGGCGCGGCCGTTGCCTAGACGAGTAGGGACGTGGGAGAGAAGGAAGAGGAGAACGGGAGAGCGGTTCTCGAGTGATTCGGGAAGGAGCTAGCGGTTCGGGGATGGTTGAGGAGAGAGAGTTGAGTGTAGATGGTGAGGATGTGTCGGGGAGGGTGGTGAAGAGGAGGGGAGAGGAGGAGGGCGGGGGTGGAGGTGCGAGTGGTGAGAGAGGAGGAGGGAGAGGGAGGGGAGGAACCGATGGAGGAAGGAGAGGTGAGAGAAAGGGGTGAGAGAGCGAGAGAGTCGTTGGAGGGGTGGGAGAGGAGAGGTGGCTAGAGGAGGGGGTAGGAGAGGACGGACTGGAGGGGAGATGGAGGAGAGCGAGGGATGAGAGGGATGTGAGGAGGTGAGTAGGTACAGGAGAGGGATGGAAGGTGTGCCGATGATGGACTACGAGATCGGATGGAGAGAGGTTTGAGACGAACGAAGAGGAGAAGAGACGTGAGGGAGGGGGAGAAGGAAGAGAGGATTAGGAGTGAGAAGAGAGGGACGGTGTTGGAGGAATCGTCGACCCGAGAGAGAGGAGACCGAGACGAGATGGGAGAAGTAGATGTTCGAAGTGAGCGGAGAGTCCGAGGAGGGAGAGCAGAGCGAGTGGACGGGAGGGAGAGAGAGGGGAGGGGACGATGAGGTAAGAGGACGGGAGAGGAGAGGAGAGACGAGAAGAGATTGGAGACCGAGACTAAAGGGTGGTGGAGAGATGGAGAGTGGTGAGGTGAGAATGAGAGTAGAGATGGCTGGTGATGAGGGAGGGACGAGATGGAGAGAGAGAGGGAAGAGACGGGTGAGAAGAGAGAGGAGTTGGAAGTGGGAGAGTGTCGGGGTAGAAGAGAGGTGAGAGAGCGTTGAGCGAGGAGGAGAGAAGAGGAGGGGTGGGGGGGGGGGGGGGATGAGTTGAGACGAGAGGAGGAGGAGAGAGAGTGAGAGGGAGGAGAGGAGAGATGAGAGATCGAGGAGAGGAATGGGAGAGCGAGAGGGGATGGCGGAGCCCAGAGGATCGTCGAGGGACGGGACGATGAGACAGAGTGAGAAGAGGAGGTGGTGAGATCGAACGCGAGGAGAGACGAGGAAGAGGACAGAGAGGGAGAGAGTGGATGGGGGGGACTGATAGAGAGGAGTGGAGGAAGAGGAGGAGAGAGGAGAGACGAGGGAGAGGGGGCGTCGAGAGATAGATGAGTTGAGACGAGGAGAGAGGAGAGGGGAGAGAGTAGGAGATGACGAGGAGAGCGGGGAGGCGGGAAGAGGAGAGTGAGAGAGAGAGAGAGAGAGGAGAGGGAAGAGAGGAGGACGAGTGGCCTGGAGAGGAGGAGGGACGACGCTAGGGGAAGAGGAGTGAGGGAGAAGTTGAGTGAGGACGATGAGGAGGGAGAGAGCTGAGGAAGGAAGAGAGGCCGGGATTACGGACGAGGGATTGAGTGAGAGGGGAGATGAGTCGAGAGAGAGGAACGTGGTGGGGGAGAGTGTGAGGGCGTGGAGGAAGGAGGAGAGTAGAGACGAGGTGAGGGATGAGGAGAGAAGGGAAGGGAGGAGGGGAGATGGGAGGAAGGAGAGAGGAGGAGGAGGGTGAGCTTGGGAGGGAGGATGAGGGACCGAAAGGGCGATGAAGAGAGACGAGAGGACGAGAGGCCCGAGGTGAGAGAGCGTAGTTGAGAGATGAAGGGAGAGAGAGTAGGAGGTGAGGGAGGAACGGGATGGGATGAGAGAGAAGAGAAACGGAGGAGGGTGGAGTTGGGAGGGGCGAGAGAGTTTGGGGAGGAGAGACAGAGTGAGAGGGAGTGGACCGAGAGAGGATGGGGCGAGATAGAGGAGGAGGAAGAGAGTGTAGATGGACGAGAGAGGAGGGTGGAGAGAGTGGAGTGGTTGAGATGAGACGAGATGAGAGGGACGGAAGAAGAGAGGAGGGAAAGGGAAGGAGAGGTGGAGGAGAGTGGATGGCGGGCGAGGTGAGATCGAGAGGGAGAGGATGGAGCGAAGGAGCAGAGCTGAGATGCCTGAGAGATGAGGAGACGATGGAGAAGACGTAGGAGGAGAGAGAGAAGGGAGAAGGCGGAGGAGATGTGAGGGATGAGGGAGGCGGAGGGGTAGTGGTCGTGGTGATGTGGAGGAGGAGGAGTGAGGGGAGTAGGAAGAGGTGGGGTGTGGAGTCGAGAGGATGTGAAGGAGAGATCCGATTGCCGACGAGGGAGGGTGAGGTGAGACGAGAGAGAGGACCAGGAGTGAGAGTGTAGGAGATAGAGAGGGGGGGAAGATGATCTGAGAGTGAGCGTGTAGAACGCGAGAGTGAAAGGTTGCATTTAGTAGGGAGGAGATTGATGCGAAGTGAAGAGAGGGAAGATTGGAGAGCAACGCGGTGTGAGTGACGAGTAGACAGAGTGAGTGGTGGTGAGGGTGGGAAGAGGTGAGTGTGAGGGGGAGGATGGCGAGAAGCGGAGGAGAGAGGAGCGGAGGTGAGGGCTTCGAGGATGGAGTGAGATGTGAGGAGAGATCCGAGAGGGAGGGATGGTTGCGTGGGGTGTGATGAGCGAGAGAGAGGGGGGAGGGAGGGCAGGATGGAGTGAGGGGACGTGAGGAGCGTGAGAGTGGGAGTGAGTGAGTGGGGCGAGAGAGGATGTGAGAGAGCCGTGGGAAAGAGTGAGAGAGTGAGAGAGGAGGAGGGGGTGAGACGAAGAGGGAGGAGAGTTTGGAGGACCGAGTGGGTGGGATGATGAAGTGGAAGGGGGAGGGATAGTGAGAGAGGCGGAGGGAGAGGGAGACGAGGCGAGGGTTCCGGAGCGTCCTGAGAGGAATGCGTGAGGATGAGAGGTGATAGAGTGAGCGTAAGGGGAGGTGAGAGATGAAGAGAGGGAGACGTCGAGAAGTGATGAAGTTGGATGAGCATGAATCGAGAGAAGGTAGGTTGGTTGACGACGACGAGAGAGGAGGAGACGGGGACAGATGTGAGGAGGAGAACTGGTGGTAGTAATGGGCGGAGGATGAGAGAGAGGGAGAGGAGCTTGAGACGATAGTGAGCTAGAGGAGTGTGTGAGTGAGACGAGGATGGGCGGGGAGGAGAGGTGAGACGGGAGTAGAGGTGGGAGAGGTGGAGAGATGGACGGTTGGACAGTGAGTGAGGAGGTCGGGTGGAGAGGACGCGAGAGAGGACTATGAGGAGGTGAGGGAGTTAGAGACGGAGAAGATGGGGGTGGGTGAGGGAGAAGCACTTGGACAGAGATCGAGGAGCGATGGGGGGGGAGTGAGAGGATGTGACGGTAGTGGCGTCTGGGACGCGAGAGAGGAGACGAATCGTGTGGAGGTGAGGGACTCGAGGTGTGAGAGGAGAGGAGGCTAGGAGAGGTCAGAGGACGAGAGAGAGAGATGGAGAGAAGAGAGAGAGTGGACGACGATGAGAGAAGAGAGAGTGAGGGTGGAGAGAGATGAGAAAAGATGAGCGATGGAAGTCGAGGAAGAGGCAGGATTGGAACGGGAGAGGAGACAGAGATGGAATAGGAGGGAGAGAGTGGGACTAGAGGATGTGATGGCGACGAGCCGGGAGGTTGAAGAGAGGATAGAGAGTAGGGTGGGTGAGTGACGTCTGTGAGGGGGACGTGCGGTGTCGTGCAGTGGGAGGAGTGGTGTGGGAGAGATGATGGGGGAAGGGGGTGATGAGCCGAAGAGGAGTGACAGGGAGAGGAGAGACGGGGGAGGAGATGAGGGAGAGGTTGAGTGTGGGTGACGGGAGCAGGTGTGGACGAGTCGGTACGGTGGTTCGGAGAGTGTGAGTGTGTGAAGTGCGAGGTGAGAGGGACTAGTGAGGAGAGTGGTGCGAGAAGGAGGAGGTCGGTCGGGATGTGTGATCTGAGAGAGGAGGAGAGGAGGATAGGGATGTAACGTAGACGGGGGAGTGGGTGGAGGAGACGAGTGAGGAGAGGAGGTGATGGTCGTGTTGAGTGGGTCGGGGGGGGTTGGAGAGGAGGAGTGTGGAGGAGCTGGAGTGAGAGGACGGAGAGAGGCGGAGGGGAGTAGAGAGAGAAGAGATGAGTACGACGAGAGAGAGATGGACGGCAGAGGAGAGTTTATTGCTGTGGGACGGAGGAGTGAAGAGGTGAGAGTAGGTTGACGTCGGAGGAGAGGACGATGGGAGAGAGATTACGACGGGGATCGGAGAGGGAGAGAGGGGGGAGGAGCGGAGAGAGAGAGGTTCGAGAGAGGAAGACTGTAGAGAATGGAGGGAAGAGGGAGAGAGGCGATGAGAGAAGGGGACGATGAAGGGAGAGTGAGAGAGGGATGGGGGTGAGGAGGGACGAGAGGATGAGAGTAGAAGGGGAGATGGGAATGGAGTATGTGAAGGACGTTGAGCAGTGGAGGGGGAGAGGCTTAGAGGTAGTAGGGAGAGGAGAGAAGACGGAGGAGAGATGAGAGTGGAAGCGGGAGAAGAAAGAGATATGAGAGGGCGAGAGGAGAGAGGGGAGAGGCGGATTGAGGAGAAGAAGAGTGACGCGTGACGGATGGGGGTGAGCAAGAGAGGGAGAGAGGAAGGAGGGATGAGAGGGAGAGAGTGGGAGTCGAGGGGAGGGGGGAGAGGGAGAGAAGAGTACGGAGGAGAGAGTGGGAGAGGGAGAGGAGAGAAGGAGAGGAGGGGGAGAAGAGAGAGAGATGAGAGAGAGGAGGAATGGAGGGAGAGACGAGAGAGATACCCTGATTCGAGAGGGGAGCGAGAGGAGAATGAGGAGGAGAGATGTCGATGCGATCGAGAGGGTGAGAGAGAGAAGGGAGAAGAAGAGAGGGAGGTGGAGGAGATGGGGTTGAAGACTAGGAGGGGAGAGGCCGGTCTCTTGAGGGATGGGGAGAGAGCAGGGGGGAGGGTGCGAGGGGGCCGAGGAGAAGTAGATAGAGAGAGACCGGAGAGAGAAGGATGGGAGGGAGAGAGGAGAGATCGAGGAGTGGGGAGGTATGAGGGTCTATAGATGGAGAGGGGAGGAGGGAAGGATGGGAGGGACGAGGAGAAAGATGAGGAGGAGGAGGTGACGGAGAGAGAGGCGGAGAGAGGATGAGGAGTGAAGAGGGGGAGGCGCGGGAGGATGCAGAGAGTGTTGGCTGCGAGATGATGAGGTGAGAGGAGACCGAGAAGGGAGAGAGACGATGTGGATAGTAGAGAAGGAGGAGAGAGAGAGAGAGTGGAGAAGTGAGTGAGAGGTGAAGGAGAGACGTGAGGGATTCGAACGAGGATGCGACGGATGTGAGAAGTGGGAGGGGGGATGAGATGGGGGATAGGAGGGGAGGAGGAGGGGCGAGGAGAGAGAGGATGGGATGAGAGAGGGACGTAGAAGGAGAGATGGGAATGAGGGAGGAGGAGTGGAGAGGAGGAGGAGAGGAGTAGGCTCGAGGGAAGAGGGGAGTTAGAGAATGGGAGAGGGGGGGAGGAGAAGAGAAAGGGAGAAAGGGGAGAGAGAGAGAGGGGATGGGAGGAGAGGGAGTAGGGAGGGGACGAGGAACCGAGAGAGAGGGGAGAGCGAGAGAGACAGAGCGAGAAGGTGAGAGGAGAAGAGGAGGGGGGAGTTGTGATGAGAGAGTTGGCCGAGGCGGGAGGGAGAGGGGTTGAGTGAGTAGAGGGGGGAGGGGGCAGAGCGAACGACGGGGAGCGTGAGATTGCGGACCCGGAGACGAGATCGGAGGGATGGCAGAAGTTGTGGAGATGTGAGCAGAGTGAAGGGGGTGAGAGAGCCGGACGGGGGGGGAGACGGGGAGTGGCGAGGTAATCTGGTAGAGAGGAAGGAGTGGGGAGGTAGGATAGTGAGGTGAGAGTGGTGAAATCGAGAGAGGAGGAGAGAGAGGACGGGAGAGAGGATGGGTGAGGATGACGAGGAGAGATAGCGTGTGGTGAGGAGGCGAGGGAGGAGAGAGAGAGCTGGAGCGGTGAAGAGAAGAGGGGGTTGGACGGGATAGGGAGGCTGGAATGAGGCGAGGGGTGAGGAGGGGGATGTTGGAGAGACGGCAGAGAGTGGAAGATGATAGGCTGAGGAGAGAGAGTGAGGAGAGGAGAGGCGAGACGTGGAGAGAGGAGTTATATGAGACGAGGAGATGAGAGTGGAGAAGGAAGGAGGGAGAGGAGGAGATTGAGAGGGTGTGCGAGGATGAGAGGAAAGAGCCGGTCGCAGACGAGAGGGTTGGGGAGGAGGGTACCAGGGATCCGGGACGTGG
The DNA here is from genome assembly GCA_036785665.1 of Chirona hameri. Lineage (NCBI taxonomy): Eukaryota > Metazoa > Arthropoda > Thecostraca > Balanomorpha > Balanidae > Chirona > Chirona hameri. Next base: position 15,189 of record JAXIVJ010000218.1, on the reverse strand, counting down.
AGGAGAGAAGAGGGGAGATGACGTGAACGAGGTGGGGAAGAGAGAGACGGACTGAGGTGAGAAGAGGACAGGGAGAGAGGAGCGGGAGAGAAGAATGCTGAGAGGAGGCGGAGGGCGGAGGGAGGAGCGAGATAGAGGGAGAGGGCTTGGACTGAGGGAAGGGGTAAGAGGAGGACGAGAGGATTATGGAAGGTGGAGAGGGGAGAGAGGTGGATGCGGAGATGTGAGGAGAGGGGGCGGATGAACGGAGTGAATGGGTGGTACCGATACAGATCGGGGATGAAGACGAGAGAGGAGGAGACGAGGAGAGAGATGTAGGAGAGTCGGTGATCGAAAGCGAGAGGTGGAGAGAGGAGGAGAGTTAGTGAGAACGAGCGGAGGGAGGTGATAGTGGATGAGAGCGATTGGGAGAGGAGGAGGGGGAGTGGAGAAGACGGAGAGGCGGAGGAGTGGAGAGAGTGAGGAGGAAGCTTGGAGGAGAAGAGAGAGGAGCTGAGAAGAGAGGAGAGAGAGAGGAGGAAGAGGAGACGGTGAGTGGAGAGAGAAGAGATGAGACCGAGTCGGAAAGGGGGCAAGGATGAGGAGTGACGAGATAGAGGGGAGAGAGAGAGTAGGAGAGAGATGGAGAGAGAGAGAGAGAGGAGAGAGCGACGAGGGAGAGAGAGAGCGAGGTGAGAGAGATGAGAGGAGAGAGTGAGCGAGAGGGATGGGGGCGAGGGGATTCGACGGAGAGAGCGTTGAGGAGGAGAAGATAGATGATGATGGGTGTGAGAGATGACGAGGAACGATGGAAGGCAGTGAGATGATGTTGGGAGATCGTGGAGAGATGAGAGATGGTGGCAGTAAAGTGGAGGGGGGGGCTGGAAGGGGAGAGAGAGGAGCGGAGTGAGGAGATGAGTCAGGAGGATGAGTAGAGAGTGACGAGGTGTGAGAGACAGTAGGGAGTGAGCGGGTAACGAGGTGAGAGGAGAGTCGTGTGTGAAGGACGTGAGAGGTGAGTTGAGAGCGAGAAGAGGTTGTGGGTGGAGAGGGTCGGAGGGGAGGAGAGAGATGAGAGATGAGGTGGAGGGGGGGGGATGAGATGAGAGGAGGAGACGAGGAGTGTGATGAAGAGAGGTAGAGGAGTGGCTAGGGAGAGGGAAAGAGTGTGAGGGAGGACGAGAGGAGGTGAGGGAATGGAGGTGGAGGGAGGTGATGGAGGAGGGCGGGAGGACGAAGATGGGTGAACAGAGAGAGAGAAAGGATAGAGAGAGAGATCTGGTGAGTGAGTGTGGAGAGAAGAAGAGGGTGGAGAGAGGGTTGAGGCGAGGAGGAGGGGGGAAGAGGGGTGGTGAGGGAGGGGTAGATCGTGAAAGGAGGTTTGGAGCGGGGAGACGTGTGTGGCGTTTGGAGAGAGAGGGTGAGGGAGAGGGATGAGAGAGAGGACGAATGGTAGTGAGAGGTTGCGTGAGGTGCGAGATGTGAGTGTGTGTGTGGGGTTGGTAGAGAAGATGAGTGAGTGTGTGGAAGGACGTGTGTGAGAGGAAGTTCTCTGTGGTGGAGTGGAGCTGGTGGGTCGGGGGGGGGTGGTGAGATCGGAGGATGGTGGATGTGTTCGTCAGGGGGGGTCGGGTGTGAGGAGGGGGGAGAGGTGGAAGACGAGATAGGGTGAGTGGTGGTAGAATGGAGGTAAGGTGTGGTGAGGAGAGAATGGCTTTCGGTAGATGGTGGGGGGAGATGTGAGTGAGGATGTGGAGGGTGGAGAGAGCGCGTGAGTAGGGGAGAGATGGTGAGAATTGGAGGAGAGAAGAGAGTGAGAGAGAAGAGCGGTGGGCTGGAGAGACGAGTGAGAGGAATAGGGGGGGAGAGGGGAAGAGTGATGAGTAGTGAGCGTGGGGGTGGAGAGGGAGAGGAGCGGAGGGAGTTGAGAGAGAGGGTGACAGGTTAGAGAGAGATGGGTACGAGAAGATAGAGGGGGGGGGTTGGGAGGAGGGAGAGAGGAGAGGAGTGGGGGACGAGAGACGAGTGGACGATGCGGGAGGGTGATTAGGAGCTGAGGGTAGGAGTGTTGAGTGTTGAGTAAGGAAGTAGCGAGGAAGGAGAGAGGAGAGAGTGGTGAGAGAGAGAGTGTGGAGATGAGAGGACGGGTGAGGACGAGCGACGAGAGGAGCGGGAGGGGGTGAAGAGAAGGAGGAGAGGACTGAGAGGAGAGGAGGCGAGGATATGGGCGAGAGGAGGAGAGATGTGTGTGGGGTAAGAGATAGGAGAGAGAGAGGAGGAGGGAGAGAGGAGGAGCGGTGTGGACAGTAGAGGAGAGGGCCGAGGAGCGAGTGAGGAGAGTCGCTGTGAGAGGAGGGATGGGAGAGAGAGAGAAGGAGGAGGGAAGAGGATGAGAGAATGTGGAAGCGAGCAGAGGGGAGGGGATTGAGAGTGGAGGAGAGCTAGAGAACGAGTGACGGGGAGTAGTAGAGAGGGGAGTGAGGTGTGGGAGGAGCTTGAGGAGAGAGAGGGAGAGAGGATAAGAGGGGGGAGGGTGAGTGGAGCAGAGAGTGACGGGAGTGAGGTGGAGTGGATGGGAGTTGATGGGACGGGAGGTGAGAGAAGTTGAGAGACGGAGTGTTGTGGTGGAGGTGTTGGGCAAAGTGAGGTGTGAAGAAAGAGATGGGGATGACGAGATGACGATGGAGAGAGAGAGGAGGAGGAGTGAGAGAGAGGTGTGTGAGGTGGGAGTGGTAAGAGTTGGAGAGGTGAGGAGAGAGGGGAGTAGTGTGTGGGTGAAGTGGAGAGTGGGACGAGTAGTGTTGGAGAAGATGGTGGTGAGGAGAGAGGGGATGTGGGAGTGAGTTGGGGAGGAGAAGGGAGGATGGGTGGGGGAGAGAGAATGGTGTGAGTTGTGTGGTGTTGGTGCAGGAGAGGGGAAGGTCGTTGAAGAGAGAGAGTGCCGGAGGAGAGAGTGTAGTTGAGGAGGAAGAGTGGAGAGGAGGAGAGAGAGCGCGTTATGGGACTAGTGATCGAGGGAGGTGAGGGAGGAGTGAGGGAGAAGATGGGGTGAGGAGAGAGTGGAGTGGAGTGGAGGTGAGAGGAGAAGAAGTGGAGGGTGGTCGTGAGAGGGTGGGAGTGTGGACGGAGGTGAAGATTCTCGAGGAGTGCGACGAGTCGAGGGGTGTGTGGTGGAGGGTGTGAGAGGTTGAGGTGGGGTTTGACGAGTGCGATGAGGGAGGCGGGGGGGAGAGAGAGGACCCGAGTGATGGAGTGGACGAGTGGGGACGGAAGATGAGGAATAGGGGAGGAGGAGTGCGGGGAGGTGGGAGAGGGAGATGAGAGAAGGATTGGAGAGAGGGGTGAGTTGAGAGTGAGTGAGAGAGGTGGGGAGAGTCAGAGAGAGAGGAGAGTGGGCTGAAGGTGGGAGTGAGGGTGGTGAGAAAGAGGCTTGGAGGAGACGAGGGAGGTCAGGGAGGTGAGGTGAGGAGTGGTGGAGAGTGTTTGAGTGGTGGAAGAGAGGAAGGGGCCGAGTAGGAGGGTAGCGAAGAGAGCTGGGCGAGGAGGGAGGAGGACGAGGCAGATGAGGAAGAGTGAGCTGTGGAGAGTGGTTACGGAGTGTGAGAGTGTTGGGTAAGGAAGAGGATGGGACGGTAGATGAGGATGTGGAGTAGGATGATGGGAGGAGCGGAGGAGAGAGGTGAAAAAGATGGAGAGAGAGGGGTGAGAGAGAGAGGGAGAGAGGAGTGAGAGATGGAGGGAGAGTGAGTGAGAGGAGAGGGAGGAGAGGGGAGAGAGGGTGGGTGGAGAGCTGTGGTGTCGTGCAGGAGGGAGAGAAGGTGAAGGGAGGAGGAGAGCCTGGTGAGAGAGGATGAGAGAGAAGGAACGAAGTGTAGCGGAGCGGTGGGAGGGAGGAAGAAAGAGTGAGAAAGGAGGAGTAGAGTGAGAGAGGTGTGGGTGAGGGAGAGAGTGAGAGCGTGGAGAGTGGAGACGTGGGGTGAGAGGAGATGAGTGAGAGAGGTTGAGAGCTGGAGAGAGGGTAGAGAGAGGATTTGAGGCGGGAAGTGAGTGGGAGAGGTGGGGAGTGGACGGGAGAGGGTGAGGTGGGAGGGTGGGAGAGAAGGTAGTAGAGAGGGAAGAAGAGTGATGTGAGAGGCGAGGGAGAGACCAAGAGTGTGGTGGGTGAAGACGTAGGTGGAGAGAGTGGAGGACGTGGGTGGTGAGGTAGGGAGAGGTGAGTGTGCTGTGTGGATTGAGAAGAGGAGAATCGAGAGATCGAAAAGTAGGTTGAGACGTGGAGAGGCGATGTGCGAGTGGAGGGGGGAGTTGGGGCCTGTGAGGTGGGAGAGAGGTCGAGGAGGGAGTGGGAGGAGAGAGGGAGAAGACGGGAGAGAGGGGTGGAAAAGATGAGAAGGGAGGGTGAGGGTGGATGAGAGGACGGGTGGGATCGAAGGAGAGAGGGTAGATGAGCGAGTGGAGTGTGGGGGGGAAAGAGAGGAGCGGAGGAGAGAGATGTTCGGTGGAGAGTGAGAGAGAGAGTGGTCGGAGAGAGGAGGAGGAGTGGAGGAGAGTAGAGAGAGATAGGATGGGGGTGTGGGGAGTTGTGGGAGAGGAGGGAGAGGTTGTGAGGGAGAGGGGGTGAGGGGAGAGTGAGCTGAGAGGTAGTCGTCGAGAGTAGGATAGAGGAGATCGAGGGAGAACGGGGTGAGTCGAGGGAGTGAGGGAGACGGCGAGACGAAGAGGTGAGAGTTGGAGAGAGAGAGGAGGGAGGGAGTGAGGGTGGTGAGGTGGGAGGAGCGAGGGGCGAGGGAGGAGAGAGTATCGAGTGACCGGACAGAGGAGACGAGAGAGGAGAGGGAGAAGAGAGAGAGATGTGTGGAGAGGAGTTTGTGAGTGTGTGTGGGTGTGGGAGGAACGGACGAGATGAGGAGCGGGAGGAGAGAGACGGGGGGGGAGGAGGAGAGGGAAGGGAGGGGGGGAGAGAGAGAGGAGAGAGGGGGGGAGGAGAAGCGAGCGGGAGAGAGGGAGAGGAGACGGAGCTGGGGAGAGAGGGGAGTTGGTGAGAGAGGGTGGGTGAGAGTGAGGAGAGATAGTTGAGGGGGAGTGATGAGAGTGGAGTGGGTGTGGGAGTGAGAGGTGTGGGTGAGGAGAGAGAGGGGCGAGAGAGAGGTGTGAAGGGAGTGAGGATGAGGAGGAGTGGGAGGAGCGATGAGGGTGAGGAGAGAGAGAGAAAAGTGGAGAGGGAGAAGGAGGAGAGATGGAGGTGGGAGGTAGAGAGGGTGAGGCGGAGGAGACGGGGAGGGAGGGAGAGATGGGTGGATTGAGAGAGAGAGAAACCGGAGTGAGGTGAGAGGGGAGAGGCGTAGGATGGAGGGTGGTGAGAGTGCGGAAGAGTGGTGGGGGGGAAGAGAGAGGAGACGCCGTGAGTGGAGTGTGGAGAGATGTGAGTGGAGACGGATGAGGAGAGTCCATTGAGGTGGGTGGTGAGGGGTGGGGGTGCCGAGAGGACGGGACGTGGGGAGAGATGGCGAGTGTTAGGAGGTAACAGTGATGGTGAGAGGGGGTGGAGAGGAGTTTGGGAGAGAGAGGAAGAACGGTGTGAGGCGAAGTAGCGTGTGAGAGGAGAGACGAAATGAGAGTGAGGTGAGAGGTGAGAGTGATAAGTGAGATGAAGAAGAGTGAGCGAGGAGAGAGGAGAGAGAGAGGAGACGAGGAGGAGGAGAGAGAGGAAGGAGGAGAGAGAGGAGAGGGAAGAGAATGGAGAGAGAGAGGAGTGAGGAGGGGAAAGGAGGAGATTGAGGAGATGAGAGAGTGAGTGAGTACGAGAGTGAAGGAGTAGTGTCGAGAGTGAGAGAGAGAGAGTGACCGGGGATGGAGAGGAGAAGAGAGAGAGCGTGACGAGAGAAGACCGGAGAGAGTGGCCGGTAGTGAAGACGAGATGGAGATGCTGAGAGAGGTGGGAGATTAAGAGGAGGTAGCGAGAGAGGAGGTGTGAGAGGAGGTGGAGAGAGTGCGTCGAGGAGGAGAGAGTGGAGAGTGGTGATGGAAGAGATGAGGAAGTTGGAAGTAGAGTTGAGAGAGGGGAGTGAGAGAGGAGGTGAAAAGATGAGAGATGTGGAGAAGAGAGTGGAGGGGATGGCGTGAGAGCGGTGTTGAGAGACGTGACAGAGGTGTGTGAGGCGGAGGGACGGGGTGAGTGGACAGAGTGTGGTGAGGGGATGCTGCGGGGGAGAGGCTGTGGAGGAGGGTGTGATGAGAGGGGAGGTGACGAGACGTGGATGTTGAGGGAGTGGGAGAGACCCGGAGATGGGGACTGAGTGGATGGGATGAGGAGTGAGGGTGGAGGAGAGAGGAGGACGGAAGAGGAGAAGTGAGAGAATGGTGTGGGGGAGTGAAGAGTGAGAGTGTGATGGGGAGGGAGAGTGACGTGACGAGAGGAGGGGCACGGTGAAGAGAGAGAGGGGAAGTGAGATGACCGAAGAGATGGGAGGATCAGAGAGTAGAGGTGGGAGGGGAGGATGAGGATCACGAGGGTGTGTAGAGTGAGTGAGGAGAGAGGAGGGTCCAGGAGGTGAGAGTGGAGAGAAGTGAGTCGCGAGTGACCCTGGAGTGGGAAGAGGAGAGAGAGAAGAAAGACCTTAATCGGAGACGAGTGAAGAGAGGCGTGAGAGGAGAGTGGTGACAGGAGCGGAAGGGGAGGAGAGGAGTGGAGGTGTGTGGAGAGAGGGGGAGACGGCGTGAACACGAGAGGAGGGGAGAGAGGGGGTGAGTGGGAGCGATGGGAGAGAGGGAGAGAGGGGGCGTGGCGGAGAGAGGAGGGAAGGAAGAGAGGGAGGGGAGAGGAGTGCGTGGATGGAGGGAAGACAATGAGAGAGAGGGGAGGGAGAATGAGTGAAAGATAAGTGGTGTGGGAGGACGGGGCGGGTTGACGGATACAGAGTGGAGTGTGAGTGTGAGGGGTGGAGAGTCGGTGTGTTAGGTGAAGAGGGGAGAGATGAGAGGTCGAGATGAGAAGGGAGGTAGAGGAGGTGAGAGGAGGAGAGTGAGAGGGGGGGGATGGGGGGAGAGGAGGGGAGACGGTGAGGAGTGAGGAAGAGAGAGAGTGGGGGAAGTGTGGGAGTGAGACGAGAGTGGAGAGAGACGAGGGTGAGGGACGGAGGGAGAGAGGAGGAGGCGAGAGGTGCGAGAGAGAGATTGACGAGAAGGAAGGAGGAGGAGGAGAGAGGAGGAGAGAGGAGAGCAGAAGGGGAGAGTGAGAGGGGGAGTAGATGAGAGACGGGGATGGCAGGAGCGAGAGGGTGAGGGCGTGAAGAGGAGTGAGGAGAGTGAGGAGAGAGGAGAGAGACGAGAGAGGGGAGAGTGAGAGTAGGGAGAGAGTGGTGGAGAGAGACGAGAGAGGGCAGAGAGGAGAGTCGATGAAGAGTGATGGGTGCGGCAGAGAGGAGGGAGGAGAGAGAGGATGAGGTATGAGAGACGAGGGAGTTGAGATGAGGAGAGGGAGGGGAAGTGAGAGAGTGGAGGGGAAGGGAGAGAGGAGGGGGAGGGAGAGAGGAAGAGAGACCGAGAGAGGGATGAGATGGAGAGAGGGAGAGGATGTGAGAGAAGTCGAGGAGGAGAGGAAGGAGAGAGAGATGAGGGAGTAGTGATTAGATGGAGGAGAGGAGAGGAGACTAGCGATGAGAGGAGAGTGACCGACGAGGCCAAGAGGAGAGAGAGTAGGGTTGTGTCGAC
>JAXIVJ010000218.1:0-2500 GCA_036785665.1 Chirona hameri | reverse complement strand
AAAAATTTTTACATGAATTTCGAAAGCTATCTAAAAGCATTTTTCGGTTTTCGCCTACTCCCATAGGAAGGCCGAATTCAAAGGGGGGAGGGAGCTCAGGACGCCCCTCCCCCCTCGAGTGGCGCCGGAGCACCCGTGACGGCGCGGGCTGGAAGGTTCCAATAGGCAGGGGTGTGTAAAGTGTTGCGACAGCTTATGGTTTATCACCGTCTCATATGAGCTTGTACTTGAGACGGAGACAAGCCGCCCCAGGACATCAAGCCGTCCATGTCAAACCAAGGGAGTTGTATTACCTCAGATTTATGCTATGTGCAATTATTTGTAATCTCTTTCCAGGAATCTCAGGGACAAGGCTTAACATGGTGTCCGTTGTATCTACGGATCCGGCATACATTGTGTATCAAACACATTTAGAAAATGTAGCAAATATATGTAACTACTATATCGATGAACCTCATCATGTAAATTCCTGTTTGCCAAATTTCGCCGTAGAACCCTAAAACTGTTTTGTAATAACCTTGGAATGCTGCTGGATTCAAAGGGTTGTGGAAATTACATATTTCCCCAACAGGTTCGCAAGATAAATGGGTTCCACCAACCGCCATGGGATCTGACCGCGGCCGCTACCACTCACCACCATGACACCACTTACCCTTCCACTTACTGCTCAGGGACACCCTGTTCCAGGGCTCCAGTCGTGGGTGCTAACTGCTAACCATTCCGACCCCGAAAACCCGCTTAATAAGGCGAAAAGTGGAGTCAGGCTGGTCCCGATTGCCCATCCTTTGCTACGGGAGTAAAAGTGATGTATGTGCCATGCTGTTTAGTTGGATAATGAAAGTGATTTCATGCCAGAGCCCATAAGCCTCCGCAGCGCCGTTTTTGAGGGCGCAAGGGGACCTGCGGATGCGTGCGGACCCCTGCCGTCGCCCATGGCTCGCCTCTGCAAACATGAAGCTTTAGATAGTTCAAGATATGAGTTCAGTAACAATTTTGGACCGGATTGCGTGGCCTCGCCACCGTTTCTTCATAAATCAAAATGTGACCAAAAGAAGGTTACGCGCGTATCTAAACGTTAAGATTCATACTGTGGAATGTGGGTTTTAATCTATCTATCTATATATCTATCCTGCTCACTATGTATAATGGTTTCCTAATTTTGATTTGTCCCCGCTCCGCTTCTTTGTACATGGTGTTTATTTTCGCCTTGGAAAAGTTTATTTGCAGGAGAAGGATGCAATTTAGTTTTCCTGTGACGTACTCTGCTTGTTTGAGAAGTTGTTGGACCACCTCTTAAAAGCCCCGGTGCTCATTTTCATATCCGCCTGGGTGGCCTAGTTGAAATTCCTTGAGGCCTTCGAACTCGGCCTCCCCAAAGACTTTGAAGTGGAAATAAGGGCTTCAAGATTGAAAAACCAGGTCACGCGCTCGGCCAGTTATTTATGTTTGATGTCCCGGGGTAAAATAACATCCATGGCGTGACGGTCTCGTGACAATTTTGGACCGGATTTTCGTAGGCCTAGCACCGTTCTTCGTAAACCAAAATGGGATACCAAATGAGTTACGCTACTTAAAAAAGGTTAAACGTTAAATGATCAATTGTGGAAATGTGGAGTTATATTTTATCCTTCCTGCTCACTTAGGCAAATGTTTCTAATTTCCATTGGCCGACCTGCTTAACCCTATTAGAGGGCAGGGGGCCAGATCCTGCCCACCCCTCAGGCTTTTCAAAGATAATCTCCTGAACGCTAGAGCAACCCATTAAACTTTAGGGATTTTCCTAGAATTGAATTCCCGCACATAGGAGTCAAAATGTTAGTTGCTAACCGGAACAGAGGCGGTTCCAGGGCCCAGTTTCCGAGGATATTTTTATTCTGTGGACATTAAGCGATAATCGAAAGATGCCGATCTTCCAGGCTTCTTCCAACTGCCTAGAGTAAAAGGGAGTTACATAGGTTTACGGTGATTGAAAAAAGTGAAAAATTGGTTGATTTTAGTGAACTATAATAAATATTGCACGGCAGAGGCGGTTTCAGGGACTTGAAAAGGGGGAGGGTTACGGAAGTTATTTTTCATATATTTTGCCCTCTCTTTTTCGCTTACCTGACCACGCCCTATGGATGCAAAATATGCTTTATAATTTGTTTGCGTCCCGATGTCACAATAGCGTACCATTTCATTTATAGAAAAAGAAGTCGAAAAACTGTTTTATATGGCATTTATTTTTACCCCCAAATTTAGTGACCTGGGAAAACGCCTATGAATTTTTGAATTTTAAAAAAAGGTCCACCATTCATATATTAATCATATATTCGATATCTATAGATCCACATTAGTTGCGTTAAAAATCGGTAGATAAACATGACAGCTATGTTGGATCACAAATACCTCCAATATTTGTCGTTTTTTTGTCCCCCTGTTGCCCCCCCTATCAAAAATTTCGGGATTTGTTTATGTTTTGGAAATATAGATCGTGTTTGAGGGGAATCAGGACCGCCGT
>JAXIVJ010000217.1:325923-332737 GCA_036785665.1 Chirona hameri | reverse complement strand
TCTACATTTTTCCTCATAGATTAGTTTGTATACGATAGACGGGATCAATGACAGGAGAGGCCAGCCCACACCATAACACACCATTAAGCGACCATAACACCAATAACGACCATATACACACCATAGACGATTATAACACACCAATAGACGACCATAACACTCCATTAGACGACCAATAACACTCCATTAGACGACCATACACTCCATTAGACGACATAACACACCATTAGACGACAATAAAACCATTAGACACCATAACACTCCATTAGACGACCATAACACTCCATAGACGACCATAACCCACCATTAGACGACAATAACACACCATTAGACGACCATAACACTCCATTAGACGACCATAACACACAATAGACGACAATAACACACAACCATTAGACCGACAATAACACACCATTAGACGACCATACACACCAATAGACGACAATAACATACATTAGACGACCATAACACACCATTAGACGACAATAACATACCATTAGACGACCATAACACACCATTAGACGACCATAACACACCATTATACGACCATAACAACCATTAGGACGATCATAACACACCATTAGACGACCATAACACACATCCATTATACGACCTCAACCACACCATTAGACGACCATAACACACCATTAGACGGACCATAACACACCATTAGACGACCACTAACACACCAATAATACGACATAACCACCATTAGACGACCAAACACCCATTAGACGACCTAACACACCATTAGACGACATACACATAATAATACGACCACGGACACACCATTAGACGACCTACAAACACCCATCAGACGACCATAACACACCATTAGACGACCATAACACTACCATAGACGACATAACACACATTAGACGACCATACCACACCATTAGACGACCATACCACACCATTAGACGACCATACCACCATTATACGACAATAACACCACACCTTTAGACGACAATAACACACCATTAGACGACCAAACCACTCCATTAGACGACCATAGCACACATTAGACGACCATAACACACATTTAGACGACCATAACACACCATTAGACGACCATAACACACCATTATACGACCATGACACACCATAAGACGACCATAACACACCATTAGACAAGGAACAGCACAACACACCATTAGACGACCATAACACATCATTAGACGACCATACACCCATTATACGACCATGCACACACCATTAGACGACATAACACACCATTAGACGACCATAACACACCAGTTTGACGTCATAACACTCCATTAGACGACCATAACACACATTAGGACCGACCCATAACACACCATTAACGACCACACGACACACCAATAAGACGACATAACACACCATTAGACGACCATAACACACCTTATACGACCATAACACACATTAGACGACCATAACACACCATTAGACCATACCACACCATTAGACGACCATAACACACCATTAGACGACAATAACACACATAGACGGCCATAACACACCATTAGACGACCATAACACTCACATTAGACGACCATTAACACACCATTAGACGACCATAACAACACCATAGATCGACCGACAGCCCAGACAAACACCACACGGCTTTACTCCTGTACAAACCTACTGACAGTATAATACTTCCAGTCCGGTTTTCCCCAGGACCCAGAAAGCAGTTCAGTCGTCGACGGCCGTCCATTTCCGCTGTCCCGTCGACAGGTTGTGTCCGATGCAGCAGCGGCAGCGGCAGCGGCAGCGGCAGCGGCGGGGGCGGTAGCTCACTAAACCTGACGTGTATTCTGGAGCAGGGCGGTCCGGCGCACCACCGTGCCAAACCTGACGTGTATTCTGAAGCGAGCCCTCGGGCAGTCCGGCGCACCACTCGCACGTGTCCGACTGCCAGCCGCATCGCATGCCGCGCCATACTTGGTCCACACGCTGATCTATAATATACGTCATAAGCTATGGCTGTGCTGTGTCCAATGGCGGCCGGGTATTGAACAGCGAGTGCGGCCCCAGACTGGCCTTGACACATGTCTGTGATGTCTCGCTGATATGGGACTGGGCCAAGTGTTGAATAATATGGCACCGCTGTCATATATTAAAGTGCTTTTAAATAGTAATTTTCCCGACTGCAGGTAAATAACATACTTAGCGGCAGCAATTTTGCAGGAGTAAACGAGCAGTTGTCCAGATGAACCGGAACCCGCGAAGTATGAGCTTAGCCAACTTAGAATCGAAAATATTTAGCATACGGTTTGATAAATGATCGTTATTGACGACTGGGTAATAATGAGCTACTTCAGTTATTTTCATTTACTCATTTTCGACGTATGCAATGCATCACAGCTTTATTCCTGAGAGGCAGGGGCGTCGCTACCGGGGGGGGGGGGTCCGGGGCCCCGTTTACCCCCCCCTCCCTGCCTTCCGAGGACGGCATAAAGCATCCGAGGTCGGCAAGATGTATTCGAGTGCGGCATGGTGTCTTCTAAGAGCGGTATAATACGCTCTGAGGGCGGCAGAAGGCCTTCCGAGGGCTGCAAGGACGTCTTCTGAGGGCGGCATAATGCGCCCTGAGGGCACTGGCGGATCCAGGGGGGGGGGGGCGGCAGGGGCTAAAGCCCCCCATTCCAAGCTCGACAGGGGCGGCAATAGAAATAGCCCCAAAAAAAAATCCGCTGAAACTGGCGATGGAAAAATGGTACTGCCTGCGAGAAAAAAAAATCTTGCAATTTTGTTCCTAGCCTCGTTCGTGTTTCCTTCATTTGGTAGCTTTTTGGTAGCAGTAGGGATAGGGGAAAGTGGCGCGTCTGACGCTATTTTGGAGTGATTCACAACCAACGTAAGTTATAATTTTACACGCAGTGTCGCATGCCTTTGGTCTCCTGCTGTCTGCTGGAGCGCGTGAGTGAACTACCTTTGTATAGGTACCTAATGTTGTGTGGAATACGTCTACTAGTATTAAGTTAGGTAGGGTAATTAGGTTCAGTTGAAGACAAAAATCCCCAATGTTCTTCTTTGTGTAGCTATGGATTGATTTCCAGATATGTACGAGCAGGTATGAAATAAATTATTATTATTATCATTTCTGGTGGTAGCGTAGCCCTATAATTTTTGCAGAAATAATAATGGGACAGTGGTGGATTTCTGAATCCGGAATTTGGGTCATTATGTGCCTGTCACCTATAAGACATGCAAAAAATGCCATATGGAGGCTTATAAATTATGCATAACCTTACCTTTCCTAACCAAAGTTGGAATTTACTATAAAAGCTGAGGGCCTGTAATAAAGGAAAAGGGCATCCAATCGAAATAAAAAAGGAGATGCTGACTGACAAGGTTCTTGTAAGCCTAAATGTAATCCTAGCATAGTAAAAATATGGCTCTGCATTACCACAGGGCTCAAACATGTACTTAGGGCAGCAAAAATGCAGCCTGAAATGGGGCAGCTTGCTTTCTCGCAGTGAGCATGAGCAGTGATTTGGTTGAATCATACCTCTCTTTTATCATACTAATAGCTGCTGACCCCAAATCAGGCAGCTCGTTATTTTTTTTCTTGTTCGTGTTTTCCTCTAATTTTTGAAGAATTTTGGTAGCAGGAGGGAAGTGGGCGCGTGCATATTTGGAAATGTCGAATACAAAATCCAGACCCATCATACTTAAGTAGCCATAAGTCAGCCAAAACTAAAGATATTGCTTTGAAATTCGGTGGTGGGTATTGTCTATACTTCGTTCTCCCAATATATATTCCGGTTTTGGTAGCAGTAGAGATAGAGAAAGTGGCGCAAAAGTAGCAGTTTTTGAACATGTTTGGAATTTTGATTTGGTGGATTTTTTTTCTCTTTCTCCAATTTGTTTCTTCATTAAATCAATATAAAATATCAAATCATATGAAAAGGGCCGGAATATATATGGAGAACAAAGTATGGACGATGCCAAACCAAATCGGCAAAGTATATCTTGAGCGTTGAACTGACTTAGACTCCCTAAGCAGTGGCGTACGCAGAAATTCACAAAGAACCAGGTCATTGCCTTGAGGGGCGCCACCCCGAATCGACAGGGCCGCCACCAATATTGGCGAAATTTGCCAGGGGGGGGGGGGCGCCTCTCCTTTCGCACTGTGCGGAAGGAGAGTCACTGGCCGGAGGGCACCGTCACTCGCCAAAGAGGGCAGTCAATAGTCGGAGGGGCGCCGTCATTCGCCGGAGGGGCGCCGTCACTAGCCGGAGAGACGCCGTCACTCGCCGGAGGGCGTGGTCACTGGCCGGAGGGCCGCTGTCACGGGCCGGAGAGGCGCCGTCTATGGCAGGGGACGCCCTCACTGGCCGGGGGTGCCGTCACTGGCCACAAAAAAGTCGTCACTGCCGAGGGAGCGTCCTCACTGGCCGGAGTGGTGCCGTCACTGGCCAGAGGGGCGTCGTGACTGATCGGAGGGGCGCCAGCTTTGCATGGCGCCTCGGATCCAAAGGACCAGGTCATGACCTGCATGACTGATAGTTTGATACTCGGTACGACCGCTGTCCCTAAGTATGATGGGCCTTGACTTTATATTCGACATTTCCCAATATGCGTGGCCGGTCTGGGCGCTATTTGCGATCTGGAGCGATTCCTGCAACCAACGTAAGTTAAAAAACGTCGCGTTTTGGCGCCAAAGTTTATAGCGCTGAATAGCGTGCGTGGAAACGCATTTCGACAGTATTTGAGGAATTGTGACTCGGACTTGGGTATCGTTGTTTTCCTTTTTCCTGTAAACATGTAGCCAAATAAAATTCACACTATTTGTGAATTTGTAGTAAAGTTAATATTTTTCATTGTCATGGTTATTTTAAATTACTATAGCTTGGGATGGCTACTTTGGCCTCAGGGTCATATCCAGACTCGAGTAATTTCAGGTACCAATTTTAAATCTGACACCCATTTTGCATCATGCTTAGGTACTTATCCCGGTGCATTGTATGGGTCTATGAGTAGAGGTCTCACAATTGTTAGCCTTTCCAACTAGTCAAGATCAGACTCAGCATGAACTCAGCTACAAAAAAAAATGTTTGAAAGCGACTGAAGAGGTAAAATTGGGTTTTGTCTGGTTTTTACCACTGGCGAATCCAGAGGAGTGGGGGCATTAGGGCCCCCCCCCCCGGAGGGGGGGGGGAATTTCCAATTGAAAATTACCAATAGAAGCTTCGTGGTAAGACGCATTTGTTGATTGGTGGCTGGTCGGCGTTCATGCAATATATCGATTAAATTTTGACAAAGTTTTTTTTTGTTTACGATGAATTGACGCTTAGCTCTTAGCTCGAAATATTATTAGCTATAACTTTGTCAATTTTCATTGGATTTCCTATTGAAAATAATGTCGACACTCGTCTTGAAAAGGCACACCCTTGTATGGGTGGCTCCTACCGGTGCTGCAATATTACTGCACATCTACACATTTATTTACATCCACCACACACCGATGAACACACATTTGAACACATTTAAAAACATTTGTGGTAGGGTATATCACATTTATTTATGCAAATGAACATTATGGGTATGTGTTCACGCAAACGCCACTCCAACTCTACTCATACAAGGCCATAGCACGGACTTGTACAATCCGTGGCCATAGTGTACACTGTACACATTCACACATTTTCAATCGCGACAATATACTCGGCAAGTCACGACCCATCGAACGAGTTGTTAGTGTTGCTTACATATTCTGATTCAAGGATAGACTTTTGCCGGTATGACGTCACAACTCGTTTGGTGACGCAAGATTCTTGTGACGTCACATGTATTAATATCAATATTTTTTTCTTCAAATTATGACAAATTGATACCTTTTTCGCAACAACGAATGCCAGAACCGTAATCAGACACTCTTTTCTATCATTCCACATACTTTTCACAAGGTGCACTATTCCCTTTAATCTGAACGGGCCGGAACCGGGCCTGGGCCTCAATATTATGAATTTGACCGGGCCTGGTCCGGGCCTGAGCTTGGTGTTCATGGGCCTGGGCCGGGCGGGCTGGGGTTGGTGTGCCCGTGACGAACACTGATACCTACGCTCTGATTAACTTCCGTGAGTTGAAAATCGTTCGATCAACCCCCGTGACTTTTGGCACGGACCGCAACTATTTTTGGAGGTAAGATCACTCGACGTGACCTGGTGACCTGACCTGAGATGACCCGAGGTAAAAAATACACACTATATGGATAATTGATGCCCGAAGACATATGCCAATTTTGGTTGGCGCTGTACGCCGCCGTATTTCCTGCTATTCCCGAAAAACCTCAGGGTGAGTCAAAATGACCCACACCAGGGCGAAGGTTAATCGGTGGCAGCGTTTTGGCTTAGAAGAAAGAGGCCTTGCATCGTGACCTCACAGAAATGCCGGTGGCGACAACTCAGTAACTGTCCTATCAAGGGAGGTGAAACTTGCCACAGACGTGATTCAGCGCCCATATGCCCACATAGGCGTATGAACAGGGGGGGAGGGAGGGGCATGGCCCCTCAACTTTCGGCATTTTTTGCTAAAATATTGTCTTTTGGTCAGTGATCTTGTTTTATGGCAAAAGGTTCGCCAAGACAGAAGAGCCCGAATCTGCAAATAAATATTGCCTATGGGGGTTTCTCTCAATACGAAATCAAAGTTCCCACCTCTCTCGCTCTCTCTCTCGCTCTCTCTCCTCGCTCTCTCGCTCTCTCGCTCTCTCATCTCGCTCTCTCGCTCTCATCGCTCTCGCTCGCTCTCTCGTCTCGCTCTCCGCTCTCTCGCTCTCTCTCTCTCGCTCTCCTCTCTCTCGTCGCTCGCTCGCTCTCTAGTC